>JARQOD010000009.1:145480168-145588807 GCA_033576555.1 Oophaga sylvatica
GGTCGGCACGAGCAAGTTCATCCTTAATCAGTGGAGATAACCCTTTTCGAAAAATAGATTTTTTGGCGGAACTGTCCCAGGTGGTATCAAGGGCCCATCTCCTGAAATCCAAGGCATATTCAGCTACCGAGTGCTTACCTTGGCGCAAAGCTAACATGGCTGCTTCAGCTGTTGCACCTCGATTGGGGTCATCAAACACCTGCCCCATGGCTGAAATAAAAGCATCAAGGTGATTCAAACAATCATCCTCAGTCTCAATCAGAGGGTTTGCCCACATCAAAGCCTTGTTGGTAAGCAACATAATTATAGTAAGCACCTTAGATCGTTCAGTGGGAAATGTGAAGCATGTGCAGAAAAAAAAAGATTGCATTGATTAATAAATCCCCTGAATTTCTCACGTTCACCGCCAAAACGAAAAGGGGGCAACTTGGGAATCCCAGAACTCGGGGCTACGGCAGGAGCCTGGACTCGCTCTTCTAGAACCTCAATCCTGGCTCGCAAATCCTGGGCAGTCTGTCCAAACACTTGCAAATTGTGATTAGTGAGGTCCTGTAGGCTTGAAAAACGGGTCTTTATATTCTGCAAATCTGCAAGGATATTATCAGTCACTCCGCAAAGTTCCTTTATGCGGGCCTCCATTTTCCAGATCTTTTAAGACAGGAGTACTGGAAGAAGAGGAGAGGAGAAAAAAAAAAAAAACAATAGTGTTTACCTGTGGTAACACTGCAGAGAGAAAAAAAAATTAAGGGAACTGCTCACCTGGAATGGTTGTGAGAAGTCACAACCACTATCATCACAGAAAGTTCACCCGGACATCTGATATCCACAGTTACAGCAGACAAAAAAGAGAAAAGAAAAAAAAACAAAAAAAAAACAATAGTGTTTACCTGTGGTAACACTGCAGAAAAAAAAACACTTAAGGGAATTGCTCACCTGGAATGGTTGTGAGAAGTCACAACCACTGTCATCACAGAAAGTACAACCGGACATCTGATATCCACAGTTACAGCAGACACAGCCTTTCCAGACCCAGCAGACACTAACGTTTTGGCTTCAGAATCTTGTAATGTATGTAGTACAGTTCATATAGCGTCTTGTGCTTGGGTGCGATGAAAATACATGAGACACAGGTTTGATATAGAAAGTCTTGTATTACTTCATACAAGTTGGCAAAAATAGTCACACAGTTTGCAGACACAGAAGCAGGAGACACAGCAGGCCAGAGTAATCTAAGCTCAGCAATCACTCTCCACAACAGGTTCAGGATCTTCTTCTCTGTTACCGTAAGTCCATGCAAACGTGGGTCTTTCAAAGAGCAGGGTTCCAGAGTCCACAAGTGCTTCAGAGTTCCTCAGTAGGAATAGCTGGAGTACAAGGTCCAAGGCTTTAGGAGTCAGGTCACAGGTTCACTGCAGGCTAGATTCTGAAGCACTGATTGCTCAGCTGTGGCTGCTTAAGAAGCAAAAGGAGAGAATCAGGGCGGGAACATGCAAGCTGGAAACTCCATTTTGACTGAGGGCAAGATAGCTGCAGCAAGACAGAAAGTAAAATGGCTGACGAACAAACTGAGTTTCAGGAACATGTACACAGAACCTTACACAATGTTCGGAGAATTTTATTGCTCCATAGGACACGGAGACTGAGATTTGTAATGAGGGAGAGGACTGTTCTCTACCTAGGTTGGCACCTCCTACCGAACATAGGCACTGGAGTTTCCCGACTTTTTTGGACAGAAATGGATCTGATACTCAGAACTATCGCAGTAGTAACAACATCCCTCCTTGCGACGTGCCTCCCGGCGGCGGGTGGCCAAACTTACACGGTCTACCTCCATGGCCTCGGAGGAGGAAGGCGAGGTACCTGTTTTGAACAAACTAGAGTCCAGGTGATAGGACCTTTTGTATGCGGTCGTTGGGAAAACCTAGTCCCACCTGCGACGCTGGTGAAGTCGTTCATAAAGGGTGTCACACTCAGCGATTCAGGCTCACCAGCGGGACACCAATGAGCAAAAAACGGCTCAGAACGTTCATAAGCGATCAGCGACATCTCAGCAGGGGCCACATCGCTGCTACATGTCACACACTGCTAAGTCGCTAACGAGATAGCTACTGCGTCATAAATGGTGACGCAGTAGCAATCTCGTTAGCTATCTCGCTAGCGATCTCGCTTAGTGTGGCATACCCTTTAGCCAAATAGTCAAAAGTAGGTGGGAACCCTTCCCCATGGGGGGTGGATCCCAAGACATAGAACAATAGACACATGTTTGGCCCAAGCAGTTGGGTGTTGATGGGCCAGGGACTAGGACCTTATGCTGAGGCGAGATCCTAGTGCCCGTGTGGGAGAGTTAAATGCTGCCACGTGGAATGGTGTTTTGTCCCTCATCTGTTGGATCCATTGAACTCATCCCAGGATTATTTTGTCTTTTCCCTGGTGTCGGATTACCGGGTGGCGCCCCTGGCACTATTTCCCTCTTGGTGTGGTCTCATTGTGTACTCTTAAGCTATTGATATTTTGTGTATGTGCTCCCTGTCTCAATAAATCCCGTTGGATTGATCTTCGGCCTGGTGTCCCTTCCTGCTCTGTCACACACACCGTCACAAACTGGTTGGCAGCGGTGGGATCAGAGCAGAAGGGATGTGTAACGCTTCCCACAGCTGCGGGGCGTTGGAACATGGCATAGCTTGCCTAACTAGCCAATGCTCCCACTCCGCCAGTCCACGACGACGTGAGGCATGCGTCCCAGATGGTAAGAGAATGTGGACCCACTGGACCACGGAGGGAGACCCAGGCCTGCCCGGACTAGGGGAGGGCAGCGACCGGGATCCGTGGCAGCTGAGCATGTGGGCAAGATGGCGACCAGCAGGACTAGACAACACCGCACAACTTCAGTTATGAAGAAACACAAAGTTTACTTAAAGACACACACAGTACATAAACAGAACATAATGCCGGGCTCCCGATTCCGCACATCAGAGAAGGGTACACGTCTCAGGATCACAGACGAATGCAGGAGGACATCACGGGTAGATGCAGTCCAAGGTTATCTGGCACGGGCATACTAGGGCGGCCTATCTCTCAGGCCTCAGGCGTAGCACAGGCTCAGCAGGAGAACATCAGACACCGACCTCAGACAGACTTCAGACGATGGCGGGGTCATCACGGGTAAATGCAGTCCAGGATCATCTGGCACAGGCATACTAGTATGGCCTCTCTCTCAGGCCTCAGGCGTAGCACAGGCTCAGCAGGAGAACATCAGACACCGGCCCAGGACGAACGTCAGACGATGGCGGAGTCATCATGGGTTGATGCAGTTCAGGGTCATCTGGCACGGGCATACTAGGACGGCCTCTCTCTCAGGCCTCAGGCATAGCACAGGCTCAGCAGGAGAACATCAGACCCTGACGCAGGACAGACATCATCACAGGGTAGACCACGGAGGAACCGGCAGGACATCGGGACATCAGGAACACGGATTGGATCTCAGGGACTCAGGAACACGGACAGGATATCAGGAACACGGACTGGAACTCAGGAACACGGACTGGAACTCAGGAACACGGACTGGAACTCAGGAACATCAGAACACTAGCATCAGACTCCGGACATCTGGCAAAGATCAGCAGGCTCCGGACATCTGTCAACGATCGGCAGGCTCCAGTCATCAGGCAGGCTCTGGACATCTGGAAGTGGTCATCGGACATCGGACATCAGGCCATAGTCATCAGGCAGCAGACATCTGGCAGCGACCTGAAAAGGAACCCCAGTGGTCTGATGCAAGCCCCGCCAGGCTCAACGGGAGCCGGCCGGGGATTGCACAGAAGCTGAGCACAGAGTAACAGAAACTCAGCACACACACCGGACTCCTCCTTCCAAGATGAACTCAGGTTTTATAGCAAAGAATCACAGTCACTGGCACAGGGTTCAGGACACAGAAGGACTTCAGGAACATAACACAGAGGACACAGTTCAGACAGTCAGGTAACGGGACAGATCCAGGATCAGGGATTCAGGTAACAAGACACAACAGGAACAGGCCTGGATATGCAGCCTCCAGGAAGGGCGATCTGGGTACTCAGCCCCAGAACAGGCAGAAACACAAGACACAGTTCAGACATTCAGGTACCGAAACAGATCCAGGATCAGGGAGTCAGGGAACAAGACACAACAGGAACAGGCCTGGATATGCAGCCTCCAGGAAGGGCGATCTGGGTACTGAGCCCCCAGAACAGGCGGAAACACAAGACACAGTTCAGACATTCAAGTACAGGAACAGATCCAGGATCAGGGATTCAGGTAACAAGACACAGCAGGAACAGGCCTGGATATGCAGCCTCCAGGAAGGGCGATCTGGGTACTCAGCCCCCAGAACAGGCAGAAACACAAGACAGGACAAAGGGAATCAACTCTCCAGAACTGATCGCACTCAGAGCAGGAGCTGAACACACAAACACACACTGCTAGGTTCAGGAACTCAATGCAAACTCAATGCAAAGCTCTGGCAGCGCCCCACAGGGCTGGGGAACTTTATATATGAACTGCTTCACAGCGATAGGCTGGAGCAGCAATTCTAGTGCACACCCATTCCTCATAAAAGTAGGACAGGTCTGGGCCGCGCCCCCTATGCAGAGCCAGACACAACTCAGCACAGAAGGACACCTGACAATGGCTGCAGCCTCAACACACGTAGTAAGTCATGCACCACTGCAGAGGACTTTGCAACCTTCGGGTAGCTTCTACAGGAGGCCAGGGACCGCACATGCGGGTGGTCATGCAATGCAGCGGAGACACTCACGCAAGTACGGCTACGCAGCAGAGCTGGGAACTGAGCAGCATCCATACAGGTAACAGACAATAGTATCCCAGCTGGTTAGGGGGAAAGAAGCAAAAGGGTTAAAGCAAAGACATGCAAAGTAACGCTGGAAAACTAGGTACAGATAATACCAGCGTTACAGTATCCCCCTCCTCAGGCCCCCTCTTCTGAAGACCCAAATAAAAAAAAATTCCCCAGAAAATTCACTTGAGTTTAGCGGTAAGTCCCACAGTTCAAAATATGGCAGCAGAGTTCATAGCTCGAAAAGTCCGAACCGCTGACCAAGCGGGGAATCGAGCCATCTAGTCCACTTACCATGTGGGGACCAAGCAGTCTAGTTCGCACATAGAATCATAGAATCATAGAATGGTAGAGTTGGAAGGGACCTCCTGGGCCTTCTGGTCCAACCCCTGCTCAAAGCAGGATTCTCTAAATCATCCCAGACAGATGTCTATCCAGCCTCTGTTTGAAGACTTCCATTGAAGGAGAACTCACCACCTCTTGTGGCAGCCTGTTCCACTCATTGATCACCCTAACTGTCAAAAAGTTTTTTCTAATATCTAATCTGTGTCTCCTCCCATTCAGTTTCATCCCATTGCTTCTAGTCTTTCCTTGTGCAAATGAGAACAAAGATGATCCTTCTACAATGTGACAGCCCTTGAGATATTTGTAGACAGCTATTAAGTCTCCTCTCAGTCTTCTTTTTTGCAAGCTAAACATTCCCAAATCCTGCAACCGTTCCTCATAGGACATGGTTTGCAGACCGGTCACCATTCTGGTGGCTCTTCTCTGAACTTGCTCCAGTTTGTTGATGTCTTTTTTAAAATGTGGTGCCCAAAACTGGACACAGTATTCCAGATGAGGTCTGACCAAAGAGGAGTAGAGGGCAATAATGACCTCACGTGATCTAGACTGTATGCTTCTGTTGATACATCCTAGAATTGCATTTGCCTTTTTTGCTGCTGCATCACACTGTTGACTCATGTTAAGTCTGTGATCAATTAGTATACCCAAGTCTTTTTCACATGTGCTGTTACTTAGCCCTATTCCTCCCATTTTGTATATGCTTTTTTCATTTTTATTGCCCAGATGTAGTACTTTGCATTTTTCCCTGTTAAAATCCATTCTGTTAGTTGCTGCCCACTGCTCCAGTTTATGTATATCTTTTTGAATCCTCTCTCTCTCTTCTCTAGTATTAGCTACCCCTCCTAGCTTTGTGTCATCAGCAAATTTGATCAGTTTACCCTCAATTCCTTCATCTAAATCATTGATAAAGATGTTGAACAATACAGGGCCCAAAACAGAGCCTTGTGGTACCCCACTTGAGACATTCTTCCAACTGGATGTGCAGCCATTTACAACCACTCTTTGGGTCCGATCACTAAGCCAGTTATGAATCCACCTAACAGTTGCCTTGTCCATTCCATACTTAGTCATTTTTTCAATAAGGATTGTGTGAGATACTTTGTCAAATGCTTTGCTGAAGTCAAGATATACTATATCTACAGCATTTCCCTGATCCACCCAGTCAGTGATTCTGTCATAGAAGGAAATTAAGTTAGTCTGACATGACTTATTAGTTACAAACCCATGCTGACTCTGTTTAATCACTTCATTCTTATCCAGGTACTTGCATACATGTTCTTTAATAATTTGTTCAAAGATCTTTCCTGGTATAGAAGTCAGACTCACCGGCCTGTAGTTCCCTGGGTCCACCTTCTTCCCCTTTTTGAAGATAGGAACAACATTTGCTCTTCTCCAGTCTTCTGGGACTTCTCCTGTTCTCCAAGAATTTTCAAAGATTATGGACAGTGGTTCAAGAATTTCTTCTGCTATCTCCTTCAGTACCCTGGGGTGTAATTCATCTGGACCTGGAGACTTGAATTCATTTATGTTAGCTAAGTGTTTCCTCACTGTCTTTCTGTTTATAGATATCCTGGATTCTTCTATTCCTTTAATAGGACAGTGAAGATCAGTTGATGTTACATTTCCTTTCTGAGAGAAAACAGATGCAAAATAGGAATTTAAAAGTTCAGCCTTCTCAACATCCTGACTTACCATTTCATCATTTTCATCCTGTAAAAATCCTATAGCATCTTTGACTTTTCTTTTACTTTTGACGTATCCCCAAAATCCTTTTTTGTTGCTTTTGACGTCACTTGCAAGCCTTAATTCATTGTCAGCTTTAGATAATCTGATTTGTGCCCTGCAGGTTCTGCAGACGGCATTATATTCTTCTTTAGATATGCCTCCCTCTTTCCATTTGATAAACATTTCTTTCTTCCTTTTTAGCATGTGTTTAAGTTCTATGTTCATCCATCCTGGTTTCCTTAAATGCTTCCCATTCTTCCCTCTTTTCGGAATTGTTAACGATTGTGCTTTGAGAATCTCATTTTTCAAGATTTTCCATCCTTCCTGGACATTTTTGTCCTTAAGGATATCCAGCCATTGGATCCCTCCAATTCTCTTTCTGAGTTCCTTAAAATCTGCCTTTCTGAAATCTAACCTTGACGTCTGAGTCTTCACAGGTCTTCCTCCTCTTGTTATCCAAAATTCTAAAATAGCATGGTCACTACCTCCTAGAGTCCCAGCCACTCTTACCTCCTCCACCATTTCCTCCCTGTTTATGAGGATTAGATCCAAGGTAGCAGATCCCCTTGTTTTCTCCATTACCTTTTGGAAGATAAAGTTGTCAGCAAGAGAGGATAAGAATTTCCTGGACCTGTTAGTTTTGCCTGAGAGAGATTCCCAACAAATGTCTGGATAGTTGAAATCTCCCATGACCACTATGTCATATTTTTTTTGATGCATAAAGAGTTCATCCATATCTTCAGCTTGCACAGGCGGCCTGTAGTAAATGCCTACAATGGTGTCCTTTCCATTGTTCTGTCCTTGTATTCCTACCCAAACAGTTTCCACAGAACTCCCAGTCTCTGAAGTGTCAATCTCTGTGCAGATATACGCTTTTCTAACATACAATGCAACACCTCCTCCTCGTTTATCAAGTCTGTTTCTTGCAAATAAGTTGTATCCTTCTAGCCTTGTATTCCAATCATGTGTATCGTCCCACCAAGTCTCAGTGATTCCAATGACATCATATTTCTTCTCCTGCGTTAGTAGCTCCAGTTCTCCTTGTTTGTTGCCCATGCTTTGTGCATTCGTATAGAAACACTTTAGTTTGTGATTGGTTTCTCTTCCTTCAATATTTTTATTATGAAAATTTTTTTGTCTTTGTTCTTCCCCTTCACTTCTAATAGCAGAAATCTCAATAGTATTTGTCAAGTGTATGGCTTTTGCTGGCGTTTTGCTTCCCTTCCCACATTGTTCTAGTTTAAAGCTCTCCTGATGAGTGTAGCAAGGCGACTTCCAAATACATGTTTTCCAGTCTTCGTAAGGTGCACCCCATCTCTAGCAAGTAGTCCATCGTATAGGTAATTCACTCCGTGATCCAGAAATCCAAATCCTTGCTGACGGCACCATCGACGTAGCCAGTTGTTCACCTGCAGAATCTTATTCCACCTCCTTATTCCATGGCCATCCACTGGGAGGATGGAAGAGAAGACCACCTGCGCTCCCGGTTCTTTCACTTTCTTACCTAAGTTTTCAAAGTCACTGCAGATGGTTTCCAGGTCGTTTCTAGCGGTGTCATTTGTCCCCACATGTATTAGCAGGAATGGGTAGTCATCTTTAGGTCTGAAGAGTCCTGATATCCTGTCAGACATTAGGTGGAGCTTGGAGAAAGTCCTGCAGACCACACATGCTCAGCGGAGTCCATGGCCAGAGCTTTCTGTAACGCTGCCCACGGCTGCGGGGCGTTGGGACATGGCATAGCTTGCCTAACTAGCCAATGCTCCCACTCCGCCAGTCGACGACGAAGTGAGGCATGCGTCCCAGATGGTAAGAGAATGTGGACCCACTGGACCACGGAGGGAGACCCGGGCCTGCCCGGACTAGGGGAGGGCAGTGACCGGGATCCGTGGCAGCTGAGCATGTGGGCAAGATGGCGACCTTCAGGACTAGACAACACTGCACAACTTAAGGTATGAAGAAACATAAAGTTTACTTAAAGACACACACAGTACATAAACAGAACATAATGCCGGGCTCCAGATTCCGCACATCAGAGAAGGGTACACGTCTCAGGATCACAGACGAATGCAGGAGGACATCACGGGTAGATGCAGTCCAAGGTTATCTGGCACGGGCATACTAGGGCGGCCTATCTCTCAGGCCTCAGGCGTAGCACAGGCTCAGCAGGAGAACATCAGACACCGACCTCAGACAGACTTCAGACGATGGCGGGGTCATCACGGGTAAATGCAGTCCAGGATCATCTGGCACAGGCATACTAGTATGGCCTCTCTCTTAGGCCTCAGGCGTAGCACAGGCTCAGCAGGAGAACATCAGACACTGACCCAGGACAGACGTCATCACAGGGTAGACCACGGAGGAATGGGCAGGACATCGGGACATCAGGAACACAGATTGGATCTCAGAAACTCAGGAACACGGACAGGATATCAGGAACACGGATTGGATCTCAGGGACTCAGGAACACGGACAGGATATCAGGAACACGGACAGGATATCAGGAACACGGACTGGAACTCAGGAACACGTACTGGAACTCAGGATCACGGACTGGAACTCAGGAACATCAGAACACTGGCATCGGACTCCGGACATCTGGCAACGATCGGCAGGCTCTGGACATCTGGCAACGATCGGCAGGCTCCGGTCATCAGGCAGGCTCCGGACATCTGGAAGTGGTCATCGGACATCAGGCCATAGTCATCAGGCATCAGACATCTGGCAGCGACCTGAAAAGGAACCCCAGCGGTCTGGTGCAAGCCCCGCCAGGCTCAACGGGAGCCGGCCGGGGATTGCACAGAAGCTGAGCACAGAGTAACAGAAACTCAGCACACACACCGGACTCCTCCTTCCAAGATGAACTCAGGTTATATAGCAAAGAATCACAGTCACTGGCACAGGGTTCAGGACACAGAAGGACTTCAGGAACATAACACAGAGGACACAGTTCAGACAGTCAGATAACGAGACAGATCCAGGATCAGGGATTCAGGTAACAAGACACAACAGGAACAGGCCTGGATATGCAGCCTCCAGGAAGGGCGATCTGGGTACTCAGCCCCCAGAACAGGCGGAAACACAAGACACAGTTCAGACGTTCAGGTACCGAAACAGATCCAGGATCAGGGAGTCAGGGAACAAGAAACAACAGGAACAGGCCTGGATATGCAGCCTCCAGGAAGGGCGATCTGGGTATTCTGCCCCCAGAGCTGGCGGAAACACAAGTCACAGTTCAGACATTCAGGTACCGAAACAGATCCAGGATCAGGTATTCAGGTAACAAAACACAACAGGAACAGGCCTGGATATGCAGCCTCCAGGAAGGGCAATCTGGGTACTCAGCCCCCCGAACAGGCGGAAACACAAGACAGGGCAAAGGGAATCAACTCTCCAGAACTGATCGCACTCAGAGGAGGAGCTGAACACACAAACACACACGGCTAGGTTCAGGAACTCAATGCAAACTCAATGCAAAGCTCTGGCAACGCCCCACAGGGCTGGGGAACTTTATATATGAGCTGCTTCACAGCGATAGGCTGGAGCAGCAATCCTAGTGCACACCCATTCCTCATAAAAGTAGGACAGGTCTGGGCCGCGCCCCCTATGCAGAGCCAGACACAACTCAGCACAGAAGGACACCTGACAATGGCTGCAGCCTCAACACACGTAGTAAGTCATGCACCACTGCAGAGGACTTTGCAACCTTCGGGTAGCTTCTACAGGAGGCCAGGGACCGCACATGCGGGTGGTCATGCAACGCAGCGGAGACACTCACGCAAGTACGGCTACGCAGCAGAGCTGGGAACTGAGCAGCATCTATACAGGTAACAGACAACAGTATCCCAGCTGGTTAGGGGGAAAGAAGCAAAAGGGTTAAAGCAAAGACATGCAAAGTAACGCTGGAAAACTAGGTACAGATAATACCAGCGTTACAGGATGGAGGACAGCAACCCATTAACATCTGGAACCATAACCTCAGGATACAGGAACTAGACTGTGGGGAGACTACAAAACAAAGGCCTGTGAATTTGGGGTCGGCTACAAAGGGCTGTCCAAGGAGCAACTGATTGAGGCTCTGGAAGAAGCTTGCCTGCAAGATGGCACAGAGGAAAGACAGGAGCTGGAGGTAAATACCCAAAAAAGTCAGTGGGTTGTGTGGTATGAGGAGGAGATGGCATTGCTTGGGGATGAGTCCACCATAGAGGATAAGAAGGAGGCAATTCGTACAGCTAAGGAGAGGCAGCACATGGTGGGGGCAGCTGGAAGCCCCAGACAGACTTTACCCCAAGCATCCACCATGAGAGAATTCCCCAGAGTGTCCCGCAAGGACTTCAAGCCTTTTAATGAGGCTGCAGGCAACATTGAGGGCTTCTTCCAGGACTTTGAAGATCAATGTCGATTAATGGAAGTCCTGGAAAGGAAGCGAGTCAGTCATCTGGTGGGGCTATTAGATGGTGGAGCTGCCGCACCCTATAAAGCTATGGACCCTCGGTGGAACTGCGATTATGGGAATATTAAAGAGATCATACTTGGAACATTATGCTGTAACTCCAGACACTTACAGAGTACAGTTCTGCTCTTTAGCCTGTGAGGGGGAAGTGTATTTCAAGATATATGCCCACAGGCTCAAACAAGCATGTCACCGCTGGCTGGAGGGAGAGGGGGCCTTAACTTGGGATACTTTCCTCCAGGTGATCCTAAAAGAACAGTTCTATGCCAAATGCCCCGCTGAGATCCGGGAATGGGTGCGTGAGAGGAAACCAGCGACAGTGGAGCAAGCTGCTGCTTTAGCTCCCCCGACCTGTTACCCTGGACTGCAATGTAGTCAGGCTTGAGTCAACAACCAGTGGGGGAGTCTGTCTTTTGTTCTCCTCAGCATAGGACTTATCCAATACAAGCTTGTAGCTTCTGGAAACTTCTTAAGTTAGCCACATAGTCAAAAGTAGGTGGAAGCCCTACTCCATGGAGGGGTGGATCCCAAGACAAAGAACAATAGACACATGTTTGGCCCAAGCAGTTGGGTGTTATTGGTCCAGGGGCTAGGACCTTACGCTGAGGCGAGATCCTAGTGCCCATGTGTGGAGAGTAGTGTTGAGCATTCCGATACTGCAAATATCGGGTATTGGCCGATATTTGCTGTATCGGAATTCCGATTCTGAGATCCGATATTTTTGTCATATCGGATACCGGAATCGGAGTTTTCCTCAAAAGTCTATGGGGAGTTCCTGTGTCACAGAACGAAGTACGTGCCACAGGAACTTCCCGAAAGTGTCACTGTCAGTGTCGGTCGGGTCTGTCAGGTGTCAGCAGCACTTACCTGACAGAAGATCCCCGGTGGTCACATCCATCCATCCACCCAGGCCGGCCATTACCCTCTCCCTGGCGGTCACATGCAGCATCTCGCGATAACTGCACGTGCTGCCGGGTACTGGGTAATCTCGGCCAGCTGTATTCTCGCGACATCTGGCCGTTAATCAGTCCGATGACGTCACCGCCGGGGAATCTCCTCAGGTAAGCAGCTCTGCTACATCTGGATGCCATGCTCAGCCTGGCATGCAGATGTAGCAGAGCTGGACTCGTCGTGGGACAATCGTTATTTTGGACTGCATTGGACAGGGAGTATTTGTGTTGGGTTGTTATTTTTGGTTTATTACAGGAGAACGATGGCGTCGCAGGATGAGCGTGCAATAAAAATAATGAAAACTGTGTTGTGTTTTATTTCATTAAAAGACTTTATTCTGGCTGTGTATTTTTTTACAAATTTACAAACTTTATGATTAATAATGGATCGGTGTCTTATTGACGCCTCTCCATTATTAACTGGGCTTATTGTCACCGTTCAATCAAAGGTGACATTAACCCCTTATTACCCCGCTTGCCACTGCTACAGGGCAAGTGGGAAGAGCCGGGTAAAGTGCCACAATTGGCGCATCTTTGGATGTGCCAATTGTGGGGCTGCTGCAGCCTGGTATTTTTAGGCTGTTGAGGGCCAAAATCCATGGGCCTTGACAGTCTTTTAATACCAGGCGGCAGCAGTCTGCTTTTTACTTGGCTGGTTAACAAAAATAGGGGTACCCCTATGCCATTTTTTTTTCGAGGGGATCCCCTATTTTTGTTAACCAGCCAAGATAAGCAGACTGCTGTGGCCTGGTATTATCAGGCTTGCAAGGTCCATGGATATTGGCTCCTTAACAGCCTGAAAAACCAGGCCTCAGTAGTCTGCTTTATCAGGCTGGTTAACAAAAATAGGGGGGACCCCACACCATTTTTTTTTTCGAGGGGATCCCCTATTTTTGTTAATAAGTTCACTTCAGGTCAGCCGGGATTCCCTCTGATGTCATTGATGCTGCGGTGTCCCTGGCTGACCTGAAGTGAAAGTGGGAAGCAATCAATTATGCTAACCACTTCCTCTCCTGTCAGCCAGTAGAGGAGATATTTAGTCAGGGGTTTACTGTGAGGCTGTCAGCATTAGCTGCGGTCCCTTCAGAAAACATTAACCCTTTCAGAAGGATTACATCGGGGGACCTGACTGAACAACGGATAGGTAAGAATAATGTTGCTTTATTATTTTATTTTTATTACAGGTGAACAAGGGCTTCGCAAGGAATGGCAGTAAAATAAAATATGGTCAAAAACTGTGTTTATTTCATTAAAATGATTTTTAATTAAAGTGTGTGTGTTTTATTTTTATTTCATACAATAGGATTAATAATTGATAGTTGTCTAATTGACAGCTCTCAATTAGTAACCTGGCTTAAAGTCACCTTTCAATAGCAAGGTGGCTTTAACCCCTTATTAACCCATTCGCCACTGCTACAGGGCAATGGGAATTGATGGGCAAAGTGCAAGAAAGGGTGAATCTAATTATAGATTTGCCTTTTCTGGGGTGTCTGGGGGCAGATGTTAGTAGCCGGGGGGGCAAAAATAATGGTCCCTCTCTGGGCTATTATTATCTGCCCCCACTCGCTGTTAGGGTCTGCGGAACACCCCAAATATATGATGTAGAGAGGTGCATCCGCAGCCCGGGGTCCACCGTGCAGGCGGAGCCTGCTGCTAGTAAAATGGCGCAAGAAGCAAATTCTGTTATCCCGCAGAGTCGCCAAAATAAACACCGTAACGCGCTGTGGCAATATGTGCGAACTCTGTTATTCCACAGAGCCGCTAGAAGGAGTGCCGCAGCGCTATATGGCGATGTGTGCGAACTCACTTAACACCACTGAGTCGCAAAATAAAGACGCTAGGGCGCTGTCTAGCGTTGAAAGTGAACCCTGTTACGTCACAGAGCCGCTGAGACAAACTTCTGTGTCCTGTCAGGCACCCAGGTACACATTTGACTGCTAAGCGAACATAGAATGTGATCATGCGCTAATGTCCTCGCGGGAGTCACCCGCAATCTATGGCGTCTGAACGCCAGACCCTGAATACGGCAATCAAACTCCTCACCGGTTATGCCGGTAATCTAGGGCATCTAGGACACCGACCCTGACCAGCTAGCATACCAAACTCCTCACCGATTAAGTCGGTATTCTAGGGGCTTATTTCAGCCGAATCCTAACCACACACACGCATGACCACACTGGCGCAAAGCATATAACGATTGATATTAGTGCATGGCAGCCCAGTCATGCCACCCTTTTATAGTAACAGCTACAGGACCTGCCAGAAACAAGGGCCAATGAGAAACTGTTCCAAAACACATGTAGTTTCAGGACCTTGTGGATCAGCTTGCCACTGAGGTTCGGAGTATTGCTACCTATCTTGCTGGGTTGCCGGTTGTGGAACCTAGGATTCCCATGCCAGATTTGTTTTTTGGGGATCGGGCTAAATTTCTGAATTTCAAAAATAACTGTAAGTTGTTTTTTGCCTTAAAGCCTAAGTCTTCAGGTAACGCAGCACAGCAGGTTCAAATTGTCATCTCTCTCCTGCGCGGCGATCCTCAGGATTGGGCTTTTTCCCTGACACCTGGGGATCCTGTTTTGAATAATATTGATGCATTTTTTCTGGCTCTGGGGTTATTGTACGATGAACCTAATGTCACTGATCAAGCTGATAATACCTTGTTGGCATTAAATCAGGGTCTAGAAGACGCTGAGTTGTACTGTCAGAAATTCCGAAAGTGGGCAGTCCGGACGAAATGGAATGATGATGCTTTGGCAGCCCTTTTTCAGAAGGGGCTGTCAGAGAATGTAAAGGATGTTATGATGGGATTCCCTGCTCCCTCTGGTCTCAATGATTCTATGTCATTGGCTATTCAAATTGACAGACGTTTGCGTGAGCGCAGAGGTATGCGTGTGATAGTGTTGCCTTGTGAACCAGCTTCTGAGCCCATGCAGTGTGATAGAGTGACTTCTGGGGCTCAGTGTCATGAGTTTCGAAAGCGCAATGGGTTATGTTTCTACTGTGGTGACGCCTCTCATGCTATTTCAGTCTGCCCTAAGCGGGGAAGACGTTTTGCACGCTCAGTTGTCTTGGGTAGTGTTCAGACTAAATTTCTGTTGACTGTTACACTGATTTGCTCCCTGTCCACATATTCTGCTCAGGCTTTTGTTGATTCAGGAGCAGCTATTAACCTGATGGATTTTGACTTTGCCAAACATTATGGTTTTCTCATGATACCCCTGCGGAAGTCTATTCCCCTACTGGGCATTGATTCTACCCCTTTGGCGGAGAATAAACACCAAGTTTTCTACTCAGTTGATAATGAGGGTTGAACCAGATCATCAGGAGACTTGCAAATTTCTGGTGCTGTATAATCTGCATGACTTTATTGTACTAGGTTTCCCTTGGTTACAGTCTCATAATCATGTTTTGGATTGGAAATCTGTGTCTGAGACCAGTTGGGGCTGCCAATGTGATAATGCCGACACTCCTGTTTTTTCTGCCTCTCCCAAGTCTCAGGATGTTCCTGACTTTTTGACTGATTTTTCGGATGTATTTTGTGAAAGTAAATCTGCATCTTTGCCCTCTAACAGGAGCTACGATTGCGCTATTGAATTAGTGCCTGGTGGTAAATTTCCTAAAGGTCGCCTTTTTAACTTGTCTGTACCTGAACACGATGCTATGCGATCTTATATCAAGGAGTCATTGGAGAAGGGTCATATCAGACCATCCTCTTCACCGTTGGGTGCCGGTTTTTTTCTTTGTGGCCAAAAAGGATGGTTCATTGAGGCCGTGTATTGATTATCGTCTCTTGAATAAGATCACTGTGAAGTATCAATATCCGTTACCCTTGATTTCTGACCTGTTTTCCAGGGTGAAAAGTGCTAGTTGGTTTAGCAAGCTTGACCTCAGGGGGGCGTATAACCTTATTCACATTAAGCACGGGGATGAATGGAAGATGGCGTTTAATACCCCAGAGGGGCATTTTGAGTACCTAGTGATGCCCTTTCTGCTCACTAATGTTCCTTCCGTCTTCCAATCCTTCATGAATGATATTTTCAGGGATTTTGTGGATAAATTTCTGATTGTTTATTTGGATGATATCTTGATTTTTTCCAATGACTGGGACTCTCATGTGAAACATGTTCGGACTGTGTTCCAGATTTTGAGAGAGAATGCACTGTATGTGAAAGGATCAAAGTGTCTTTTTGGCGTACAGAAGGTCTCATATCTGGGATTCATTTTGTCTCCGTCTGTTATTGAAATGGACCCGGTCAAGGTTCAAGACATCTGTGATTGGGTCCAACCTACTTCATTAAAGGCTCTTCAAAGATTTTTGGATTTTGCCAATTTTTATCATAAATTTATTGGTAATTTCTCGGTTATTGTTAAACCATTAACTGATTTGACCAGAAAGGGTTCTGATGTGGTGAATTGGCCTCCTGAGGCAGTCTCTGCGTTTCAGGAACTTAAGCAGAGATTCACTTCTGCTCCTGTTCTACGGCAGCCTAATGTTTCTCTACCGTTTCAGGTGGAGGTTGATGCCTCTGAAATTGGGGCAGGTGCCGTTTTGTCCCAAAGAGATCCAGAGACCTCTAAGAGTAACCCTTGTGCCTTTTTCTCTCGAAAATTTTCTCCAACTGAACGTAATTATGACGTGGGTAATCGGGAGTTATTTGCCATGAAGTGGGCCTTTGAAGAGTGGAGACATTGGCTGGAAGGAGCCAAACATCAGGTGGTGGCCCTCACGGACCATAAGAATCTGGTTTATCTCGAATCAGCCAAGCGACTTAATCCTAGACAGGCCAGGTGGGCCTTGTTTTTCACACGTTTTAATTTTGTGGTTTCTTTTCTTCCTGGCACTAAGAATGTTAAGGCGGATGCCCTCTCGAGGAGTTTCTTTGCGGACTCTCCTGAGTTATCTGATCCTACTGTTATTTTGAAAGAGGGTGTAGTTCTTTCCTCCATCTCGCCCAATTTGAGACTGGCCTTGGAAGGGTGTCAGGAGGATAAACATGAGCACTGCCCTATTGGGAAATTGTTTGTCCCAGACCAGTGGAAGAAGAGTGTGATGTCTGAGATTCATTGTTCCGCGTTGGCTGGTCATCCCAGGAATTTTGGTACCAGAGACTTGGTGAGTCGGTCCTTTTGGTGGCCTACTTTGTCTCGTGATGTCAGGGAATTTGTGCAGTCCTGTGGGACTTGCTCTCTCTCCAAGCCTTGCTCTCGCTCTAGTGGTTTGTTAATGCCATTACCTGTGCCCAAGGGGCCATGGACCCATATCTCAATGCATTTTATTTCCGACCTCCCTGTTTCTCAGAGAATGACCGTTATCTGGGTAATCTGTGATAGGTTTTCCAAGATGATACATCTTGTGCCATTACCTAAGTTACCTTCCTCCTCCGAATTGGTGCCTTTGTTCCTTCAGCACGTGGTTCGGTTACATGGCATTCCGGAGAACATTGTGTCTGACAGAGGAGTCCAGTTTGTTTCCAGATTTTGGAGGACATTTTGTTCTAAACTTGGTGTTCAATTATCTTTCTCCTCTGCTTTTCATCCTCAGACCAATGTACAAACCGAGAGAACAAACCAGACCTTGGAGACTTATTTGAGATGTTTCGTGTCTGCTGATCAAGATGACTGGGTCTCTTTTTTGCCTTTGGCTGAGTTTGCTCTTAATAATAGGGCTAGCTCTGCCACCTTGATGTCTCCATTTTTCTGCAATTTTGGGTTTCACCCTCGATTTTCTTCGGGACAGGCGGAGGCTTCTGTCTGTCCGGGTGTTGACTCTGTTGCGGAGCGAATGCAGCAGATTTGGGACCAGGTAGTGGAGAGGTTGTCTCTCTCTCAGGAGAAACCCCAACGGTTTGCCAACCGGCATAGGACTGATGGTCCTCTGTTTAAAGTGGGGGACTTGGTTTGGTTGTCCTCAAGAAATATCCCTATGATGGTTGCATCTCCAAAGTTTAAGCCCAGGTTCATTGGACCTTATAAGATCATGTAGATTCTTAATTCTGTTTCCTTCCGTTTGCTTCTTCCAGGGACATTTAAGATCCATAACGTGTTCCACAAGTCCTTATTGAAGAGGTTTGTCGAGCCAGTGGTTCCTATGGCTGCGCCTCCTGACCCTGTTTTGGTTGAGGGCAATCTGGAGTATGTGGTTGAGAAAATATTGGATTCTCGTTTTTCTAGACAGAAACTCCAGTATTTGGTTACGTGGAGAGGTTATGGTCTGGAGGACAATTCTTGGGTGTTTGCTTCGGACATCCATGCAAGGAGACTGATCCGTGCCTATCACCGAGCTCATCCTGATTGGCTTGGTTGCACAAGTGAGGGTTCAGTGACCCTTCCTCAAGGGGGTGTACTGTAATGAATGTGCTAGAGCTGGTTTCTGAGCAGAGGCTCCCTCTGGTGGTTACAGACAGTACTGAACCTTTCAGCAAGGAGTGGCAATCTGGAATCACGGACTGGTCTGATAAAAGGGAGGTTCCCTCCCATGATGGTTGCCGGTGATCAATTGTTCTTGTCTCAATTGTGGTTCCTGGTTCATTTGGAAGTTTGCTGGAGTCCTGTCTGCATCTCCTGCTGTCCGATAAGATATTTTTGCTTTTTTTTTTGTGCTTGCTTTTTGCATAGTTTTCTGCACTTTTGTGGAGGTCAGCCAGGTCCCCTCCTGGGGCCTGAGCTCCTCAGAGTTTTTCTGCAGCCACTGTTATTTGCTCATTTGCTTTTTCCTGCTTTTTCAGCGGCTGCTGCTTTGTTTTTGTTCACACTGAGATCTGATTTAGTGGGAGGCGAGATCGTGTGATCTCAGTATATTTGTAATCAGAATTGTTGGATTTTTGTAGGGTTTTCTGGGTTGCAGAAAGTAATCTCTCCTGTCCTATCCTATTTAGTCAGCTTGTGGCCCCAGCATTTGCTCAGTCTATTTTCTGCCTATGTTTGTATTTTCATCTTGTCTAACTGCCATTATATGTTTGGGGGCTTCCTATTTTCTTTGGGGATCTGCTCTGGGGCAGATAGCTTTCATCTTTCTGCCTTTAAATGTAGTTATCTCTCAGGCTGTGACGAGGCGTCTAGGATCAACGTAGGAACGTTCCACGGCTACCTCTAGTTGTGTTGTTAGTTTAGGAATCTACAACCCATCAGTTACCAACATCTCAGGTGTTCGGCTGCCCTGCTGTTGTTCCTGTCCTCCTCAGCTACCGAAACATAACAGCTATCTGTGGGGACAATCAGCCGAGGCTCCTCCTCCACCTCCTCAGAGGACACCACAGAGCGAGAGAGAGCATCGGCCCGAATGTTCTTCTCACCGGAGAGGAAATGGAGGGTGAAATGAAATCTGGAGAAGAACAAGGACCATCAAGCCTGACGAGAATTTAGCCACTGGGCGGTCTGTAAATAGACCAAATTTTTGTGGTCAGTGAAAACTTGAAAAGGAAAGCGAGCCCCTTCCAGGAGATGTCTCCACTCGGAAAATGCCAACTTCATGGCTAGCAACTCCCTATCCACAATGGAATAATTCCTCTCCGCTGGTGTGAAGGTCTTGGAAAAGAAGAAACAAGGATGTTTCCGACCTTGAGTATCCTTTTGAAAAAGGACTGCTCCAGCACCAACGGACGAGGCATCTACCTCCAATATAAAATGTTTATCAACCTCGGGACAATGTAAGATAGGAGCATTAGCAAAATGGGACTTGATTGAAGTAAAGGCCTTGGAGACCTCCTCTGACCACAATTTGGGATTGGCTCCCTTCTTGGTGAGGGCTACCAAGTAGAGAAGTGGGGAATGAATTGGCGATAGTAATTAATGAACCCCATAAAGCGCTGCACCGCTTTAAGAGAGTGGGGTTCTTGCCAATCCATTACAGCCTGTAGTTTGGCAGGATCCATAGCCAATCCCTGGGTGGAGATGATATAGCACAGGAACGGTAGAGACTCCTGCTCAAACACGCACTTCTCCAACTTTGCATATAGGGAAATTGCCCACAAGAGGTCGAAGACCTTGCAGACATTTTTCTCCGGTGGGAGACCATATCTGGAGAAAAGATGAGAATGTCATCCAGATAGACTACCACTGAGGTGGCAAGCATATCCCGGAAGATGTCATTTACAAAATCTTGGAAGACGGCTGGAGCATTACAGAACCCGAAGGGCATCACCAGATATTCGTAATGCCCATCTCTGGAATTGAACGGCATCTTCCATTCGTCCCCCTCACGAATGCGGATCAGGTTATAGGCACCACGTAGATCCAGCTTAGTAAATACCCTTGCTCCTCGAAGCCTATCAAAGAGCTCAGAGATTAGGGGCAATGGGTATTTGTTCTTAATGGTAATGGCGTTAAGACCCTTATAGTCTATACACGGTCATAATTCTCCATTCTTCTTCTGCACCATGAAAAAAACTTGCCCCTGCTTATGACACTGACTTCCTAATAAACCCTCTTGCCAGATTCTCCTGGATATATAGTGACATGGCCTCCATCTCAGGAAGAGAAAGAGGATACACCCTTCCCCGAGGGGGCTCCGTGCCTGGCAAGAGGTCTATAGGACAGACATTGGGGCGATGAGTCGGAAGAGTCTCTACTGCCTGTTTGGAGAATACGTCCGCGTATGACCAATAAACCTTGGGGAGAGGGGCAAGGTCTATGGGTATCTCCGTGGTGGAGACCTGAATGTCCTCCCTGAGACATCTGCCTCTACAGCAATCACCCCAACCTGGTATTCTCCCAGAGGACCACTCAATATAGGGAGAATGGTGGGGGAGCTAGGGTAATCCCAACAGAACCTCATCTATTCCCTCAGGAAGAACAAACAAGGATATATTCTCCTGATGAGAAGGGGACATAGACAGGGGAAGAGGGACAGTCTGGTGGGTGATCTGTGAGGACAGGATTGCTCCATTCAAGACTCACACCGACACTGGCTCTTCAAGCGTCACCAGAGGTATAGAATGGCGAGTGTTATGATTTGGTAGCTGAGGAGAGCAGGCAAAAACGGCAATACACCAGAGAGGTTGGAATCTACTGGATTGCAGTACCCTGACTAACAACCACAACTAAAGGCAGCCGTGGAGCGTACCTAAGTTGGTCCTAGACGCCTCGTCACAGCCTGAGAGGCTAACTACACCTAAAGATAGAAAGAGGAAAGCTATCTGCCCCGGAGCAGATCCCCAAAGAACATAGGAAGCCCCCAAACATGTAATGGCGGTTAGACAAGAGGAAATACAGACACAGACAGAAAATAGTATGAGCAAACGTTGGGGCCCAATCTTCCTAGAAAGAAAAGGATAGGAAGGACACTTACTGCAATTCAAAAAACCCTAAAAAAAATCCAACTCTACTAATTGCAAAAACACCTGAGATCACACGACCTCTACCACCTAAATTAGTTCTCTGGTGTAACAAAACTAAGCCGCAGCCACTAAAAAAAAACTGGAAAAAGCAAATGAACAAATAACAGTGACTCAGATAAACTGATAGGAGCACAAGCCCCCGGAGGGGACCTGACTGACCTCCACAGAAGTGCAGGAAAAAATGCAAAAAGCAAGCACAAAAATAAAAGCAGAAAATATCTTATCTGTTAGCAGAAGATGCAGGCAAGACTCAGAAAGCTTCCATGTGAACCAGGAACCAAAGTTGAGACAAGAACAATTGATCACCGGCAACCCTGATGGGAGGGAACCTCCCTTATATAAGACCAGTCTGTAACTCCTGATTGCCAATCTTCACAATCTTCATTGAATGGTTCAGTACTGTTTGTAACCACCAGAGGGAGCTTCTGCTCAGAATTCATTTCTAACACATTCACAACAGGCGAGAGGCAAAGGAGGAGGACATAAAATTACCCTCTGCCCCAGAGTCCACACAGAGCTTAGCGGGAAGAGTGGAAGAACCTAGGGAGATTAACCCTTTAAGGAGCACTTTCTGAGCAAAAGCCGTCACGTCTAATGACCCTGCTCCCATGGTCACAGAACACGACCGTTTACTTATCCGCTGGGGACATCGGTTCTCATAATGTCCCTGCTGCTGACACACTCTACAGACCACGGATACTCGAGTGGTCCGAGACTTAGGTTCTGCTCAAGAAGCCTTCATGGTCTCTTGGGGGTCGGATGCCCGAATGGGGAGTTTAAGAGGTTTGGCAAAGGTAGGAGCTAGCCAAAACCTCTGCCTACACTGGATCCGCTCCAACCTCCCCTTGTGAAAACGGAGGTCGATGCGGGTAGATATGGAGATGAGTTTCTCCAGTGTGGCAGGAATCTCCCTGGTAGCCAAAGCATCCTTTACATGGTCTGCCAGTCCACTCCAGTACACCGGAATGAGAACTTTATCCGGCCACCGTAATTCAGAGGCCAAAGTCCAAAATTGGATTGAAAACTGGCTGACCATGGACAAGACCTGTGACATTGCCAGCAGTTGGAGAGCTGTATCGTGTGTGACCTGAGGTCCTAAAAAGACCTTTTTCAGAGCCTCCAAAAAACAAGGAGCACTCCGCACTACACGATCGTCGCGCTCCACAGCGGCGTTGCCCATTCCAGTGCTCTGCCCGACAAAAGAGACACAATGAAGGCCACATGTTCCCGTTCCATGGGAAAACATGCTGCCAGAAGCTCAAGCTGTATAGAGTACTGACTCACGAATCCCCGACAATGTTTACTGTCACCAGCAAACTTGTCTGGAAGCGGGAGGTGAGATAAGGTCAGAGGTAGTGGAGGACAAACTGACTGCGGCTAGGCTAGCAGCCTGAACAGCAACTGCGGTAACATCCACAGCTGAGGTTGTGTGCTCAAGAGACGCCAACCTACCCTCCAGCTGCTGGATGTACTGCTGTAGATGCTGGTCATCCACCATTTTACTAGCCAGACCCTGGCGCTAGTATTATGTTAAGGGCCTGCGGAACGCACCTAATAGATATTAAGGAGAGTTGCGTTCGCAGCCCGGGGTCCACCGTGCAGGCAGAGCCTGCTGCTAGTAAGATGGAGCAAATAGGCAGTATGAGCGAACTCTGTTATCCCGCAGAGTCGCAGATGTAAACGCCGTAGCACTATATGGCGGTATGGGCGAACTCTGTTATTCCACAGAGTCGCTAACTAAAATGCTGTAGTGCAATATGGCGATATAAGCGGACTCTGTTAATTCACAGAGCCGCTGTGACAATGACTGTGTCCTGTTAGACTCACAGGGGACACAGATGACTGCTAAGTGAATTGCAGTCTGTGATCATGCAATCAGAACACAAGCAATAATCTCCTCAGCGGAGTAGCCGGTATTCTAATGGCATTTTCAGCCGAGCCCTGAACACGTGCATACAAAACTCCTCACCGGAGATGCCGGTATTCTAGGGACTTATTTCAGCCGGACCTAACCACATGCATACTACATGACCACACTGGCGCAAGCACGTAACAGATTTGATACTAGCGCATGGCCGTGTGGTCATGCATACCTTTTATAGTAGCAGCTACAGGACCTTCCAGAAAAGGACCAATAGGAAAGCTGCTCCAGAACTAAAGCAGCTTCAAGACCTTCCTGGAGGACCAATGGGAGTCGCTGCAGTACCCGACCATGTGACCCCTGATCTCCTATGAGAGATCTTACCTGAGCATGCTCAGAAGGGAACACACAGGACTTAGTCCCAACTACGTCTGCTTGCCGCTGACCTGCACTGGTTACAATGGCAGGACCTGGGGAAGCAGCAGTCATCCTCTGCACAGTATTAGACTGGGCGAAATGCTGGGACCGATGTCTCTGCTGAGCAGGCTACACTGCGGCCGGAGACGGATGGGGGACAGCAGCGGGGATTGCTCGAGATTCCCCTTGTGCAGCAGTGGGAACTCGATACCTAACATATAGGTCCATTATATATTGAGCATTATATGGGGCCCATCATATACTGGAGCATCATATGGGGCCCATTATATATGAAACATCATATGGGGCCCATTATATATGGAACATCATATGGGGCCCATTATATATGGAACATCATATGGGGCCCATTATATATGGAACATCATGTAGGGCCCATTATATATGAAGCATCATTTGGGGCCTATTATATATGGAGCATCTTATAGGGCATATGGGGCCCATTATATGTTGAGCATTATATGGGGCTCATTATTCTGTATGGAGCTCTATGTGGTGACAATAATACTGTATGGAGCAATATATGGAGCTCATTATTCTGCATGGAGCACTATGGTGTGCCCATAATACTGTACGGCGCAATATATGGAGCTCATTATTCTATATGGAGCACTATGTAGTGCCCATAATACTGTATGGATGACTATACTGTTTGTCTTTTGAGCTATTGTAGAACATACAATAGATATCACTCATGTAATGTATGAAGTAAGTGAAATGTTTGGCATAGAACTATACCTATATTTTTCTGCCGTATCTGTGCATCATGAATTGTGGAATGTGTTAAAGGGGCCCATTGAGACTCTTTCGCCCGGGGCCCATGAAAACCTGGAGCCGGCCCTAGCTCCCACAGTTGACTTCATCACACCAAGCTGCTTGCCTATTGCAGATTCAGTCTTCCCAGCCTGGTGCAGGGCTCCAATTTTGTTTCTGGTGTCCTTCGACAGCTCTTTGGTTTTCACCATAGTGGAGTTTGGAGTGTGACTGTTTGAGGTTGTGGACAGGTATCTTTTATGATAATAACAAGTTCAAACAGGTGCCATTACTACAGGTAATGAGTGGAGGACAGAGGTACCTCTAAAGAAGAAGTTACAGGTTTGTGAGAGCAAAAATCCTGCATGTTTTTTGGTGACCAAATACTTATTTTCCACTATAATTTGCAAGAAAAATCTTGCCAAATCAGACAAAGTGATTTTCTGGATTTCTTTTCTCATTTTGACTCTCATAGTTGTTGTCTACCTATGATGTCAATTACAGGCCTCTCATCTTTTTAAGTGGTAGAACTTGCACAATTAGTGGCTGACCAAATACTTTTTTCCTCACTGAAGATAGGTAGGTAGAAATATAGATAATAGATAGATTGATTAATGATTGATAAATAGATGATGACAGACAGATAGATAGATAGATAGATAGATAGATAGATAGATAGATAGATAGATAGATAGATAGATAGATAGATAGATAGATAGATGAATAGATAGATAGATGATAACTTCATTGTTTATTCCTCTTACAAATAAAAATGTTTTTTTTTCTGTCTGTCTGTATTTTGTATATTGTGTGTGGAAATGTTACAATGTATTTTCATCAAATGGACAAATACACAGTTAAACTTAAATCCCACTGGAATAAAACGTTTACACAGAGCCTTAGTGACAGTTTCACATATTACAGAGACTGGATAACAAAATGAAATGGAAACCTCTATTGCAAAGCCACAAACCCTACACAAATGGAATGGATAGGTGAGAGATCTTTAGAGGTCATGCACAAAAACTATTTGAACTGCTGTCTGACTCTTCAAAATTGATAGAGTCTTTTTCATGGATTTCAGACAAAGACATTTTTGGATTTGAAATCTGAAAAGACTTAAGTATTAAGCTGTTCACTGACAGAGAGAATTGTAAAGGCAATACAAAGAGATAAATAATACATTTCTTAAGAGAATGGAGGTAGAATGTTATATTCAACTAACCATGGACCTTACTTTGTATGTAGATAGTACACATGGTGGCATAATAAATGTAAAAATATTTAAATGTCATAAATTTCTTTTACAGGATTGCAGGGAATATGCAAAATGTGTTTCTCACCCCCCAAAAAACAAGTCAAATATACAACTGTTTGTCTTTAAGCAAGCATACAAGTTCAATCAATGTTTTCCAAGTGTAGCACTCATAATTGTGAATTTGGGCTGTTTATATGTCCATGATATTTTGCGGAATGAGTGGTCTATGCCAAATCAATGAGACATGTCTGATATTAATCCAAGTGTCAGATCAAAATCTGCAATACAAGTCTATGGGTCTGAGAAAAAATGAGACAGCACTTGGATGGTGAGGAAAAATTTCATGCAACTGATGAAAATCACTGATGAAACTTGGTGCTTAAGGAAAGTGACATGTCTGGCATGCCAGAAGCATTACATGGCTTATAAGGCTCCTTACATTGGCATGCCAGACTCTCTGAAGGAGAAATGTTACCTCTTAGATCCCAGTCAAAAGCCTCCCAGCCAAATTAGATCTCATGCTTTGCACTGACAAGAGGCAACACCTCTAAACACTATGTCTGCAAATTGTGATTCTGGTTTGCCTATTATCCTAAGTAATGTGGCAACGTTCATTAAAGGTCGATATTGACTTTTAGTTTTGCTACTTCCAATAGGTGGCACTAGTGTTCAAGTGCTCTTCTTCTTTGAGGAGGCAATTTGAATATTCAATTTCCAAGAGGAGCATTGTGTGGTTTATGAGTCTTTCTATTCTGGCTTGGCAGACAACTCACTCTCACAAGGATAAACAAAATGAAAGCTTGTTTGAAAAACTACAAAGTTATCAAAATAAAGGGTTCACGTACTGTGGTATCATAGACATACAAAGAAAAATCAAAGGGTATAATCTGCAAGCAGACAACTGCCCACAGTATACAAAGATAACCACTTACAAAAGATGTTTAGATTAAAAATATTATAATATGCTATTGATATGTTTTCAAAACAGCAATAATAAATCAAAAACAAAATTTGAACAAAGTTTAGTGATGCCAGTAAGCCTCTTGTGTCAGGGAAGACATGCCAGAAAAACCACACTTGTAAGCAATCATATATAATGTAATCCTTTAAGGACATTCCCATTTCTATTTAACCAGGCCTTCCAATATATGCACACTGGCCAATTATCCAATATAAAGTGCCAAAATGAACTACAAAATAGGGAAGAAATTATTTACCTATTTGTAGAATTTCAAAAAGTATCTAGTATATTGCTGCGGTTTCTGGCACTGTATACTGGGTAATTGGCCAGTGTGCATATATTGGAAGGCATGGTTAAATAGAAATGGGAATGTCTTTAAAGGATTACTCTATATATAATTGCTTACAAGTGTGGTTTTTCTGGCATGTCTTCCCTGACACAAGAGGCTTACTGGCATCACTAAACTTTGATAAAATTTTGTTTTTGATTTATTATTGCTGTTTTTAAAGCACATCAATGACATATTATAATATTTTAAATCTGAAAATCCTTTGTAAGTGGTTATCTTTGTATACTGTGGGCAGTTGTCTGCTTGCAGATTATATCCTTGATTTCTCATTGGAAAACTACAGTCTAATAAAGTACAGAAGATATGCTGGAGTTGAACATAAAGTGCATAAATGGAGTGATGACCTAATGGCAGATAACAGAGACATGTAAAGTTGTGCTCACCCAGAGATGTTGTTGATAGGGCTTAACTCATGGGAATGTATTAAGTCACCTGCAACTGCTCTATAGCTTGTAGAAATAATTTTCCAGTGTATAGTGCATGAATAGATCGAGCATGGTTAAGATAGCAGCGCTGCTAGAATGATTATTCTTCTGACAGAATATTAGGAATATTTTTATGGCCTGGATTGGCTCCTTTTTCAAGACAAAAAAAACTTTCATAAAGTAGACAAAAGCTAACTGTTGTTTACTAAATAATTTGTGTGGTCCTACTATCTGGTAAATGGAAGTAAAAAGTCAAAGTTTGAAATTTGTTGATTTTTATAAATTGTCATCAAATTTCAGATTAAATGAGGTCAATTGTTGCCTGCATTTAAAACTAATATGGCCTAGTCCCACTTCACACCAAAAATGGAATGTTGCTTCGACATCTTACTATTGGAGAGAGTGCCTTAAATACAAGATGATTCCTAGCTATTGGCTAGTGTCATCTTAGCACGTAAGTGCACTGGCTCTTTAAGAGCAGGGAAGTACACGTGCATGCTAGACGCGACGTTGGGGACTCAGAGACCAAGGGAGCAAGGAGAATGCTGAGGGACAAGCCATGTGACTGTGGCAGTATGTCGGCATCCCTGCATGAAGGTGAACAGGGTACCATGCAGAGGAGCTGCCATTAACGTTGGAGTACATCCAATGGCCCCTCTTCTTCAAGTTTGCAATGACTCTGCAGAGAAATTGGAGGCCTACATCTCTTCACGGACTCCCATGACTTGTCTTCAGTAACACGTCTTCCATGTCCACTAGAAGAAAGGTTGCATCTCTTACCATCTTCACGACTAGAATGCTTCTCTCCATCAAGCCATCCTCAGCATAATACGAAGCGAGTGTAGTACCAGGAACTTGGCATTGGGAAGTCTATCTCCATCCACTGAGACCTGTTCCTCTGCCAGGTTGGTGAGTTGCAGAGATTTGGAAGATGACATTGCTTTGACGTTCTATTCAACTGATTATCTCGAAACTGAAGATACCTCCTTTGTGTATATCTTTAGCGTGGTCTCCAAGATGACATGTCCTCAAGGTAGGGAGGTTCCTAGGAGCAGATCATTGAAACAATCATGGGGACGGTGCAGGGGAGATCGCCACTGCTTCCCTTCCTACAGAGAAGTCAGCACACAGTGAGTCATCGACTTGCAAACCCGGCAGACAGGATAGCAACACTGAAGATTATACTTGACATTTAGGGACCAGACGCCTTTTGTGACTCCACTGTTCCTAACGAAGCACTTCTCTGGGACTCCAGAGTAGAATGGGAGCTTGAGTTTTCAGCTCCAGATGACCTATGGAAAGTGGATAGAATTAACCAGACAGCACATGAAAGGTGATCTTCTCCATATGCACTGCAGCTACCTGGAGCTTTAGTTGTTCAGAAATAACTTGACTGTTTTTTGGTAGGGCTGGACCTTCACCTGACAACATTTTCAGGGAATTCTGAAACTGCTGGCGAGAATCTGTTATTGACGTTTCTGTTGTGAGCATGTTAGAAATGACTTCTGAGTTGGGGCTCTGTTGTGAATGTGCTAGAGATGGTTTCTGAGCAGAGGCTCCCTCTGGTGGTTACAGACAGTACTGAAACTTTCAGCGAGGAATGGCAATCTGGGATCACGTACTGGACAGATATAAGGGAGGTTCCCTCCCATGATGGTCGCTGGTGATCAATTGTTCTTGTCTCAATTGTGGTTCCTGGTTCATTTCGAAGTTGCTGGAGTCTTGCCTGCACCTGCTGCTTTCAGATAAGATATTTTCTGCTTTTCTTTTTGTGCTTGCTTTTTTCATAGTTTTCTGCACTTTTGTGGAGGTCAGCTGGGTCCCCTTCTGGGGCCTGTGCTCCTCTCAATTTATCTGTAGCCACTGTTATTTCTTCATTTGCTTTTTCCTGTTGTTTCAGTGGCTGCGGCTTAGTTTTGTTATGGTACTGCCACACTACACAATCCCGCTAGCGATCTCGTTAGCGTCGCATACTAATGAGATCGCTAGCGGGATTGTTTCTATATCGCTAGTGTCGGCCACATTTAGCGATATCGTTAAGGACGCTATCGCGGTTAGCGATCTCCTTAACGACTTTAGCGGTACAAAAGTACCGCTAAATCGCTAAAAAAGGTGCTACACTTAGCGATATATACTTACCCAGCGGGGCGCCAGCGACGAAAATAGGGTCCGGAACGATTCCAGCGACGAGCGAGATCACAGCAGGAAGCTCGTTGCTGGCAGCTGCCGCACACAACAACATCGCTAACGGGATCGCTAAATAGTGACGTTTTTTAGCGATCCCGTTAGCGATGTTGTTTAGTGTGGCATACCCTTAACACCAGAGATCTGATTTAGGTGGTAGAGATCGTGTGATCTCAGGTTTTTTGGCAATCAGGAGTGCTGGTATTTTTTAGGGTTTTTGTTGGATTGCAGTCAGAATTCTTTCCTGTACTTTTCTGTCTAGATAGATTGGGCCCCAACGTTTGCTCATTCTATTTTCTGTCTGTGTCCGTGCTATCTTCTTGTCTAACCGCCATTATATGTTTGGGGGCTTCCTATTTTCTTTGGGGATCTGCTCCGGGGCAGATAGCTTTCATCTTTCTGCCTTTAGGTGTAGTTATTTCTCAGGCTGTGACGAGGCGTCTAGGATCAACGTAGGAACGCTCCACGGCTACCTCTAGTTGTGTGGTTAGTTCAGGTTACTGCAATCCAATAGGTTCCAGCCTCTCTGGTGTATTACCGTTTTTGCTTTTTCTCCTCAGCTACCTAAACATAACAGCGCTCCCTCTGGTGGTTGCTGAGGGTATTGAGTGTTGAATAGTAGAAGTCCATCACCTGTGTGTTCGAGTTCAGTTCGTCGAACACCGTTAAAACCAATGGCAGGCAAACCAAAATACATAGAAACACATAGAAAACACATAGAAAACACTTCAAAGGTGTCCAAAAGCTGACAAATTGCTCACAACACACAACTAACACATGGAAAAGTGACAAGTATATATAGTCATGTGAAAAGAAAAGAGGTGGAGGAGTAAAAGGAGGGGGAGACACAGATATAGGCATGTCATGCCTTTCTAAAACCAAAAAAGTGCCAAGCCGACACGGCCAGTCCGTTCCTGCCCGTGCAACCTGCGTGTCGCCGGGTTTGTGCCAGAGCTGCGGTGGACCCTGACAGCCAGCCCCCCTCTCCCAATACTGGTGCCTGTTCGCTGGTGGGTCGAGCGAGCCCCCCTGCGGCGGAGGCAGGTCTAATCTTTTTTATTTAAATTGTCTCTCTAATGTGAATGAGTACACTTTAAATCCTTTTACAAGGATCTATTGGAGGGCAAGTCTCATGCCAGCAGCCGCAGTAATGCCAGGTCCAGTAGCGTCCAGTAAAGATGCTGCAGTTAAAAAGCTTTTATAAGGATCGAGCATGGCTGTTCACCGCAAGGCGTCCTACCGCCACTCACAGCCCCTGTGCCTTTGGGTGCCTCGCCAATGCTCTTCACTGATTGTCCCGGGGGCTGGCAGCATTTCCTTTGAGAAAATTAAGTATTCAAAGTATAGGTGGTGTAGCTTGCTTAACTGCTGTGTTAATCCGCTGACTAGCAGACAGTACTACTAGGCCCAAAATTATTGTCGATTTTTCGGAAAAACCAAACTCTTTGAAATCTAGTTGCCCCCAGCAACACAACTCTCAAGTCCTTATCTTCATCTGCAACCCGGATAAATTCTAATCCGGGTTGTTTTGCATGTAGGACCTCTAAGTGTTTATGTTGCGTCTCTATTATGAATGGGATGCAAGAATTTCAATCTCGTACCACAGGTATCAGTTTTAAAATCAACTGTCATGTCAATTGCCAATCGTGCTACATTATTATTTAATTGAGTGCGGTTGTGGGTTGCAGTACATCGGTCGGACGATACAGACGATGCATGCAAGGCTCAACAAGCACCGTCAAAATATCCGAAATGGGTTCATGCTACACAGTCTCTCAAAACATTTCTCCCTAGTGCACCAAAAGAATTTGGATTTGTTAAAACTCACTGTTATTGACCAGATACCAAATGATATGCCTGATCGGTATAATAATCATATAAGAAGGGAGAGTTTCTGGATTTTTAAACTTGGTACACTGGCCACTGAGGGGTTAAACCTCACTATTGAAAAAGTCACGTAATATATGCATTTTGTGATTTATTTATTTATTTGTTTATTTTCATTTATTTTTCCTTGTGTACATAGTTTTTATGTCGTTTTTAGGTTGGTTTTATTCAATTTATCTGTTTTTTTTTTCTTTTTTGCAGTCATATTTGCATTTTTAATCATGTGGGTGTTCTGATTAATTGCCTTTTAATTTTCATTTGCTGCTTCACCTTTATATAGCTTTCCTACTCCATTCTATGTATAACTGCCACCTGAGGAAGACGGAGCTATTCCGTTGAAACGCGTTGTGGATATCAATAAATGAAGACTTTTTAATATCAGCTGAATTACGTCCCTTGCGCTCCTTATGACCGGATTGCTTTATCATCACTTATGTCTGATCCTCTCTTGAGGTACCCGGCCGGAGCTGCAGCGGACAACCTTAATCTCATCTGCCTTTATCGCCAGACTGGCGCTCCTTTGAAACCGTCTATCTGAATTTGGTTGCAAAATTATTGTCTGGGCTAGATGCAGTAAAAAATTTGTAATTATATCTAAAGCCGGTGGCTACTCCGCTGACTAGCAGACACTGCTACTGGGCACAAAATTATTGTCTGGATTAGATTCAGTTAAAAATTTGTAATTAGATCTACAGCCGGTGGCTACTCCGCTGACTAACAGACACTCAAGCTTTGTAGCAGACCTCTGATTCCCAGGCTATAGTATGAGTAAACAGCACTAGTCTTCACACTCAACCATCTGTGTTACCCCAAGCCATAGTGTATGTAGTTTCTTACGGTTAAAAGGGGGTGGGGAAAGACCCAACCCACCTGTAATTGACGATGCCAACGTCACGTAAAACACAGCAAGGGGACTACAAAAAGAGTCAATTTTTTCCAAAATTTGGGGGACAGACACCATTTAAGTAGCATCAATTGCCCCAGAGTTGCTTAAAACGGTTGGTGAGTGGATTTGAACAAATCCTCAAGCTTTTACTCTCCCCAGGATGACACAGGGGTAGAAAAGTCCTTGCGGATCCATGATTTTTTCATCTTTATGAATATGAGTCTGTCTACATTCTCAGTGGACAGCCGCGTGCGCTTATCTGTCAGACTCAGCACACCACCAGCAGCGCTGAACACACGTTCATAGAAAACATAAATTATTATTAATTTGAAAGCTGGTGGAGCTTAGCATAGATGGCCTAATACAATGAGTATCACACACTGCTATAGGCCCAAAATTATTCTACAGGCAAGATGCAGCTAAAAATTATTATTAATTTGAAAGCTGGTAGAGCTTAGTATAGATGGCCTATTAGAATGAGTACCACACACTGCTACAGGCCCAAAATTATTCTACAGGCAAGATGCAGATAGAAATTCTTATTTTTTTAAACTCTGGTGGAGCTTTGTATAGATGGCCTAATACAATGAGTACCACAGACTGCTACTATGCCCACAATTATTCTACACGCAAGATGCAGCAAAAAATTATGAGTATTTCAACGCTTATGGAGCTTTATATAGATCACCTAATACAATGAGTACCACAGACTGCTACTATGCCCACAATTATATTACAGGCAAGATGCAGCAAAAAATTATGAGTATTTCAACTCTGGTGGATGATTTGTAAAGATGGCCTAATAGAATGAGTACCACCGACTGCTACCATGCCCACAATTATATTACAGGCAAGATGCAGCAAAAATTATGAGTATTTCAACGCTGGTGGAGCTTTGTATAGATGGCCTAATACAATGAGTACCACAGACTGCTACTATATGCCCACAATTATATTACAGGCAAGATGCAGCAAAAATTATGAGTATTTCAACTCTGGTGGAGATTTGTATAGATGGCCTAATTCAATGAGTACCACAGACTGCTACTATGCCCACAATTATATTACAGGCAAGATGCAGCAAAAAATTATGAGTATTTCAAAGCTGGTGGAGCTTTGCATAGATGGCCTAATACACTGAGTACCACAGACTGCTAATATACCCACAATTATTCTACAGGCAAGATGCAGCAAAAATTATGAGTATTGCAATGCTGCTGGACCTTTGTATAGATGGCCTTATAGAATGAGTACCACAGACTGCTACTATGCCCAAAATTATTGTCCAGGAAAGATGCAGATATAAATTATTATTTTTTTAAGGCTGGTGGAGCTTTGTATAGATGGCCTAATACAATGAGTACCACAGACTGCTACTATGCCCACAATTATTGTCCAGGCAAGATGTAGATAGAATTATTTTTTTTAAATCTGGTGGAGCTTTGTATAGATGGCCTAATACAATGAGTACCACAGACTGCTACTATGCCCACAATTATATTACAGGCAAGATGCAGCAAAAAAATATGAGTATTTCAACTCTGGTGGAGATTTGTATAGATGGCCTAATAGAATGAGTACCACAGACTGCTACTATGCCCACAATTATATTACAGGCAAGATGCAGCAAAAAATTATGAGTATTTCAATGCTGGTGGAGCTTTGTATAGATGGTCTAATACAATGAGTACCACAGACTGCTACTATGCCCAAAATTATATGTCCAGGCAAGATGCAGATAGAAATTATTATTTTTTAAGGCTGGTGGAGCTTTGTATAGATGCCTAATACAATGAGTACCACAAACTGCTACTATGCCCACAATTATATTACAGGCAAGATGCAGCAAAAAATTATGAGTATTTCAACGCTGGTGGAGCTTTGTATAGATGGCCTAATACAATGAGTACCACAACTGCTACTATGCCCACAATTATATTACAGGCAAGATGCAGCAAAAAATTATGGTTTTAAACTCTGGTGGAGATTTGTATAGATGGCCTAATCAATGAGTACCACAGACTGCTACTTTGCCCACAATTATATTACAGGCAAGATGCAGCAAAAAAATCATGAGTATTTCAAGCTGGTGGAGCTTTGCATAGATGGCCTAATACAATGAGTACCACAGACTGCTACTATACCCACAATTATTCTACAGGCAAGATGCAGCAAAAAATTATGAGTATTGCAATGCGGTGGACTTTTATAGATGGCCTAATAGAATGAGTACCACAGACTGCTACTATGCCCAAAATTATTGTCCAGGCAAGATGCAGATATAAATTATTATTTTTTAAGGCTGGTGGAGCTTTGTATAGATGGCCTTATACAATGAGTACCACAGACTGCTACTATGCCCACAATTATTCTACAGGCAAGATGCAGCAAAAATTATGAGTATTTAATGCTGCTGGACTTTGTATAGATGGCCTAATAGAATGAGTACCACAGACTGCTACTATGCCCAAAATTATTATCAGGAAGATGCAGATAGAATTTTTTTTTTTTAAATCTGGTGGAGCTTTGTATAGATGGCCTAATACAATGAGTACCACATACTGCTACTATGCTCACAATTATATTACAGGCAAGATGCAGCAAAAATTATGAGTATTTCAACTGGTGGAGTTTGTATAGATGGCCTAATAGAATGAGTACCACAGACTGCTACTATGCCCACAATTATTTACAGGCAAGATGCAGCAAAAAATTATGAGTATTTCAACCGCTGGTGGAGCTTTGTATAGATGGCCTAATACAATGAGTACCACAGACTGCTACTATGCCCAAAATTATTGTCCAGGCAAGATGCAGATAGAAATTATTATTTTTTTAAGGCTGGTGGAGCTTTGTATAGATGTCCTAATACAATGAGTACCACAAACTGCTACTATGCCCACAATTATATTACAGGCAAGATGCAGCAAAAAATTATGAGTATTTCAACTCTGGTGGAGATTTGTATAGATGGCCTAATAGAATGAGTACCACAGACTGCTACTATGCCCACAATTATATTACAGGCAAGATGCAGCAAAAAATTATGAGTATTTCAACGCTGGTGGAGCTTTGTATAGATGGTCTAATACAATGAGTACCACAGACTGCTACTATGCCCAAAATTATTGTCCAGGCAAGATGCAGATAGAAATTATTATTTTTTTAAGGCTGGTGGAGCTTTGTATAGATGTCCTAATACAATGAGTACCACAAACTGCTACTATGCCCACAATTATATTACAGGCAAGATGCAGCAAAAAATTATGAGTATTTCAACGCTGGTGGAGCTTTGTATAGATGGCCTAATACAATGAGTACCACAGACTGCTACTATGCCCACAATTATATTACAGGCAAGATGCAGCAAAAAATTATGAGTATTTAAACTCTGGTGAAGATTTGTATAGATGGCCTAATTCAATGAGTACCACAGACTGCTACTTTGCCCACAATTATATTACAGGCAAGATGCAGCAAAAAATTATGAGTATTTCAAAGCTGGTGGAGCTTTGCATAGATGGCCTAATACAATGAGTACCACAGACTGCTACTATACCCACAATTATTCTACAGGCAAGATGCAGCAAAAAATTATGAGCATTGCAATGCTGCTGGACCTTTTTATAGATGGCCTAATAGAATGAGTACCACAGACTGCTACTATGCCCAAAATTATTGTCCAGGCAAGATGCAGATATAAATTATTATTTTTTTAAGGCTGGTGGAGCTTTGTATAGATGGCCTAATACAATGAGTACCACAGACTGCTACTATACCCACAATTATTCTACAGGCAAGATGCAGCAAAAAATTATGAGTATTGCAATGCTGCTTGACCTTTGTATAGATGGCCTAAGAGAATAAGTACCACAAACTGCTACTATGCCCAAAATTATTGTCCAGGCAAGATGCAGATAGAAATTTTATTTTTTAAATCTGGTGGAGCTTTGTATAGATGGCCTAATACAATGAGTACCACAGACTGCTACTATGCCCAAAATTATTGTCCAGGCAAGATGCAGATAAAAATTCTTTTTTTTTTTTTAACTCTGGTGGAACTTTGTATTGATGTCCTAATACAATGAGTACCACAGACTGATACTATGCCCACATTATTCTACAGGCAAGATGCAGCAAAAAATTATGAGTATTTCAATGCTGCTGGACCTTTGTATAGATGGCCTAATAGAATGAGTACCACACAATGCTACTGTGCCCAAAATTATTGTCCAGGCAAGATGCAGATAAAAATTATTTTTTTTTAAACTCTGGTGTAGCTTAGTTTAGATGGCCTAATAGAATGAGTAGCACACACTGCAACTATGCACACAATTATTGAACAGGCTAGATGCAGCGAATAATTAGGAGTGATTTGAACGCTGGTGTAGCTTAGTATAGATGGCCTCATAGAATGAGTAGCACACACTGCTACTATGCACACAATTATTGAACAGGAAAGATGCAGCGAATAATTAGGAGTGATTTGAACGCTGGTGTAGCTGACAAAAAGTGATAGGAGCTGCTGTAACCTAGCCCTGAAAAGGGCTGCAATTACAAATAGTCACTGTCCCAAGTCGACCTATCTGTCTATTTAAGAGTGAGCACAGACCTGCCTGCTAAAACTGCTAGGAACTGATGTAACGTAGCCCTCAAAAGGGCTGCAATTACGAACTAGTCCCTACTCCCTAAACCTCCCTCTCTATTTCTCAGCTATTTCGCTTGCAAGTCCCAGTTGCACAATGCACGCACAATATAGCGCTAACAGCAGCAGTGCCGTCTAACACTGAGCTGCAGCAGTGAGAAAATGGTGGTGAGGGAAGGACATGTGACATACACAGCCAATGACACATGCCCTTGCTTGTGTGAAAAAAAAGCAACTCGCTCCGTGTGTGCGCTGCTGAAAGGCTGACAGACTGCACCGCCCACTGGAAATGCAGGAAAGAGAAAAAAAAATGGAGATCTTCATTATCTCTGCAGAGATCCATGCCATGCCACTCCCCCGCCACATTGTACACTCAAAATGTGTGTTAACAGTGATTCTCAGCATAACTGTGAAAAAATCCAGTGACGATTTAGGTGCATGAACAGATATCAAATATAACCTCGAACAGCCGAATTTTTTCCAAATAGTTCGGGTTCGTCGAACGACTCGAACACCGCCCAAAACAGCTAGAATTTGAGATTGGCGAACAATTCTCTTAGAATACCACTCATCTCTAATCACCTGCGAGCGATGACTGGCAATCAGGAGAGACTGACTGGGCTGATATAAGTGAGCTGCCTTCCCATGATCCTCGCCGGTGATCAATTGTTGTTTCCTGGTCCATTTTGAAGTCAGCTGGTGTCTTGCTTTCGTCTGCTACTTTCAGATAAGTTATTTGCTGCTTGTTTCTATCTTGTTTTCCATTTCCATTTTTTGTCTGCACTTTTGTGGGAGGTTAGCCGGGTTCCCCCCTGGGGCCTGTGATACTCTCTGTTTTTCAGTAGCCACTGTTAATTTGTTCAATTGCTCTATCCCTGCTATTTGAGTGGCTGCGGGTTAGCCTCTTATTCACACCAGAGATCTGATTTAGCAGGTGACAAGATCGTGTGATCTCAGCATTTTAAAATCAGAAGAGTTTTGAAAGTTTTTCTAGGGTTTTGCTGGGTTGCAGATAGTATTCTGTCCTGTCCTGTTCTATCTAGGCAGTGTTTGGCCCCAGCGTTGGCTCACTCTATTTTCTGCCTGCGTTTGTATTTTGTCTTGTCTAACCGCCATTATATGTGTGGGGGCTACCTATTCCTTTGGGGCTCTACTCCGGGGCAGTTAGTTTTCCTGTTTCTATCTTTAGGTGTAGCTAGCTCTCCGGCTGTGCCGAGGCGTCTAGGTCACCGTAGATACGTCCCACGGCTGCTTCTAGTTGTGCGGTTAGTTTAGGGATCTGCAACCCATTAGTTCCCAAATTCTCTGGGTGTTCGGCTGCCTTGGCTGTTTTTTGCTCTTGTCCTCCGCAGCTACCAAATCATAACACGTTTCGCGGTTTGCAGAAACAACTTTCCCACTGAATCAAAGCCTCTACTTGCCATGGATACAGTCACAGTCATATGCAGAGAGGGAATGCTCTCACCAAGGGTAGCATCTCTTACCGACTCAAGGCTTTGGAGTTTTTCAGAGTTCACAGGACAAATACTGACTGGATATTCCACACAACCACAGCAATACCGCAATCCTTTCTCATTAAAGAGTTCTGGCTGCTTTTCAGCCTACATAATACTGTTGACCTTCATGGATTCCATACAAGTAGCTACCTCTTGAGGCTGTAGAACTGGTGGCCTCTGGAAGGACAGGGCAAAATGTGATTGTTTCATCACTCATGTCACCTGTCTGCTCTGTTCTTGGAAGTTTGGAAGGGAAGTTGTCATAGAAGATTCTAGACTCGGAAATCCACAAGGAAAGCCTGCAGGTTACTGGATCCCCTCTTTCTCATATGGGGTTGAGCTATGCCAGGGCATCTCCTGCAAGGTACAAATGAAAAATATCAAAAAGATATCATGAGTAGAGATGGGCGAACCCAAATAGTAAAGTTCGGGGTCTGTACCGAACACTTACTGTTCGGGCTCCAATACCGGGTGTTTGTCGCGTTGTCATGTGCATGACAGTGCAGGATACACTGTTTCTTATTGGCGTTAAAATCATCACCACCTGTCAGACAGCCGTGGTTCCCATGCTGTCAAATGACAGTATGAGTTTACAGCTGTGATTGGAGGTAAAAAGTTTACCTCAGGTCACTGGTGTCCGCTGATGAGACTACTGTTATCATCAGCCGACGCCTGCTGCTGCCAATAACAGTGAAAGTTGTAACAGACGATGGCAGTATTCATCCACTGGCGCCTGCGCTCTAAATAAATAAAATATAAAGTATTTTTGAAAATCAGCTGTGCAAAACTCACAGCTGGGGCTGCAACCCTCAGCTGTCAGCTTCAGCAAGGCTGGTTATCAAGAACAGAGGGGTCCCCATGCCATATTTTTTAATTATTTAAATAGATAATTTTAAAAAGTGGCATGGGTCCCCCTATTTTGACAACCAGCTTTGCTAAAGCAGACAGCTGGGGACTGGTATTCTCAGGCTGTTAAGGGGCCATGGATATTGTCTCCCAGCCTAAAAATAGCAGCCCACATTTAGTTAGTTAGCAGCCACTATTAGAAACTTCAATTCTGATGCTTTGCTCGGCTCTTTCTATATGCCCTGTATCGGTGGCAAGTGAGATTCATATTTGTGGGGTTGATGTCACCTTTGTATTGTCAGGTGACATCAAGCCCACGGATTAGTAATGGACAGGCATCTATAGGACACCTATCCATTACTAATTCTATAGTTATATGGTAAATAAAGACACAGCCAAAATAAACTATTATATTTGAAATAAAACAAAACATACTTTTACTTTTTTATTTAAAGATAACAAACAGGGTTACACTCACCTAATGCCTAATTTCACTGAATCCCTCATCTCCTATAATAGACCAAAAAAAACAGTAATATCCCTCACCTCTCCATTGTTCTGTCCCACACCGTAATCCATGTCTGGGGGATAAACAGTTTTCAAACTGGATGGTGCAAAGATGCAACCGTCCAGTCTGAGAACCACTGATGAATGAGCTGCTGCAAGTGCAGCATCAGTGACCAGTGGTGATGTAATTGAGGTTACTGCTGGTCACTGAGGCTGTGTGCCCAGTCAGGCTGAACTGCGGTGACCTTGTTGAGATCACCACCAGCATCGTGAGAAAGTCTCACGATGCAGAGGTGAGTTCACCGCAGTTCAAATTTACCACAGTGAAATTCTCTGAAGTGTGTGCCACGCTGTCATGTACATGACAGCGTGGCATACACTGGATGTTCGGGCCTCCCATTCAAGTGAATGGGGTCTGGGATCGGGTCCGGATAGTGCTCTGGTACCCGAACCTAAACTTTTTGTAAATGTTCGGCCAAACCCGCCAAACCCGAACATCCAGGTGTCCTCCCATCTCTAATCATGGGAGACAAAGACGGTGTCCACCACTAGGAATTATTTCTGAAACACAGTTACCTGTAGCACCCCCCTTTCCTATCGGTGAACACCTTCTTTATTTCTCATAATATCTTTTTGACATTTTTAATTTGTAACAATTAAACATTATTTTTATGAAGTTCTTGATGCTGGATTATTTTTCTCTTCCCAGCATGTTTCCTGTGGCACTGCTGGTCTCTGTGCGTTGGACTTCTAAGATGGGTGAACTGACTCTGCTAGGTAGGATGTTAAGAATTCCACCTTAGTCATATGGGAGTGAAAGTGATGGCCCCAAAATTCATAATTCTGCATGCACTCCTCTAGGAACTCACTGCACTGCTTTGGAACCGCATAGTACCATGGAGGATAATACTGGATGGCTTCCTTTCAAGGAGCATAAGTTGCAGGTCAAATTAATATGGCCTCAGTGACTGCAACTTGGGATGGTGCAGTAAATGTCTAACATTCCAGTTGAACATATAAAAAAGGCTGCACTCAAGCATACTAAAGCATTACAACATGGAATACATGAAATTTAGAAAAGCAATATGGCTTTGGAATATAAGGAAAAATTTGAGACGCTTAGTATAAACATTTGGCCAAACATTTTAAAGCCCACCAACCATCGTCAAGGTGGTCTCAGTTCTGGTGAGTCCCTGACCTAATGTGAACATACCTCTATTAGGCTGATATCTGAATTTTTGGGTGAATATGCACCTCTGTCAGTAATGCCTGCATTTATGGGTAAAGTAGGGACCTGGTGTAATTAAAATCACCACCTGGTGGGGGCGGAGTGCTCGGTCAGCAAGCTAACATTCAAAAGACAAAAAAACCTGACTGGCACATCCAGACTAATGTGAACTAGGTGCAAACCAAGGGAAGCTACCCCCATGTAAAACATATAAAAAAAGGCTGCACTCAAGCATACTAAAGCATTACAACATGGAATACATGACATTTAGAAAAGCAATATGGCTTTGGAATATAAGGAAAAATTTGAGACGCTTAGTATAAACATTTGGCCAAACATTTTAAAGCCCACCAACCATCGTCAAGGTGGTCTCAGTTCTGGTGAGTCCCTGACCTAATGTGAACATACCTCTATTAGGCTGATATCTGAATTTCTGGGTGAATATGCACCTCTGTCAGTAATGCCTGCATTTATGGGTAAAGTAGGGACCTGGTGTAATTACCCTACTTTACCCATAAATGCAGGCATTACTGACAGAGGTGCATATTCACCCAGAAATTCAGATATCAGCCTAATAGAGGTATGTTCACATTAGGTCAGGGACTCACCAGAACTGAGACCACCTTGACGATGGTTGGTGGGCTTTAAAATGTTTGGCCAAATGTTTATACTAAGCGTCTCAAATTTTTCCTTATATTCCAAAGCCATATTGCTTTTCTAAATTTCATGTATTCCATGTTGTAATGCTTTAGTATGCTTGAGTGCAGCCTTTTTTTATATGTTTTACATGGGGGTAGCTTCCCTTGGTTTGCACCTAGTTCACATTAGTCTGGATGTGCCAGTCAGGTTTTTTGTCTTTTGAATGTTAGCTTGCTGACCGAGCACTCCGCCCCCACCAGGTGGTGATTTTAATTACACCAGGTCCCTACTTTACCCATAAATGCAGGCATTACTGACAGAGGTGCATATTCACCCAGAAATTCAGATATCAGCCTAATAGAGGTATGCTCACATTAGGTCAGGGACTCACCAGAACTGAGACCACCTTGACGATGGTTGGTGGGCTTTAAAATGTTTGGCCAAATGTTTATACTAAGCATCTCAAATTTTCCTTATATTCCAAAGCCATATTGCTTTTCTAAATTTCATGTATTCCATGTTGTAATGCTTTAGTATGCTTGAGTGTAGCCTTTTTTTATATGTTTTACATGGGGGTAGCTTCCCTTGGTTTGCATCTAGTTCACATTAGTCTGGATGTGCCAGTCAGGTTTTTTTGTTTTTTAACATTCCAGTTGGGCATCCAGCATATGTAGGTAAAGCAAAATTCTTTAATGTTGCTGCATGAGTGTACAAAGACATGGAGATGAGCAGGGTCTATGGCCGAAGCAAACTGTCACGCATGCAGGTGGCACACGAGGTTTGTGAACCCACTTTGCGACGAGGGCCAGGATTACCTAGGAAGGGGCATAGCTAAGTGCTACCTGTTGTTCACTGGAGCTCCTGATGGTGGAGTCAGACTTAAACTGCATGTTGCCAACAACTACCACTCCTAGGCATTCCCCTGTACTGAAGCTGCTGACCCAAAGGGTCAGGTTCCCTGACAGGGATACGGACTCAGGCTTCATTCAGACTACTAGTTTCTGGATTTTCTGGCAGAACGGTAATTGACATGTTCAAGAATTCAGTCTTCGTTAAGACTATTAGGTTCAGGATTCTATGCAGAATGCTTACTGACACGGAGTCTCAGAAAAAGCTAATAGCAGTCTGGATATATGGAGTACACGAATAGATACATGTTCAGACACACAAATCTTGGATATAGATTCAGGTACTGCCTATGGGTTCAGGACTGGCTACACAAGGACCATGGACTTCAGGTTAAGGACACTGGGCACACAAGGACCAGGGGACCTCACACCTCACTATTTACACTATACACTAACTGTACAATGTTCAGCACCTCACTGTTGGAAGAGTGCCTTTTATACAAGATGCCCCCCCACCCAGTGAATAGGGTCATATTAGCAGATGCGCACGCTGGCCCCTTAAGTGCAGGGGAGCGCACATGTGGTGCGTTTCCGGGAACTCGGAGAACCGGAAAGAAAGGATAATGCTGAGGGGCACGCCACATGGACAGGGTGGTGAGTATGTTGGCATCCCTGCATGGAGGGGAAAGGGAACCATGCTTTGGCGTTAGCATTAACTTTACAGTGAAGTAGTCTTACAGGTAAATGTCTGACTTTTGCAGAATTTTATTTTGTATTTTTGCAAATACTCTTATTCCCTCTTGCACAAAAATTGCAAAAATTCAGTACTGTTACTTGTAACAAACAAGTATACTACACCCTCTTCCACTGATTTTTTTCTTTTCTATAGTGGCATCTTGCTTCTGTTTCTAGTGCATTAAGAGATTAGAAGAAAAAATGGTGTAATTATAATTCAAAAATTACTGTGTAATCACAATGGAACTGCTGCTCGCATTCCATATCTCTATTTCCAATAACAATTGAATCCTATAGAATGTCAGCCCACAAGGGCAGGTTCCTCTCCCCTCTGTACCAGTCTATCATTGTTAGCTTGCTTACTGTAAGTGATATCTATATTTTGTATGTAACGTCTTCTCATGTACAGCACCATAGAATCAATGCTATAAAAATAAATAATAATCTCTATAATTTTTTGCAAACTACTACTTTCATCATTTAACTGCAGCACTTATTCATTATACTAGTGTCTGGAGCATTTTTCCATTTTTAAGGCCTATCTCTTCCTATTTCTATTACTGAACTGTGAGCTTCGACATCCTCTCGCTACAGTAGCATGTAAAAGTTTCGGCACCCCTGGTCAAAATTTCTGTTAATGTAAACAGTTAAGAAAATTGAAGATGAAATGATCTCTAAAAGGCCTAAAATTAAAGATGACACATTTCATTTGTACTGTATTTTAGGCAAAAAAAACATATATATATATATATATATATATATATATATATATATATATATATATATATATATATACATATATACATATATAGTCATTTTTTACATTTTAAAAATTAGAAAAAGGAAAATGGGCCGATGCAAAAGCTTGTCACTCTTGGAGATTTGTGTGCTTAGATAACTTTGTATAAGGTTTCAGATTTTAATTAGTCTGTTCTAGGTATGGTTTGCTCTCTATCTTCGTTAGAAAAGGTCGGGTGATGCAAATTTCTCAACTTTATAGAAAACCAGCCTCTTGTAATTTTGTGTCAAAGAACAGCAGCCATGAGTTCTTCTAAGAAGCTACCTAGCACTCTGAACATGAAACTGGTGGAGGCCCACAAAGCAGGAGAAGGCTATTAAAAGATAGGAAGTTGCCATTTCCTCAGTTTGAAATATAATTAAAAAATGGCTGTTAATAATAACAGTGGAGGTCAAGATAACTCCTGCTTGACTGCAAAAGACCTTCAGGAAGATATAGCAGATTCTAAAGTTGTGGTACATTGTTCTACTGTTCAGAGACAAACTGCACAAATATGGCCTTCACGGAAGAGTCATCAGAAGAAAGCCTCTCCTGCATCCTCACCTTAAAATTCACAGTAAGAAGTATGCAAAAGAACATCTAAACAAGCCTGATGCAATTTGGAATCATGCACTGGGGACCAATGAGGTTAAAATAGAACTATTTAATTGTAAAACACTGGGCAAAACTGTCACTGAAAAAGACCTGGGTGCTTGGGTGGACGACAAACTCACATTTAGTGGCCAGTGTCAGGCAGCTGCTGCAAAGGCAAATAAAATAATGGGATTCATTAAAAGAGGCATAGATGCTCATGAGGAGAACATAATTTTACCTCTATACAAGTCACTGGTGCGATCACACTTAGAATACTGTGTACAGTTCAGGTCTCCGGTGTATAAGAAAGACGTAGCTGAACTGGAGAGGGTGCAGAGAAGAGCGACCAAGGTTATTAGAGAACTGGGGGGTCTGCAATACCAAGACAGGTTATTACACTTGGGGTTATTTAGTTTGGAAAAACGAAGGCTTAGGGGTGATCTTATTACATTGTATAAATATATGAGGGGACAGTACAAAGACCTTTCTAATGATCTTTTTACTCTTAGACCAGTGACGGGGACAAGGGGGCATCCCCTACGTCTGGAGGAAAGAAGGTTTAGCCATAATCACAGACGCAGATTCTTTACTGTAAGAGCAGTGAGACTATGGAACTCTCTGCCGTATAATGTTGTAATGAGTGATTCCCTACTAAAATTTAAGAAGGGACTGGATGCCTTTCTTGAAAAGTATTATATTACAGGTTATATACATTAGTTTCCTAGATATTGGGTTGATCCAGGGAGCTAGTCTGATTGCCGTATATGGAGTCGGGAAGGAATTTTTTTTCCCCAATGTGAAGCTTACTGTTTGCCACTTGGATTTTTTTTTTGCCTTCCTCTGGATCAACATGTTAGGGCAGGTTAGGATAGGATATGGGTTGAATTAGATGGACTTAAAGTCTTCCTTCAACCTTAATAACTATGTTACTATGTTACTATTTGGATAGAATGGTCAAAGATATGCATGGAGATAAAAGACCACAGAATTTCAGGAAAAGAACATCTCGCCAACCATTAAGCATGGGGGTAAATCAATCATGCTTTGTGGTTGTGTTTCAGTCAATGGCAAGGGGAACATTTCATGGTCAGGAAGAAGAATGTATTCAATGAAATATCAACAAATGCTTGATACAAACAACACCATCTGTAAAAAAGCTGAAGTTGAAAAGAGGATGGCTTCTACAAATGGATAATGATCCTAACCACATGTCAAGGTTTTACAATGGCCATCACAATCCTCCGGTCTGAATATCACTGATATCTGTGGCTAGACCTCAAAATAACAGTACATGCAAGACAACCCAGGAATCTCACAGAAATGGAAGAATTTTACAAGGAAAAATTGATAAAAATAATTCAAACAAGAATTGAAACACTCTTGACTGACTGCAAAAATTGTTCACAAGCTGTGATACTTTCAAAAGGGGGTGCCACTAGGTACTCACCATGAAGAGTGCCCAAACTTTGGCATAGGCCTATTTTCCTTTTTGTGATTTTTAAAATGTAAAAGATAAAAATATATTTATTTGCCTAAAATTCAAAATAAATGTGTCAAAGTCATCTATAACTTTAGGCCTTTTCGAGATCATTTAATCTTCAACTGCTTAACAGTTCTCAATAACAATAATTTTCACCAGAGGTGCCACTGTATCTAAATATTGCAACCATGTTTATGTCAACCTTCTGTGATAGATCAAATCTGTTGCAATAATGGTGGCAAGCAATTTTTGTGGCACTAATCAAATTGAAAACTGATCAAATTTTTGGGGACTTGCGAATATCATAAAATTCAACTCAAATTCTATTTGCATCAAATCGATTTGATTGTCTGTAGTAACAAGTCAAGTATGTAAAAGAATGCTACGATGCCTTAGCTGATTGATCTCAATTTGTGTGATCTAAGTAATAACTAGACTTAGCCAAAAGGAATAGGAAAATAAGAGGTAAACATTTAGCTCGTCATAATCCATATGATTATTGCTATATTTGCCTCTTGTAAAACATATTATTGTTTTGATGTTTCTTGAATATTGAATATATTATTAACTACAAGTGGAACTAAAAGCCAAATACTTAAGCAGATGTGCTAATTTTTTGCTCACTTTCCCTTGTATATATATTTTTATAGATTCCTGAATAAATACATAAATGCTTTCATCCCATGTCCTTGTCATATTTTTCTTTTCTACTACATAAATAAAATATTCTAGCTAACTAATGTATGTCCCCTGTGAATGTCCCTGTGGTGCTAATGAACTTTTTTTTCTTGCTTATTGATTATTCAGTTTTTCATATCTCCATTACAAAGGAATCCAAATTGCTTAGTTCGAAGACTGTTCTAGTCATGTGATACTCGCTAAGTGCACATTCATTTCCAAGGCCTCATACATCAGTTTTTGTTGTATTAGTACTTAAAAGACAAAATCAAGAGTTTTGGCTGTCTGCTACCCTAGGTCTAGTATACGCTATTTTGGGGTATAAAATAAAAAAATCCAAGTCAAATAGTGACCAGTGTGGTATCTGTGTCAGACTCCTATCTCTCTGTGTCTGGTGTATCTGTGTTCTCCAAATAGTTGCTGATCAGGCCTACATTACTCTTTTTTGGCTATCTGCTACCCTAGGTCTATGCAGTATTTTGGGGTAAAAAAAATAAAAAAAAACTCTAGGACACATATTGAACAGTGTGTTATCTCCGTGAGATGCCTGGTGTATATGTGCTCTACAAATAGTTACTTTTCAGGCCTACATTACACTTTTTTTGCTGTCTGCTACCCTAGGTCTAGTATACACTATTTTGGGGAATAAAATAAAAAAATCCAGGCCACATAGTGACCAGTGTGGTATCTGTGTCAGACTCCTATCTCTCTGTGTCTGGTGTATCTGTGTTCTCCAAATAGTTGCTTTTCAGGCCTACATTACACTTTTTTGGCTATCTGCTACCCTCGGTCTATACAGTATGTTGGGGTCAAAAAAAATAAACTAAAAAAAAAAAAAGGACACATATTGAACAGTGTGTTATCTCTGTGAGATGCCTGGTGTATATGTGCTCTACAAATAGTTGCTTTTCAGGCCTACATTACACTTTTTTGGCTGTCTGCTACGCTAGGTCTAGTATACACTATTTTGGGGTATAAAATAAAAATATCCAGGCAACATATTGACCAGTGAGGTATCTTTGTCAGACTCCTATCTCTCTGTGTGCAAAAAATTGTGATATATCAGGGCAACATTACCCTTTTTTGCTGTGTCATACCCTATTTCTATACATTCTTTTTGGGTAAAAAAATAAAAAAAACTCCAGGACACATATTGAACAGTCTGTTATCACCGTCAGACACCTGGTGTATCTGTGCTCTCCAAATAGTTGCTTTTTAGGCCAACATTACACTTTTTTGGATGTCTGCTACCCTAGTTCTACAGTATACAGTATTTTGGGTTAAAAAAAGAAAAAAAAACTCCAGCACACATATTGAACAGTCTGTTATCTACGATAGACGCCTGGTGTATCTGTGCTCTACAAATAGTTGCTTTTCAGGCCTACATTACACTTTTTTGGCTGTCTGCTACCCTAGGTCTAGCATACACTATTTTGGGATATAAAATAAAAAAATCCAGGCAACATAGTGACCAGTGAGGTATCTTTGTCAGACTCCTATCTCTCTGTGTGCAAAAAATTGTGATATATCAGTGCAACATTACCCTTTTTTTGCTGTGTCTTACCCTATTTCTATACATTCTTTTTGGGTAAAAAAATTAAAAAAAAACTCCAGGACGCATAATGAACAGTCTGTTATCTCCGTTAGACACCTGGTGTATCTGTGCTCTCCAAATAGTTGCTTTTTAGGCCAACATTACACTTTTTTGGATTCTGCTACCCTAGATCTACAGTATACAGTATTTTGGGTTAAAAAAAATTAAAAAACTCCAGGACACATATTGAACAGTCTATTATCTACGATAGACGCCTGGTGTATCTGTGCTCTACAAATGGTTGCTTTTCAGGCCTACATTACACTTTTTTGTCTGTCTGCTACCGTAGGTCCAGTGTACACTATTTTGGAATAAAAAATAAAAAAAATACCAGCCACATATTGAACAGTCTAGTGTCTCTGTGACTTTCCTCATCTATCTGTGGGCTACAAAGTGTGCTTTTGAGGCTTCCCTTCACCTTTTTTTTGCTGTGTGTTATCATAGCTCAAAAGACTATTTTGGGGCAAACAATAAAAAAAATACCGGCCACATATTGAACAGTCCATTATCTCTGTCACATGCCTCATCTATCTGAGGGCTGCAAAGTGTACTTTTTAGGCTTCCATTCACCTTTATTTTCTGTGTGTTACCTTAGCGCTAAACACTGTTTTGGGGTAAAAATTAAAAAAATACAGGCCACATATTGAACAGGCTGGTATTGCTGTCAGACGGCTGAGCTATTTGTGGCCTACAAATTGCGGCAATTCAGGCCTACAGTACAGACCAAAAGTTTGGACACACCTTCTCATTCAAAGATTTTTCTATATTTTCATGGCTATGAAAATTGTAGAATCACACTGAAGGCATCAAAACTATGAATTAACACATGAGGAATTATACATTACACTTTACAAACAAGTGTGAAACAACTGAAAATATGTGTTATATTCTAGGTTCTTCAAAGTAGCCACCTTTTGCTTTGATTACTGCTTTGCACACAGAAAAGGTGAACGGATGGACTCTACATGCCTGGTTCCCACAGTGAAGCATAGAGGAGGTGGTGTGATGGTGTGGGGGTGCTTTGCTCGTGGCACTGTTGGGGATTTATTCAAAATTGAAGGCATACTGAACCAGCATGGCTACCACAGCATCTTGCAGCAGCATGCTATTCCATCCGGTTTGCGTTTAGTTGGACCATCATTTATTTTTCAACAGGACAATGACCCCAAACACACCTCCAGGCTGTGTAAGGGCTATTTGACCAAGAAGAAGAGTGTTGGGGTGCTACGCTAGATGACCTGACCTCCACAGTCACCAGACCTGAACCCAATCGAAATGGTTTGGGATAAGCTGGACCGCTCACTGCTTCAATTTTGAATAAATTCCCAACAATGTCACCAGCAAAGCACCCCCACACCATCACACCACCTCCTCCATGCTTCACGGTGGGAACCAGGCATGTAGAGTCCAGCCGTTCACCTTTTCAGCGTGCAAAGCAGTAATCAAAGCAAAAGGTGGCTACTTTGAAGAACCTAGAATATAAGACATATTTTCAGCTGTTTCACACTTTTTTGTAAAGTGTAATGTATAATTCCACATGTGTTAATTCATAGTTTTGATGCCTTCAGTGTGATTCTACAATTTTCATAGTCATGAAAATACAGAAAGATCTTTGAATGAGAAGGAGTGTCCAAACTTTTGGTCTATACTGTACATTCCACTGTATTTGCTGTCTGTTACCCTATGTCTATACACTATTTCTGGGGAAAAAATAAAAACACTGGATACGTATTAAACAGTGTGGTATTTTGGTAAAAATACTTCTGTTTCAAGTCATTATGGCTGCTTCAGGACTGTGTCTTAAATGCACCAACTACTACCACCACTGTCATCTTCTGCCTAGAGGCAGTCACTGCGTAGATAGAAAGTCTGAGGAGCAGAGGGTGAATGCTTAGGCGGTGTTGTACTCTGTCTCTGAATTACAAAGGCGAAAACTTCTAGATTATATCATGACTGGAAGAGCTAGAGCCAGAGCACATGGAAGAGCACAGGGCCAGGACTCGCAACTACTGAAGCCTTGTGCTCCTGGGCCGGATTCTGACAATCCATCACCTACTAATTCTGAAAAGTTTGTTGGATGAGGATGTAAAAAAGGAGCCCCTGCAGTTTCTAGAACAGAAGCTAGATATTCTGACATTTTTGCTGTGTTTCAAGATTCGTCAATTGAAGAGTGTGGTGGTCGTAGATGTGACTTCTACTATATGGGTGTTTCCACTAGACAATCCATCCATCATGTTATTGAATCAAAATCTTTTTTTCTCGAAAATCTGTTCAACTGTGCATAAACTATGTCAAATTGGTAGCTAGACCCCAGTGGGTCTTGTCACAGTGTCATGTTGACTTCAGTCCACAGATGTTATGTAGATCCCTAATCTCACCTATACTTTACCAGCATGATGAATTAGTAGGAAAAGCACATGGTATTGATGAAGCTTTTGTTTTACTGCTAAAGAAACAAATAAGATCAATGAGGTGGTTAGCTGCAGATGCAGTGTAGAAATAGCAAAGATGATAATTACTTTCACATTTCAGTTAACAAACATTTCACCAACTTGATTTCACTTTTACAACATTATATTCTGAAGCCTTAATGAAGATGATGAATATATTGTGAAGCAAATAGGTATGAATAATTATCACCTAAATGATGTTACAGAAGTCAGAACATACACAATCTATCTGTGGGGAAATCATTTACCACCAAAATTTTGAAGTATGAGACTAGTGTCATCTTGTGGATTGATATGAGCCACAAAGTCCTTCAAAGTGAAACTGTTCTGGATGTAATGTATAGTATAATTTGCTGTTGAAACTAAGAATATGCCTTCTATGATGCTTGCATAAAAGAACTGATTGGCCAGATATGTACGGACTCAGGATGACGGGGCTGCGGGTACCTGTGCTGCGCCGGGTCCGGAAATGTCAAGGCTGTGTCCCCTGTTTCCCGGGAGAAGGAATAGGGGAACGGACAGGCCACATTACCCAGGAAGAGGGGGTGTGTTTAGACAGGGAACCTGGCTAGAAGCTGAGTGAAAAAACACGCAAAGTAGGAGTGAGTCCCCAGCTGTCAGCATGTGAGCAGCAAGGGGTGCAGTGCACTATGCTTCCGAAGAACCATCGCTGCAAAGAACTGCAGCAGACAGACACCGTGACCTAGAGGCAGGACTGCCAGGTTAAGAGAAAACAGGCACGACAGCAGTGATTTTTGGAATGGACAATCAGTGCATAAGAGGCTGAGAAGCGTGCTAAGTCCTTAGAGCACTCGCCCCTCAAAGGACTGTTCCCGTTGGCTCCCATCGCTAAAAGGGGTACTGCCAGAGTGCGAGGCACCATGTGCCCAGTGACCACTAGAGAGCGAGGCGCCGTGCTCTCCATGAAAACTCTCCCAAAACTTTGTCAGTGTTCCACTGCCTCTGCTGGATTGGTGTTGTGTCTCTCTCACCTGTACTCCTTGCTTTGCCAACGAACTGTGTCTGTGAACTTTGCTACCAGCGTTTTCAGATAGTAATTTTTTTAACAATTCTGCAAGAAGGGCACTCTCTTCCTCCAACATATTAGTACACTTGCCTGCCTCTGGAATAAGAGATATGAAGTTCTCCTCGTAGCGTGGGTCTAGAAGTTTTACCAATCAGTATTGCCTGTCACACAAAATTTTGAGAACGCAAGGGTGACGGGAAAGGCAGCGTAACATAAACTCAGCCATGCGTGCAAGACTGGTAACAGTCAATACTTCTGTGTCCTCACCAAGAGGATGACTGACCATGCTCTCCTACTCCTCCTTGTCCTCAGGCCTCCATAACTTTCGACTAACCTCAGTACTATCATTGGAAATGCATCATTGTAAATACAAACCTGTAGTTTATATCTCACCCACCTCATTGTAGATTGTAAGTTGTCACAAGCAGGATCTTTTTTTTTTGTTTATTTATTGTTATCATTGTTACTTAGTGTAGATTGTAAGCTGTCAGGAGCAGGACAGTTTTATTTCTGTTTAATTATTATATTTTTGTTATTGTTGTTAGTGTAGATTGTAAACTGTCACTGTTACTTAGGACTGTTTGTTTAAACTGAAAATATGTTGGCGCTATATAAATAAATATAAATATTATTATTAGAAAACAGAGAAGCAGGATGGAAACGTTAATTAAGGCATCATTGCCGCTCACCATCTTGGTGGATTCCTCGAAGTTTTGGAGTATGGTACATATGTCTGAAATCGATGTCAACTACTGAGATATTATGTGTGAAGTCAAAACTGAGTACCGACGGCCTTGTTGATGATGGTAGTCACCAGTTGCCCTCTTCTGCTCACAAATCCTTTCCAAAATCTTCAATATAGAGTTCCAACGCGTGGGGACATCACACACCAGTCAGTGAGCCAGAAGCTGCAAATGCTGGTGAAGCACGGCAATGGTGGATGAAGGTGGATGAAGCTCTAGCTGACTTTCTAAAATGGGCACACAGGCATGGTACTTTCCCTAGCAGATCTCGCAGCTCCGTGTCGCTTTTCTTAAACCGTTGAACAATGAGGTTAAGCACATGGGTCAGGCATGGCACGTGTGTGAGCTTGCCTCACCTCAGAGAAGCCACCAGGTTCCAGCCATTGTCATACACGACCATGCCTGACTGTAGGTTCAGCGGTGTCAGCCACAGATCTGCCTGCTCTTTCAGAGCTATCCACAAATCTTCAGCATTGTGTGGTTTGTAACTTAAGAAAATTAGCTTCAGAACCGCCTGTTGCTGCTTGGATGAGGCAGTGCTGCAGTGCTTCCAGATTGTGACTGATGTGCTACTTTCGGAGATGGAGGCTGAAGAGGAGGCGGGGAGGAAAAGATGCAGGAGCTGTAGACTTTTTGGGCAACCCAGGTCCTGCAACACTTGGGGTTGGGAGGATGTGCATCATCCCAAGGTCAGACTGGGTCCTGGCTTCCACTATGTTAACACAGTGTGCCGTCAGCAAGATGTAATGTCCCTGCTCACAAGCATTTGTCCACGTGTCTGTGGTTAGGTGAACTTTCCCAGTAACTGCATTGTGGAGGGCATGGGTAATATTGTGGGACACGTGCCTGTGTAATGTCGGAACGGCACACTGGGACAAATAGTCCCGTATTTGTGGGGCCTCGGGGTGATCCTCGACTCTGTCCTCTCTTTCATGCCACATATCCAAGCTCTTGCCTCCTCCTGCCCACTACAACTCTAAAATATTTCCCAGATCCATACATTTCAAGAAACAGCAAAAACATTTGTGCATGGCCTCATCATCTTCCCCCTCAACTATTGCAACCTTTTACTCTCTGGCCTTCCCTCTAGTACTCTTGCACCACTCCAATCTATCCTAAACTCTACTGCCCGAGCAATCCAACTGTCTCTCCGTTATATCCCAGCTTCTCCTCTCTGCCAGGCCCTTCACTGCCTTACCATTGCCAAGAAGCTACATTTTTAAAACCCTAACTATGACATACAAAGCCTTCCACAACCGGTCTCCTCCATACATCTGTGACATGGTCTCCCAATGTCCGACTGGGTCATGGCTTCCCAGTGTGCTCTCAGCGAGATGTATCATCCCTGCCTTCAAGCACTTGTTCATGTGTCTGTGGTTAGGTGCACTTTCCCAACAACAGCATTGTTGAGGGCCCGGGTACTGTTGTGGGACACGTGCTTGCTTGTGTAATGCTGTGCAGGCATTGTGGTGGCTGGGGAATGAGTACCTTGTGACGGTTGCAGCCATCAGGTGGCGGAAAGCTTCCGTCTCCCATGAGCCAAAAATGCAACATTTCGAGCACAAGCAGATGAGAATGTGTGAATTTAGTACTGTGACCTGTGTGGCATTGGTTGTGTATTTCCGCTTGCGTTCCGAGGACAGGGATATGGACAACTGAACACTGTGCTGGGACAAGGACGTGGACGTGGTTGTTGATGGTGCTAGTTGAGTTTGTGTGCAACTACATATGCAGGGCAGGAGGCATCTTTGCATGCACCATGGACAGGGGATTGGCTTGCACGCACAACCTCCGAAGAAGCAGTGGTATCACCCAAAGAAACTGCTCATGGAGCCTTGTGCTCTGCCAACAAAGTCGGGTGCTTTCCTGCCATGTGCCTGATCATGCTTGTGGTGGTTAGGCTGGTAGTTTTGCTATCCCTGCTGATGCGGATATGGCCGGTTGTGCAAATGGCTTTAAAATATAACCAGACTGTTACAGGTACATTCAATGTCTTCATCTCCCACACCACCTGCTTACCTCGACCCCTGTCTTTCGGTGTTCCCCAAGGCTAAGTTTTATTACCCCTACTCTTCTCCATCTACACCTTTGGCCTGGGAGAGCTCATGTAATGGCTTGGTTTGCAATATCATCAGTACACCAATGATACAAAGAGCTACCTATCTGTACCTGACGTCACCTTCTTACTGTCCAAAGTCACACGTCTTTCCGCTTTTTCATCTATTCTGCTCGCTTTCAAAAAGTGGACATGGACAAAACGGAATACATCATCTTTCAACCATCTCACTCATAGACATGAGAGATGTGTATACATCATTCGGTACCACTTTAGTAAGTGGGAAAGTTTGCCCAAGAGAAAATAACTTTACAGACATTCACAGCCTTTTTTGAACATTGCAGCTGTGATCTTCATCTTCTTGGTGGGGATGTGGTAAAGTTCAAAATCGTCATCAATACCATCATCGTCCATATCTTGAAAAGAGGAAATCTGGTGTTTACCAGGATCGAGGTTATCTACGTTTAGTGGCATTCCTTTAACAGTGTTCGTTACACTAGAACTTATAATTTACAGCTGTGACATTTGGATATTATTGATAATGTATGGGTGAAGATGAGGAACCTTGTGCCACGGGTGTGTTGATAGTTACAGACAGTGCACTCTTCTTTAAACTTAGTTTTTCACAAGCATCCATTAGTTTGTTTGGTTTTCCTCCAATACTGATCTGCGTTCTCTAATTCAGCATCTCACGAACATGTTGCATTTTGCCGTTTAAACAGACACGTATGTCTTTAGCAACATATTTTTTATGGCCATTTTTCATGCCGAGCTTCACACGTTCATCTGTTACACCGATTTTCTGACGGGCATGAAACACATTCTGGTAAATGGTGGTAGGCCGGCTAAACAACTAATCAATGTAGGCTGTATGCTGGATCTCATACCTCCCATAGCCACCGCTGTTAATAATCCTGTACGTTACCATTCCTGTCATCACCATGTTCCTTTTCTTGATCACTTCATCCAACAATTCTTCCGTCATATTTTTACTAAAAACCTGCACCTTCACAGCAGAAACTGTGTAGGAAACCACGTTACTGTTTTCCAAGGTGTTTATGATGCCCCTAAAAAAAAAAAAAATTACACACAGGGGAAAATGTATTTCAGCCTATGCACTTAGTGTATGGGCATTCTAAGTATAGGAGACCCACTCCTTTAAACTGGCAAGACCTTTTTCACAGGCCATACTCCACGTCTCTTCCTACACCATCCCTAGATCACCAGGTGACCATGTCCCGGGATGAAACAGGCACTATATTGTTTTGCTAGGGTGTTTAGGATGTCCGTAACTACAAATATTTACACAGTCGGTTGCTGCTTCCCCCCAGGGGAAAATGTTTTTTAGCCTATGCACTTAGTGTATGGGCATTACAAGCATAGGAGACCTGCTCCTTTAAACTGGGAAGACCATTTTCACAGGCCATACTCCACGACTCTTCTACACCACCCCTAGATCACCAGGGTGACTGTGTTCTGTGATGAAACAGCCACTATATTGTTTTGCCAGTGTGTTTAAGATATCTGTAACTACAAATATTTAAAAAGTATATCTTTGTACCGTGTTAGCCAGTAGATAGAAAAATATTTAGAGTTGAGAGTCCTCAGTGGTTGATACCTTTTAATGGCTAACTGAAAAGATGGTAACAAATTGCAAGCTTTCGAGACTACTCAGGTCTCTTCATCAGGCTAAACTAATACACAATCTGAAGAATCACATATTTACACACAAAACAGCACAGAAAAAATGCAATAGGTAAGACAAGTGACGTGAAGCAGAATAGTCATTATGGCAGAGGGATGAGCATAAATATTGGAACAGTTCATAGATAAGGAGTGTGAAAGTTGTATTGCCCTCTGATTGGGGTCTGGTAATGTTTTGTGATGTTTTCACAGGGTATTTGGAGTAAATTCCTTAATTGATGTAGAACGTCATAAATCCGTGTGACAGGTTCATTCCAGCATTAAGAGTGTCAAAGGTTATCTTGCCTATTCCAATACAGTGCAGGGACTTGCTGCTGCCCCTTCTGGATCTTCTATTATAGCCAGTGCTGGAGCAGACATCTTTGGGACGAAGTCCTGCGTTTCCCCTTTTGAGCATGCCCAGGGTAAGATCTCTCATTGGAGATCAGGGGTCACATGTTCAGGTACTGCAGCAGCTCCTATTGGTCCGCCAGGAAGGTCCTGAAACTACATGTGTTTTGGAAGTTTCTCATTGGTCCTTTTTCTGGCAGGTCCTGTAGCTGTTACTATAAAAGGGTGGCATGGCTGGGCCGCCATGCGCTAGTATCAATTGCATTATGTGCTTTGCGCCAGTGTGATCATGCACGCATTTGGTTAGGGCTCGGCTGAAATAAGCCCCTAGAATACCGACTTCTCCGGTGAGGAGATTTGGGTGCACGTGGTTAGGGCTTGGCTGAAATAAGCCCCTAGAATACCGGCTTCTCCAGTGAGGAGATTGCTTGATTGCGTTGCTTTCTGCATGATCACGGACTGCTATACGCACAGCAGTTATCTGTGTATCCCTGTGAGTCTAACAGGACACAGTCTTTTTCTCAGCGGCTCTGTGATGCAACAGGGTTCGCTTTATAACGCTGGTTCAGCGCCCTAGCGTTTTACTTTGCGGCTCACTGAAGCTAAGTGAGTTCGCACTTATCACCATATAGCGCTGTGGCATTCCCGTTAGCGGCTCTGGGGATTAACAGTGTCGAATTTACTGCCACAGCGCGCTACAGCATTTATTTTAGCGACTCCGCGGGATAACAGAGTTCGCTACTTTCGCCATCTTACTAGCAGCGGGCTTCGCCTGCACGGTGGACACTGGGCTGCTCTACTATTAGGTGCGTTCCGCAGACCCTAACACCCGGCTGACCTGAACTGATTAGCCTGAAAGCAATCAATTAAGCTTCCCACACTAATCACTTCCTTTCCTGTCGCTGGGAGAGGAACTCATTCATTCAGGGGCTTACAGCTGAGCTGGCAGCATTAGCTGCGCTGCCAGCTGTAAGCCAGTTAACCCTTTGTGAAGGATTACAGCGTGGGACCTGACTGTGCACCGGATAGGTAAGAATAATGTTGCTTTATTATTTTATTTTTATTACAGGAGAACAAGGGCTTCGCACGGATTACCTGTAAAATAAAAGATGGTCAAAAACTGTGTGATTATTTCATTGAAATGATTTTTTATTAAAGTGTGTGTTTTATTTTTATTTCATACAATAGGATTAATAATTGAGAGTTGTCTGATTGACAACTCTCAATTATTAGCCTGGCTTAAAGTCACCTTTCAATAGCAAGGTGGCTTTAACCCATTATTAACCCATTAGCCACCGCTACAGGGTAATGGGGATAGACGGGCTAAGTGCCAGAAAGGGCGCATCTAATTATAGATTTGCCTCTTCTGGGGTGGCTGGGGCAGATGTTTGTAGCCAGGGGGGCACAAAATAAATGCACCCTCCCTAGGCTATTATTATCTTCCCCCACTCGCTGGCTTTGTCTGTCTGGTTGAGAAAATAGCACGGGAGCCCACACATTTTTTTTCAATGAATTTACACTTTTAATTAACCCCTAGCTGTATGAAATTTTGCACACATACACTCATGTAATTGTTAGTGAAGACCAGGGCCGGCTCCAGGATTTTATGGGCCCCGGGCGAAAGAGTCTCAGTGGGCCCCCTTAACACAGACCACGATTCATGATGCACAGATACTGCAGAGAAATATGGGTATAGCACAACGCCAAACACTTCTCTTCTTCCATTACATGACTGATACCTATTGTAAATTGTACAATAGCTCAAAAACCGCCAAATCCTCACAGCGCACAGTACAGACTGGACAGTACAGTCCTCCATACAATATTATGGGCACCACATAGTCTCCCCCTCATCACCCATATAATACCCCATGCAGGATGTCACCCGCCATCCCCCATATAATGCTCCATACAGAATACTGGACCCAATATAATGCTCCATACAGAATACTGGACCACATATAATGCTCCATACAAAATATGGAGCTCTCCTCTACACTGTGCTGCGTACTGCACTGTTACGGCTCAGGAAAGGGTGCTGTGGAAAGACTCCCCATTATCATCATCATTGCCTGCCCATTATCATCATTATTGCCTGCCCATTATCATCATCATTGCCTCCCCTTATCATCATTGCCTGCCCATCATCATCATCATTGCCTCCCTATCATCATCATTGCCTCCCCATTAATATCATCATCATCATTGCCTTCCCATTATTATTGCCTCCCCATCATCATCATTATCATTGCCTCCCCATTAATATCATCATCATCATTGCCTTCCCATTATCATTGTCTCCCCATTAATATCATCATCATCATTGCCTCCCCATTAATATCATCACCATTGCCTTCCCATTATCATTACCTCCCCATTAATATCATCATCATCATTGCCTCCCCATTAATATCATCTTCATTGCCTTCCCATTATCATTGCCTCCCCATCATCATCATTATCATTGCCTCCCCATTAATATCATCATCATCATTGCCTTCCCATTATCATTGCCTCCCCATTAATATCATCATCATCATTGCCTGCCCATTAATATCATCATCATCATTGCCTTCCCATTATCATTGCCTCCCCATCATCATCATTATCATTGCCTCCCCATTAATATCATCATCATCATTGCCTTCCCATTATCATTGCCTCCCCATTAATATCATCATCATCATTGCCTCCCCATTAATATCATCATCATTGCCTCCCCATTAATAACATCATCATCATTGCTTCCCCATTAATATAATCATCATTGCCTTCCCATTATCATTGCCTCCCCATCATCATCATTATCATTGCCTCCTCATTAATATCATCATCATCATTGCCTTCCCATTATCATTGCCTCCCCATTAATATCATCATCATCATTGCCTCCCATTAATATCATCATCATCATTGCCTTCCATTATCATTGCCTCCCCATCATCATCTTTATCATTGCCTCCCCATTAATATCATCATCATCATTGCCTTCCCATTATCATTGCCTCCCCATCATCATCACCATTGCCTCCTCACCACCATCACTGCCTCCCCCCACCCACCACTATCAGACATACAGCACCGCATGCAGCACTCTCTCACATACACACAGGCAGGCGCACACACACACACATGCCTCACCTGTCCGGCGTCCGCGCGCTCTCTGCCACAGCCGGCTGCTGAATGATGACGTCATTCAGCGGCGCTGCTGTGAGAAAGGAAGCGCCGGCGCAGGTGCCCCCTGGAGCTCGGAGCTGTGGCAGCGGAGGCACGGGGAGAGGTGAGTATTGCGCCGGCTGCTGCCGGGGCCCTGAGAAAGTGGGGGGGGCCCAGTGGTGGCGCTGACACCGCTAACGGGCGCCGGGGTGCCCGACGGCGAGTGGGCCCGCCGCCTGCTCAGGGCCCTGGCACTTGCCCGGGTGTGCCAGGTGCTAACGCCAGCCCTGGTGAAGACCATATATCAAACTACATGAAATGACATGGTTAACTGTATGTAAACCATGTGTCATTTCATGTCGGGTCTGTAATTTCACAAAAGCCGACAATTGAATCAGCGGCTATTATACTATGTAGAAGTGTATGAACTATAAATACAGTGGCGTAGCTACTGTTTGTGGCGCCCGGGGCGGCAAATTTTAGGCCACACCCCTAGCCACACCCATTTCACTGGTCACACCCATATCCACGCCCTGACCACACCCACTTAGCACTGCTGATCACACTGTTTCATAAACAATAATTATAAACACATACCTCTCAACCGTCCCGGTTTCAGCGGTACAGTCCCGATTTCGGGACCCTGTCCGCTGTCCCGGCCAGGCGGTTTACTTTCCGCATTAGAATCGTACATACGGAAACCCCGGGGACCTCCCACACATTCTGGCAGCCACAAGTCACGTTCCATCGCTGACCTCATTTCCCCAGGATGTGGGGATCTCACCAGCTATGAAGCGCTCCATTCAATACCCGGCTCTCACTGAGCGAGACAGGCAGGATCTGGGGATCTCTTCATCTGTTGAACAGATCCCATGTTGAGATCCCCACATCCTGCTTGTCTCGCTCAGTGAGAGTCGGGTATTGTATGCAGCGGTCCGTACAATACCCGGCTCTCACTCCAACAGATCCAGCGTTCTGAAGACTCTCCCGAGAACGAGTTACAGTACCTGCTGCTGTAAGCTGACCGCCGGAAATGAGGTCAGCGGTCATTTCCAGCATTCAGCTGACTTACAGCACGTCACCTCCGGTGGAACGTGACATGTGGCTGCCAGAACGTGTGGGAGGTCTCCGGGTTTCCGCATGTACGATTCTAATGCGGGAAAGTAAACCTCCCGGCCAGGACGGCGGGACAGGGACCCAGCCCTACACAGATAACAGCATTCGCTCCGTCCCCACGCAGACCCATGCACATAATGGCACCCCTCCTTCCCCCCTGCATCCCCCAAGCACACAGATCCCGCAAGTAACAGGACCCTTGTACATGCGCGGCTCCGCTCTTTGTGGCCCTGTACACACACGGCTCCGCTCCACACACCTCACACGCACAAGGCTCCGCTCCGTACACCTCGTACACACACGGCTTCGCTCCGTACACCTCGTATACACACGGCTCCGCTCCGTACACCTCGTACACACACGGCTCCGCTCCGTACACCTCCGCTCCATACACCTCGTACACACACGGCTTTGCTCCGTACACCTCGTACACACGGCTCCGCTCCGTACACCTCATGCACACACAGCTCAGCTACATCCACACTGTAAACCCCTTATGATCCCACATATAAACTTACCATCATCCAGCACCATGACGACCAGTACAGCAGCTTCCTGCACACAGGGGCTGATCATGTGACACCTAACTCCTCACCTCCTGTGACCTCATCACAGGTCCTGCTAGCACCTTTACAAAGGACAGCACAGCAATGGTAAATGCTGGCTGTGCGAAGTTGGGAGGGCAAGGAAGGGGAGCATGGGGGGCGTGGTAACTTCTCACTGCAGGACACGTAGTGTCCTGACCGAGCCAGCGGGCGGTGGGAGGGGTTAGAATCGGGACTGTTGGGGTATGGAATTGCTGCTGCTGCGCCGCCCCCACACACACGTGCCGCCTGGGGCGGACCGCCCCCCAGCCCCCCCACGCTACGCCACTGTATAAATATATATATATATGTCACAATGACATGCATATATATATATGTATATATATATATATATATATATATACATATATATATATATATATGTGTATATATCTAGTGTTTTGTGAGCTGTCAGTTTGATTTTACAGTAGCCGGGGATGAATTGCTGGCTTTTCAAAGGACACCGATGCATATAAATCGGACAGCACTCGCATGGTGCAAGTGCTGTCCGATTATTTCTCGCACCCATTGACTTGCATTAGCGATTATCATGCCAAAATCGCTGCAAATCACGTCTTGCTGCAATTTTTTTCTCAGACCGATTTCAGCTGAGAAAAAAAATCGCAAATGAGATGTCACCTATTGAATAACATTGGTCCGATTGCAATCCGATTTTTTAATCGGCTTGCAATCTTCCGTTTTTGACTCCAGTAAGTATGAGCCCTAACTGGATTAAACTCATGCAAACACAGGAAGAACATACAATCTCCTTGCAGATGTTGTCCTTGGAGGGATTTGAACCCTGGACCACACTGCTGCAATGCTAACTACTGAGCTATCGTTCTGTCCCTGTACATAATAAATGTACAGACAAAGGGTGAAAAAGACTTATGTCTAATTACTGAATACAGCAAGTATTGAAAATAATAGAAGACCAAAGATGGTATAAAGTTCACAAAGATAACCATGTATTGTTCAACGATAATAAGAAGGCAATATAAACACAGCCATGTGTGCGAATTAATGAATGCTGTATAGCTTAACCCCTTCGTGACTCAGCATATTTTTACCTTAATGACCTGGCCATTTTTATCAATACTGACGAGTGTCCCTTTATGAGGTAATAACTCAGGATCTCTTCAATGGATCCTAGCGATTCTGAGTTTGTTTCGTGACATATTGGGCTTCATATTAGTGGTAAATTTAGGTCAATAATTTTTGCGTTTATTTGTGAAAAAATTGGAAATTTGGCAAAAATTTTGAAAATTTTGCAATTTTCAAATTTTGAGTTTTTATTCTGTTGAACCAGAGAGTTATGTGACACAAAATAGTTTATAAATAACATTTTCCACATGTCTACTTTACATCAGCACAATTTTGGAAACAATATTTTTTTTTGTTAGGAAGTTATAAGGGTTAAAATTTGACCAGCGATTTCTCATTTTTACAACAAAATTATCAAAACCATTTTTTTAGGGACCACCTCACATTTAAAGTCACTTTGAGGGGTCTATATGGCTGTAAATACCCAAAAGTGACACGATTCTAAAAACTTCACCCCTCAAGCTGATCAAAATCACATTCAAGAAGTTTATTAACCCTTCAGGTGCTTCACAGGAGCTGAAGCAATGTGGAAGGAAAAAGTGAACATTTAACTTTTTAGTCATAAAAATGATTTTGCAAACAATTTTTTTATTTTTTCAATGGTAAAAGGAGAAAATGGACAGATAAAGTTGATTTGCAATTTCTCCTGAGTACACCGATACCCCATATGTGGGGGAAAAGCACTGTCTGGACGCACGGCAGGGCTCGGAAGGGATGGAGCGCCACTTGACATTTTCAAACCAAAATTGGCTGGAGTTGAGATTGGACACCATGTTGCGTATCGAGAGCCCCTGATGTGCCTAAACAGTGGAAACCCCCCACAAGTGACAACATTTTGGAAACTAGACCTCATAGGGAACTTATCTAGATCTGCTGTGAGCACTTTGAACCCCCAAGTGTTTCACTAAAGTTTATAATGCCTGGGTGTGAAAAAAATAAAAATTTCCACAAAAATGATTTTTTAGCCCCCAATTTTTGATTTTTCTCTAGGAAATTGGACCCCAAAAGTTGTTTTCCAATTTTTCCTGAGTACGCTGATACCCCATATGTGGGAGGGTAAAAACTGTTTGGGCGTACGGCACGGCTCGGAAAGGAAGTAATGACGTTTTGAAATGCAGACTTTGATGGGTGTCATGCTCAGTTTGCAGAGCCCCTGATATGCCTAAACAGTGGAAACCCCCCACAAGTGACCCCATTTTGTAAATTAGACCCTATAAGGAACTTATCTAAATCTGTGATGAGCACTTTGAAACTCCAAATGCTTCACAGAAATTTATAATTCCTGGGCATGAAAATAAAAAATCCTATTTTTTCCCTCAAAAATGATCTTTTAGTCACCAATTTTTTATTTTCCCAAGGGTAACAGGAGAAATTGGACCACAAAAGTATTTATCCAATTTGTCCGGAGTACGCTGATACCCCATATGTGGGGGGACCACTGTTTGGGCATACAGCAGAGCTCGGAAAGGAAGGAGCGCCGTTTGACTTTTTCAAACTAAAATTGGCTGGAATCGAGATTGGACGCCATGTCGCATTTGGAAAGCCCCTGATGTGCCTAAACAGTAGAAACCCCCTATAAGTGACCCCATTTTAGACACTAGAACCCCTAAGGAACTTATCTAGATGTGTGGTTTGCACTTTGAACCCCCAAGTGCTTCACACAAGTTTATAACATAGAGCCAGAAAATTAAAAATTCATATTTTTTCTGCAAAAATGATCTTTTCACCCCAATTTTTATTTTCCCAAGGGTAACAAGACCCCAAAAGTTACTATGCAATTTGTCCTGAGTATGCTGATACCCCATATGTGGGGGTAAACCACTGTTTACCACCACATTGCAGAGCTTAGTAAGGAAGCAGCGCCGTTTGACTTTTTCAACGCAGAATTGGCTGGAAGCCATGTCGGGTTTGGAGAGCCCCTGATGTGCCTAAACAGTTTTAAACCACCTACAAATAACACTATTTTGGAAAATTGACCCCTCAAGGAACCTATATAGATGTGTGGTGATAACTTTGAACACCCAGGTGTTTCACTAAAGTTTATAACGCCCGAGCATGAAAATAAAAAATCATATTTTTTCCACAAACATGATTTTTAGTCCCCAATTTTTTTCCCAAGAGTAACAGGGGATATTGGACCCCAAAAGTTGTTGTCCAATTTGTCCTGAGTACACTGATACCCCATATGTGGGAGAAAATTACTGTGTGGGCACATGTACAGGCTCGAAAGTGAAGTAGTGAAGTTTTGTAATGCAGTCTTTGATGGAATGGTCTGCGGACGTCAAGTCGCGTTTGGAGAGCCCCTGATGTGCCTAAACAGTGGAAACCCCCCACAAATAACACTAATTTGGAAACTAGACCCCTTAAGGAACTTATCTAGATGTGTGGTGAGAACTTTGAACCCCCAGGTGTTTCACTAAAGTTTATAACGCCCGAGCGTGAAAATAAAAAAATCATATTTTTTCCATAAACATGATCTTTTAGTCCCCAATTTTTTATTTTCCCAAGGATAACAGGAGAAATTGGACCCCAAAATTTGTTGTCCAATTTGTCCTGAGTACACATATACCCCATATGTGGGAGAAAAACACTGTGTGGGCATATGTCGGTGCTCGGAGGAGAAGTAGTGACTAGTGTTGAGCGATAGTGCTCGATATCTAAAAATATCGTATCGAAATTGTATCGCCGATAGCACTAAATATCGTCGATATCCGATTTCGATAGCGGAAGTCCCATGTAAGTCTATGGGAACAAAATATCGCAACAAAAAAAAACCCTTTCTTACGTTGTAAACACAAAATATACACACATAGAATACATATATATATATATATATATATATATATACATATATATATATATACATGTCATTGTGACATATATATACATATATTTATAGTTTATACACTTCTACATAGTAAAATAGACTCTGATTCAATTGCCGGGTAAAGCCGTGACATACCCCATAGAAGTCGACGGGCTCGGTGCCGAGTACCCCCAAAACCTCTGGCTCTGTGCGACTCAACTTGGGCGTCACGAACAGGATTCTGTAGCTCGCTATAAGCGAGTCCTGTGTGCCTGAATTGAACTGGTTTTGTGCTTGAGAATTGCTAAAGTCATCAGAGAATGTATTTGCCATTTTTCCGCCATATCTGCGTCACGACGAGGCACTGGTGAAGAAGAAGGGCGTGCTCTTCATGGGTGTACTGTACACTCACTCAGTGACGCGAAAACGATGGCTCTAAATGGTACTGCAATGTAAGATCGTGCCCCACAGCTCTTCAGTTCCGCCTCCTCATCCTCCTCAGTGTGTGGAAACTAACACGAAGGTCCCGCCTCCCTACAAAAGAGGGGCTCTCTCCAGATGCTAATGACACATGTGACTTGGCAGAGATGGCTAATGGACACGAGCAGAAGTGTGAAGGGATGGAGCAGTCAGAGCTCTCCCCCCACGGAAGCGACCCGATCGCCACGGAATCACCGTTGGGCACCCGGCCTGGAAACTCTCCTACGCTGCAAGAAGCGGCGGATACCCTAAGAGGCCTGGCCCGGCACCGGGAGGAGGTCGCCAGGATGGAAGCGAGCTGGCGTGCCCTAAAACTAAACTTGGAGCGGCGCCAATCCCTCTTACCTGAAGTGTCTGTACCGGAAGGTGAGGCACCCGTTCTAGTAGAGGAGTCCTTGCAATGTGATCCGGTTGACGTTGTCGCAGTGGAGGCACCCGTTCCTGCAAAAACCGCAGCACCGTCAGCACCCCAGATCCCGCTGTCTGCCCCCGTCGCTGAGACAGAAGAAGCGACGCCCGTCCTCATGGAGGAGGCCGCGCAGGCACCAGAGCACTACCTGCCTGTACCGGAGCCCCGACTGTCATCTGATTTAGAGCCGTCTGCTTCCTCCGCAGGGGAGCGCCGCCAGGACTGGGGGGTGACAGGAGAGCTGCCGCAAACCGGACACTGTAAGCTGCAGTGGAGTGGTGGAGACATGGAGCAGCTGGTGGAGGAGAATTACAACCGGCGTCAGGAGGAAGAGTGGAGACGTTGGGAGCGGGAAGCAGAGCGATAAAGGGAGCAGCGAGAAACCCTAAAACTTCGCCAACGTCACCTGGAGAAGGACCGGGCAGATAAGGACCGGATGAGAAAGGATAAAGGAACCCTGTGTGAGCCGCGGCGTAAGGGTGCAGTACGGAGCTTTAAATTGAAAGGTGGGTGGGGCTTCATCAAGGAGCCTGGACTTTATTTAGAAGTCTTTGTGAACCGGCGGGACGTGGAGGCTCACCTCCCAGAAGGACACCCGGGGAGGGACCTGTTGCCAGGAGAATTGGTGACTTACACCCGACACTGGGGTTACAATGGATGGTACGCCCTAAATGTTACCAGGTGCGACCCCTACTCCCCAGTGTGTCAGGAACCTGTGAGACCCTCGGAGCCTTCAGCCTCCCACATCCAGGCCTCTGCAAAAGTGCCCACCCCACGCCGTAAATCTCCCAAGCCTCCCTCAGTGGTCTCCTCAGCAGCCCCAGCTATGGACATGATAAGTATAGCTGGCCCGTACCAGGCGCCTGTTAGGCCCCTGGGGTTCGTTCAGTCCGGGACATAGGGTTCCAGACCAGGAGGGAGATGAAAGAGGTGGCCACACAGACCCAGATAGCGGGTCACGACTTGACTGTACAGGCCACACGACGTCATCAGGTCCTGGTGGTCCTTGGTGCCTCGGATGTTTGGCAAGCATCAGTAGAGTACCAGGTGGTACCTGGAACACCCCTGCCAAAGAAGTATAAATAACCTGGACAGGGTTCCTGTATGTAAATAGTTAAATTGTTTATGTACCCGGACGGGTGAATGTTTATAAAAAAGTTTTTTAATTTAATAAAAAAAAAAAAAACACAGTTTTCATTACTTTTATTACAGTCTCATCCTGCGACGCCATCGATCTCCTGTAAAAAAATGAAAAAAAAAAAAAAGTATACCACCTGACCGACGCAGTCCATAGTAACGAGTATCCCATGACGATCCAGCTCTGCTACATCAGAATCCCGGCGCAGCACAGCTGATTACCTGCTTCCCCGGCGGTGACGTCATCGGACTGGTTTACGGCCGGGATTACACTGCAGTCACTGCAGTTATCGCGAAAAACTGCATGTGACCGCCAGGGAGAAGATAATGGCGGCCATCAAGCAGTCCAGGGCGTGACCGCCAGAGATCTTCTGCCAGGTAAGTGCCGCTGACTCCTGACAGACCCGACCGACGGACACTCACAGTGACAGTGACAAATCCGATTCCGGTATTCGATAAGACGAAAATATCGAAGCGAATTATCGAAAGGCCGATAGAGCTAATATCGGCCGATAGCCGATATTTGCATTATCGTAACGCTCAACACTAGTAGTGACGTTTTGTAATGCAGACTTTGATGCAATGGTCTGCTGGTGTCATTTTGAGTTTGGAGAGCCCCTGATATGCCTAAACAGTGGAAAGCCCCCACAAGTGAGTCCATTTTGGAAACCAGACCACCCAAGGAACCACCCCAAAAGTTGTTGTCCAGTTTGTCCTGAGTACGCTGATACCCCATATGTGGGAGGGTAAAAACTGTTTGGGCGTACAGCAGGGCTCATAAAGGAAGTAATGATGTTTTGGAATACAGACTTTGATGGGTGTCAGTTTGCAGAGCCCCTGATGTGCCTAAACAGTGGAAACCCCGCACAAGTGACCCCATTTTGGAAATTAGACCCTATAAGGAACTTATCTAAATCTGTGGTGAGCACTTTGAAACTCCAAATGCTTCACAGAAAATTATAATTCCAGGGCATGAAAATAAAAAATCCTATTTTTTTCCCTCAAAAATGATCTTTTAGTCACCAATTTTTTATTTTCCCAAGATTAACAGGAGAAATTGGACCACAAAAATATTTGTCCAATTTGTCCGGAGTACGCTGATACCCCATATGTGGGGGGGACCACTGTTTGGGCATACAGCAGAGCTCGGAAAGGAAGGAGCGCCGTTTGACTTTTTCAAACTAAAATTGGCTGGAATCGAGATTGGACGCCATGTCGCATTTGGAAAGCCCCTGATGTGCCTAAACAGTAGAAACCCCCTACAAGTGACCCCATTTTAGACACTAGAACCCCTAAGGAACTTATCTAGATCTGTGGTTTGCACTTTGAACCCCCAAGTGCTTCACACAAGTTTAAAACATAGAGCCAGAAAATTAAAAATTCATATTTTTTTCTGCAAAAATGATCTTTTCACCCCAATTTTTATTTTCCCAAGGGTAACAAGACCCTAAAAGTTACTATGCAATTTGTCCTGAGTATGCTGATACCCCATATGTGGGGGTATACCACTGTTTACCCCCACATTGCAGAGCTTGGTAAGGAAGCAGCGCCGTTTGGCTTTTTCAATGCAGAAATGGATGGACGCCATGTCGGGTTTGGAGAGCCCCTGATGTGCCTAAACAGTGGAAACCACCCACAAATGACACTATTTTGGAAAATTGACCCCTCAAGGAACTTATCTAGATGTGTGGTGAGAACTTTGAACACCCAGGTGTTTCACTAAAGTTTATAATGCCCGAGCATGAAAATAAAAAATCATATTTTTTTCCCTCAAAAATGATCTTTTAGTCACCATTTTTTTATTTTAACAAGGGTAACAGGAGAAATTGGACTACAAAAGTTGTTGTCCAATCTGTCCGGAGTACGCTGATACCCATATGTGGGGGACCACTGTTTGGGCATACAGCAAAAATCGGAAAGGAAGGAGCGCCGTTTGACTTTTTCAAACCAAAATTGGCTGGAATCGAGATTGGACGCCATTTCGCATTTGGAAAGCCCCTGATGTGCCTAAACAGTAGAAACCCCCTATAAGTGACCCCATTTTAGACACTAGAACCCCTAAGGAACTTATCTAGATGTGTGGTTTGCACTTTGAACCCCCAAGTGCTTCACACAAGTTTATAACATAGAGCCAGAAAATTAAAAATTCATATTTTTTCTGCAAAAATAATCTTTTCACCCCAATTTTTATTTTCCCAAGGGTAACAAGACCCCAAAAGTTACTATGCAATTTGTCCTGAGTATGCTGATACCCCATATGTGGGGGTAAACCACTGTTTACCACCACATTGCAGAGCTTAGTAAGGAAGCAGCGCCGTTTGACTTTTTCAACGCAGAATTGGCTGGATGCCATGTCGGGTTTGGAGAGCCCCTGATGTTCCTAAACAGTGGAAACCTCCCACAAATTACACTAATTTGGAAACTAGACCCCTTAAGGAACTTATCTAGATGTGAGGTGAGAACTTTGAACCCCCAGGTGTTTCACTAAAGTTTATAACGCCCGAGCGTGTATATAAAAAAATCATATTTTTTCCATAAACATGATCTTTTAGTCCCCAATTTTTATTTTCCCAAGGGTAACAGGAGAAATTGGACCACAAAAGTTGTTGTTCAATTTGTCTGGAGTACGCTGATACCCCATATGTGGGGGGACCACTGTTTGGGCATACAGCAAAGCTCGGAAAGGAAGGAGTGCCGTTTGACTTTTTCAAACTAAAATTGGCTGGAATCGAGATTGGACGCCATGTCGCATTTGGAAAGCCCCTGATGTGCCTAAACAGTAGAAACCCCCTACAAGTTACCCCATTTTAGACACTAGAACCCCTAAGGAACTCATCTAGAGCTGTGATTTGCACTTTGAACCCCCAAGTGCTTCACACAAGTTTATAACATAGAACCAGAAAATTAAAAATTCATATTTTTTCTGCAAAAATGATTCTTTTCACCCCAATTTTTATTTTCCCAAGGGTAACAATACCCTAAAAGTTACTATGCAATTTGTCCTGAGTATGCTGATACCCCATATGTGGGGGTAAACCACTGTTTACCCCCACATTGCAGAGCTTGGTAAGGAAGCAGCGCCATTTGGCTTTTTCAATGCAGAATTGGCTGGAGGCCATGTCGGGTTTGGAGAGCCCCTGATGTGCCTAAACAGTGGAAACCACCCACAAATGACACTATTTTGGAAAATTGACCCCTCAAGGAACTTATCTAGATGTGTGGTGAGAACTTTGAACACCCAGGTGTTTCACTAAAGTTTATAACGCCCGAGCATGAAAATAAAAAATCATATTTTTTTCCCTCAAAATGATCTTTTAGTCACCATTTTTTTATTTTCCCAAGGGTAACAGGAGAAATTGGACCATAAAAGTTGTTGTCCAATTTGTCCGGAGTATGCTGATACCCCATATGTGGGGTGACCACTGTTTGGGCTTACAGCAGAGCTCGGAAAGGAAGGAGCGCCGTTTGACTTTTTCAAACTAAAATTGGCTGGAATCGAGATTGGACGCCATGTCGCATTTGGAAAGCCCCTGATGTGCCTAAACATTAGAAACCCCCTACAAGTGACCCCATTTTAGACACTAGAACCCCTAAGGAACTTATCTAGTTCTGTGGTTTGCACTTTGAACCCCCAAGTGCTTCACACAAGTTTATAACATAGAGCCAGAAAATTAAAAATTCATATTTTTTCTTCAAAAATGATCTTTTCACCCCAATTTTTATTTTCCCAAGGGTAACAAGACCCAAAAGTTACTATGCAATTTGTCCTGAATATGCTTCTACTCCATATGTGGGGGTAAACCACTGTTTACCCCCACATTGCAGAGCTTGGTAAGGAAGCAGCGCCGTTTGACTTTTTCAACGCAGAATTGGCTGGATGCCATGTCGGGTTTGGAGAGCCCCTGATGTGCCTAAACAGTGGAAACCACCCACAAATGACACTATTTTGGAAAATTGACCCCTCAAGGAACTTATCTAGATGTGTGGTGAGAACTTTGATCACCCAGGTGTTTCACTAAAGTTTATAACGCCCGAGCATGAAAATAAAAAATCATATTTTTTCCACGAACATGATTTTTAGTCCCCAATTTTTTTTCCCAAGAGTAACAGGGGATATTGGACCCCAAAAGTTGTTGTCCAATTTGTCCTGAGTACGCTGATACCCCATATGTCGGAGAAAATTACTGTGTGGGCACATGTAGGGGCTCGAAAGAGAAGTAGTGAAGTTTTGTAATGCAGTCTTTGATGGAATGGTCTGCGGACGTCAAGTCGCGTTTGGAGAGCCCCTGATGTGCCTAAACAGTGGAAACCCCCCACAAATGACACTAATTTGGAAACTAGACCCCTTAAGGAACTTATCTAGATGTGTGGTGAGAACTTTGAACCCCCAGGTGTTTCACTAAAGTTTATAACGCCTGAGCGTGAAAATAAAAAAATCATATTTTTTCCATAAACATGATCTTTTAGTCCCCAATTTTTAATTTTCCCAAGGATAACAGGAGAAATTGGACCCCAAAAGTTGTTGTCCAATTTGTTCTGAGTACACAGATACCCCATATGTGGGAGAAAAACACTGTGTGGGCATATGTCGGTGCTCGGAGGAGAAGTAGTGACGTTTTGTAATGCAGACTTTGATGGAATGGTCTGCTGGTGTCATTTCGAGTTTAGAGAGCCCCTGATATGAGTAAACAGTGGAAAGCCCCCACAAGTGAGTCCATTTTGGAAACTAGACCACCCAAGGAACCACCCCAAAAGTTGTTGTCCAGTTTGTCTGAGTACGCTGATACCCCATATGTGGGAGGGTAAAAACTGTTTGGGCGTACAGCAGGGCTCGGAAAGGAAGTAATGACGTTTTGGAATGCAGACTTTGATGGGTGTCAGTTTGCAGAGCCCCTGATGTGCCTAAACAGTGGAAACCCCCCACAAGTGACCCCATTTTGGAAATGAGACCCTATAAAGAACTTATCTAAATCTGTGGTGAGCACTTTGAAACTCCAAATGCTTCACAGAAATTTATAATTCCCGGGCATGAAAATAAAAAATCCTATTTTTTTACCTCAAAAATGATCTTTTAGTCACCAATTTTTTATTTTCCCAAGATTAACAGGAGAAATTGGACCACAAAAATATTTGTCCAATTTGTCCGGAGTACGCTGATACCCCATATGTGGGGGGGACCACTGTTTGGGCATACAGCAGAGCTCGGAAAGGAAGGAGCGCCGTTTGACTTTTTCAAACTAAAATTGGCTGGAATCGAGATTGGACGCCATGTCGCATTTGGAAAGCCCCTGATGTGCCTAAACAGTAGAAACCCCTACAAGTGACCCCATTTTAGACACTAGAACCCCTAAGGAACTTATCTAGAGCTGTGGTTTGCACTTTGAACCCCAAGTGCTTCACACAAGTTTATAACATAGAGCCAGAAAATTAAAAATTCATATTTTTTCTGCAAAAATGATCTTTTCACCCCAATTTTTATTTTCCCAAGGGTAACAAGACCCCAAAAGTTACTATGCAATTTGTCCTGAGTATGCTGATACCCCATATGTGGGGTAAACCACTGTTTACCACCACATTGCAGAGCTTAGTAAGGAAGCAGCGCCGTTTGACTTTTTCAACGCAGAATTGGCTGGACGCCATATCGGGTTTGGAGAGCCCCTGATGTGCCTAAACAGTGGAAACCACCCACAAATGACACTATTTTGGAAAATTGACCCCTCAAGGAACTTATCTAGATGTGTGGTGAGAACTTTGATCACCCAGGTGTTTCATTAAAGTTTATAACGCCCGAGCATGAAAATAAAAAATCTTATTTTTTCCACAAACATGATTTTTAGTCCCCAATTTTTTTTCCCAAGAGTAACAGGGGATACTGGACCCCAAAAGTTGTTGTCCAATTTGTCATGAGTACGCTGATACCCCATATGTGGGAGAAAATTACTGTGTGGGCACATGTAGGGGCTCGAAAGAGAAGTAGTGAAGTTTTGTAATGCATTCTTTGATGGAATGGTCTGCGGACATCAAGTCGCGTTTGGAGAGCCCCTGATGTGCCTAAACAGTGGAAACCCCCCACAAATGACACTAATTTGGAAACTAGACCCCTTAAGGAACTTATCTAGATGTGTGGTGAGAACTTTGAACCCCCAGGTGTTTCACTAAAGTTTATAACGCCCGAGCGTGAAAATAAAAAAATCATTTTTTTCCATAAACATGATCTTTTAGTCCCCAATTTTTAATTTTCCCAAGGGTAGCAGGAGAAATTGGACCCCAAGAGTTGTTGTCCAATTTGTCCTGAGTACACAGATACCCCATATGTGGGAGAAAAACACTGTGTGGGCATATGTCGGTGCTCGGAGGAGAAGTGTAACGCTGGTATTCTGTACTTTGTTTTCCAGCGTTACTCTGCATGTTTTTTTTGCATTAACCCTTTTGCTCCTTTCCCCCTAACCAGCTGGGATACTGTTGTCTGTTACCTGTATGGATGCTGCTCAGTTCCCGGCTCTGCTGCGTACCCGTACTTGCGTGAGTGGCTCCGCTGCTTTGCATGACCGCCCGCATGTGCGGTCCCTGACCTGCTGTGAAAGCCGTCCGTAGCTTGCAAAGTCCTCTGCAGTGGTGCATGACTTACTACGTGTGTGGCAGCAGCCATTGTTGGGTTCCCTCTGTGTTGAGCTGTCTGGCTCTGCATAGGGGGCGCGGCCCACACCTGTCCTGCTTTTATGTGGATTGGGTGTTTACTAGAATTACTGCTCCAGCCTATCGCTGTGAAGCAGCTCATATATAAAGTTCCCCAGCCCTAGTGGGCGTTGCCAGAGCTTCACATTGAATCCACACTGAATCCCTGAACCTAGCCGTATGTGGTTGTGTGTTCATCTCCTGCTCTGAAGTTGATCAGCTCTGGAGAGCTGATTCCCTGTTCCTGCTGTGTCTTGTTCCCTGATCCTGGATCTAACCCGGTACCTGAATGTCTGAACTGTGTCTTGTGTTTCCGCCTATGCTGGGGGCTGATTACCCAGATCGCCGTTCCTGGAGGCTGTATATCCAGGCCTGTTCCTGCTGTGTCTAATTACCTGAACCCCTGATCCTGGATCGCATCCTATACCTGAATGTCTGAACTGTGTCTTGTGTTTCCGCCTATGCTGGGGGCTGATTACCCAGATCGCCGTTCCTGGAGGCTGTATATCCAGGCCTGTTCCTGCTGTGTCTAATTACCTGAACCCCTGATCCTGGATCGCATCCTGTACCTGACTGTCTGAACTGTGTCCTCTGTGTTATTTTCCTGTAATCTTGCTGTGTCAAGAGAATCTCGCCTGCTCACTTGGGGCGCTCATCTGCCATCTGACTGCAGGCCTACCCGGAGGTTCGGACGTCACATGCGGTGATCCTCGGCTATTCCAGAGACTCTCGCCTGCTCACTTGGGAGCATTCATCTGCCATCGTCCTGCTAGCCTACCGGGAGGCTCCACCATCTCAGGTCGTATATACCTGCCTGTCTATTCAGAGACTGCCCCGGTCACTTGCCGTGACCTCTTTCCCGTCTGTCCAAAGACTGTCCCTGTCACTTGCCGTGACTTCCTGTCCGTCTCTCCGGGCGCCACCCGCTCCTTTACAAGGAAAGCCTCCTTGTATAATATAGCTCCGAGGTTCCGCCTCCCTGACCCGTTACAGTTTGCTCGGGCAATGGAACCCGGTGGCACCCAAATCCCTTCGCTCTCTGAACCCTGTGCCAGTGACTGTGAATCCTTGCTATATAACCTGAGTTCATCTTGGAAGGAGGAGTCCGGTGTGTGCTGAGTTTCTTTTACTCTTTGCTCAGCTTCTGTGCAATCCCCGGCCAGCTCCCGTTGAGCCTGGCGGGGCTTGCACTAGACCGCTGGGGTTCCTTTTCAGGTCGCTGCCAGATGTCCGGATCCTATGCCTGATGACCATGGCCTGATGTCCGATGTCCGACGACCACTTCCAGATGTCCGGATCCTATCCTTCCTGCCTGATGTCCGGGTCCTGCCGATTGTTGCCAGATGTCCGGAGCCTGCTGATCAGTGTCAGATGTCCGGATCCTATGCCTGATGACCATGGCCTGATGTCCGATGTCCGATGCCCACTTCCAGATGTCCGGATCCTATCCTCCCTGCCTGTTGTCCGGGTCCTGCCAATTGTTGCCAGATGTCCGGAGCCTGCTGATCGGTGCCAGATGTCCGGAGTCCGATGCCCACTTCCAGATGTCCGGATCCTATCCATCTCTATCTGATGTCCGGAGCCTGCTGATCGGTGCCAGATGTCCGGAGTCCGATGCCTGTGTTCCAGTCCGTGTTCCTGTCTGTGTTCCTGACTCCCTGAGATTCAATCCGTGTTCCTGATTTCCTGTCCGTGTTCCTGTGTCCCTGATGTTCCAGTCCGTGTTCCTGTCTGTGTTCCTGACTCCCTGAGATCCAATCCGTGTTCCTGATTTTCTGTCCGTGTTCCTGTGTCCCTGATGTTCCAGTCCGTGTTCCTGTCTGTGTTCCTGACTCCCTGAGATCCAATCCGTGTTCCTGATTTCCTGTCCGTGTTCCTGTGTCCCTGTGATCCAGTCCGTGTTCCTGATGTTCCGATGTCCTGCCGGTTCCTCCTTGGTCTACCCTGTGATGACGTCTGTCCTAGGTCGGTGTCTGATGTTCTCCTGCTGAGCCTGTGCTACGCCTGAGGCCTGAGAGAGAGGCCATCCTAGTATGCCCGTGCCAGATGACCCTGGACTTCATCAACCCGTGATGACCCCGCCATCGTCTGACGTTCGTCCTGGGCCGGTGTCTGATGTTCTCCTGCTGAGCCTGTGCTACGCCCGAGGCCTGAGAGTGAGGCCATACTAGTATGCCCGTGCCAGATGATCCTGGACTTCATCAACCCGTGATGACCCCGCCATCGTCTGAAGTCTGTCTGAGGTCGGTGTCTGATGTTCTCCTGCTGAGCCTGTGCTACGCCTAAGGCCTGAGAGAGAGGCCGCCCAAGTATGCCCGTGCCAGATAACCCTGGACTGCCTCTACCCGTGATGTCCTCCCGCACTCGCCTGTGATCCTGAGTCGTGTACCCTTCTCTGATGTGCGGAATCGGGAGCCCGGTCTTATGTTCTGTTTTTGTACTGTGTTTCTTTAAATAAACTTTATGTTTCTTCTTACCTAAAGTTGTGCGGTGTTGTCTGGTCCTGCAGGTCGTCACCTTGCCCACATGCTCAGCTGCCACGGATCCCGGTCGCTGCCCTTCCCTAGTCCGGGCAGGCTCGGGTCTCCCTCCGTGGTCCAGTGGGTCCACATTCTCATCATCTGGGACCCATGCCTCATGTCGTCGTGGACTGGCGGCGTGGGAGCATTGGCTAGCTAGGCAAGCTATGCCATGTCCCGACGCCCCACAGCCGTGGGAAGCGTCACAAGAAGTAGTGACGTTTTGTAATGCAGACTTTGATGGAATGGTCTGCTGGTGTCATTTCGAGTTTGGAGAGCCCCTGATATGCCTAAACAGTGGAAAGCCCCCACAAGTGAATCCATTTTGGAAACTAGACCACCCAAGGAACCACCCCAAAAGTTGTTGTCAGGTTTGTCCTGAGTACGCTGATACCCCATATGTGGGAGGGTAAAAACTGTTTGGGCATACAGCAGGGCTCGGAAAGGAAGTAATGACCTTTTGGAATGCAGACTTTGATGGGTGTCAGTTTGCAGAGCCCCTGATGTGCCTAAACAGTGGAAACCCCCAACAAGTGACCCCATTTTGGAAATTAGACCCTATAAGGAACTTATCTAAATCTGTGGTGAGCACTTTGAAACTCCAAATACTTCACAGAAATTTATAATTCCCGGGCATGAAAATAAAAAATCCTATTTTTTTTTCCCTCAAAAATGATCTTTTAGTCACCATTTTTTATTTTCCCAAGGGTAACAGGAGAAATTGGACCACAAAAGTTGTTGTCCAATTTGTCCGGAGTACGCTGATACCCCATATGTGGGGGGACCACTGTTTGGGCATACATCAGAGCTCGGAAAGGAAGCAGCGCCGTTTTACTTTTTCAAACCAAAATTGGCTGTAATCGAGATTGGACGCCATGTCGCATTTGGAAAGCCCCTGATGTGCCTAAACAGTAGAAACCCCCTTCAAGTGACCCAATTTTAGACACTAGAACCCGTAAGGAACTTATCTAGATCTGTGGTTTGCACTTTGAACCCCCAAGTGCTTCACACAAGTTTATAACATAGAGCCAGAAAATTAAAAATTCATATTTTTTCTGCCAAAATGATCTTTTCACCCCAATTTTTATTTTCCCAAGGGTAACAAGACCCCATAAGTTACGCTGATACCCCATATGTGGGGAGAGCCACTTTTTAGGCACACGCCATGGCTCGGAAGGGAAGTAGTGACGTTTTGAAATGCAGACTTTGATGGACTTTGATGAAATGGTCTGCAGACGTCATGTTGCGTTTGCAGAGCACCTGATGTGCCTAAACAGTTGAAACCCCCACAAGTGACCCCATTTTTGAAACTAGACCCCTAGGAGCTCATCTAGAAGTGTGGTGAGCACTTTGAACCCCCAAGTGCTTCACAGAAGTTTATAATGCAGAGGCATGAAAATAAAAAATCATTTGTTTTCCACAAAAATAATTTTTTAGCCCCCAATTTTTTATTTTCCCAAGGGTAACAGGAGAAATTAGACAGTCAAAGTTGTGGTGCAATTTATCCTCATATGTTGGGATAAACCACTGCTTGGGCACACGTCGGGGCTTGGAATAGAGTGAGCACAGTTTGAATTTTTTAACTTAAAAATTGGCTGGAATCAATGGTGGCACCATGTCGTGTTTGGGGAGTCCCTGATGTGCCTAAACAGTGGAAACCCCTCAATTTTAACTCCAACCTAACCCCAAATACAACCCTAACTCCAACACACCCCTAACCCTAATCCCAGCTCTAACCCCAACACACCCCTAACCCTAATCCCAACCTTAAACATATCCATAACCACAAGCCTAACCCTAATCCCAACCCTAACCCAAACACACCTCTAACCCTAATCTTAACCCTAACCCTTATTCCAACCCTAACCCTTATTCCAATCCTAACCCTAATTCCAACCCCAACCCTAATGCAAACCCTAACCCTAATTGCAACCCTAACCCTAATTGCAACCCCAACCCTAATTCCAACCCCAACCCTAATTCCAACCCTAGCCCTAATTCCAACCTGAATTCCAACTCTAATTCTAACTCTAACCCTAACCCTAATGGAAAAATAAAAATATATACATTTTCTTTATTTCAATATTTTTCCCTACCTATGGGGATGATAAAGGGGGGTTTCTTTACTATTTTTTTATTTTGATCACTGTGCTAGGTTCTATCACAGTGATCAAAATGTACCTGGAGTGAATGAATCTACCGGCTGGCAGATTCAGTGAGCGCATGTGCCCACCATTTTGGAAGATGGTGGCTCCCATGGAGGAAGACAGAGGGACTCCGGGACTCGTGAGGTATCGGGAGAGGGGAGGGGGGCATCGGAAGGCAGGGGAAAGTGGAGGGCAGAGGAGGGGGAGCAAATACTGATGGCGGCAGCAAATCGCCCCAGTCAGTCGGTGGGGGGGCAGATCATGGTCTTCAGCCATGGCTGATGATATTGCAGCAGCGGCCATGGCTGGATTGTAATATTTCACTAAGTTTCATTGGTGAAATATTGCAATTGCTCTGATTGGCTGTTTCACTTTCAACAGCCAATTAGAGCTATCGCAGCCAGGGGGGGCAAAGCCACCCCCCTGGGGTGAAGTATAAGTCCTTCTGTACCTATGGGTCAGGTGACCTTTCAGTGACCCCGGTCACTGGACCCGCAGGAACGCGATCTTCCACATAGGCTTCACAGGTTGGGAAGGCACTGACTTTCATGACGCCTACGTGGCGTCACAGGTCGGAAAAAGGTTAAAAAAGTTTAAAGCAGAAAAAAAGTTAGTTGTGAATGTCCTGGAAACCAGACAGAGGTGATGAGGAGTTGAGATCTGAAGAGGAGGAGATTAATGGCATTGGTAATACACTGTTCAGGCACCATGTGTTGAAAACATCCTCTGGGGCAAAATCAGCTTTAACTGTAGTTAGCTCTATAGAAGGTAATTTTGCAAGTGCTGTTCATGGAGAAGTCTCTATAAAATCTGAAATGGATGGCCATCAGAACTTCCTGGATTATTTTTAATTAATACTTTTCATTTATTTATTTAATACTAACAAATAAATGAATAAATGAAAAATATTAATAAATAAATTAATAAATTAAAAAACAACATGTTGTTCCTCTTATTTTTCACAACCAGCCAAGAGAAAGCAAACAGCTGTGATCTGGTCTTATTATTATTGCAAGGTGCCAATATCCATGGCCCGTCCCAACCTGTTAATATTAGACCTCAGCTGTTTGCTTTGGTCATGGTTAATAAAATTGGGTGTATCCTAAAAAAATGGTGTGGGGTTTCCCCCTATTTTGAATAACCAGCTTATGCATATCAGACTGCTGGGGGCTGATATTAATAGGCTGGAAAGGGCCATGGTTAAAGGACTCTTAACAGTCTTATAAGACCAGCCCTTAGCCTCCCTAGAAGTGGCATATTCATTAGATGTCTCAATTCTAGCACTTATTTTCGGCTTGTTACGATTGCACTGGTGCGTTGGCAGTCAGTTTAATGGGATTGTGGGTTTATATGTCTTATATTCTAGGTTCTTCAAAGTAGCCACCTTTTGCTTTGATTACTGCTTTGCACGCAGAAAAGGTGAACGGATGGACTCTACATGCCTAGTTCCCACCGTGAAGCATGGAGGAGGTGGTGTGATGGTGTGGGGGTGCTTTGCTAGTGACACTGTTGGGGATTTATTCAAAATTGAAGCGGTGAGCAGTCCAGCTCACCCCAAACCATATCGATTGGGTTCAGGTCTGGTGACTGTGGAGGCCAGGTCATCTGGCGTAGCACCCCATCACTCTTCTTCTTGGTCAAATAGCCCTTACACAGCCTGGAGGTGTGTTTGGGGTCATTGTCCTGTTGAAAAATAAATGATGGTTCAAGTAAACGCAAACCGGATGGAATAGCATGCTGTTGAAAGATGCTGTGGTAGCCATGCTGGTTCACTATGCCTTCAATTTTGAATAAATTCCCAACAGTGTTACCAGCAAAGCACCCCCACACCATCACACCACCTCCTCCATGCTTCACGGTGGGAACCAGGGATGTAGAGTCCATCCTTCACCTTTTCTGCGTGCAAAGCAGTAATCAAAGCAAAAGGTGGCTACTTTGAAGAACCTAGAATATAAGACATATTTTCAGTTGTTTCACACTTTTTTGTAAAGTGTAATGTATAATTCCACATGTGTTAATTCATAGTTTTGATGCCTTCAGTGTGATTCTACAATTTTCATACCATGAAAATGCAGAAAAATCATTGAATGAGAAGGTGTGTCCAAACTTTTGGTCTGTACTGTATATATATGGACTCTACATGCCAGGTTCCCACTGTGAAGCATGGAGGAGGAGGTGTGATGGTGTGGAGGTGCTTTGCTGGGGACACTGTAGTGGATTTATTCAAAATTAAAGGCATAGTGAACCAGCATGGCTACCACAGCATCTTGTAGCGGCATGCTCTTCCATCCAGTTTGCGTTTAGTTGGACCATCATTTATTATTCAACAGGACAATGACCCCAAAAACACCTCCAGGCTGTGTAAGGGCTATTTGACCAAGAAGGAGAGTGTTGAGGTGCTACGCCAGATGACCTGGCCTCCACAGTCACCAGACCTGAACCCAATCGAAATGGTTTGGGGTGAGCTGGACCGCTCACCGCTTCAATTTTGAATAAATTCCCAACAGTGTCACCAGCAAAGCACCCCCACATCATCACATCACCTCCGCCATGTTTCACAGTGGGAACTTAGCATGTAGAGTCCATCCGTTCACATTTTCTGCATGCAAAGCAGTAATCAAAGCAAAAGGTGGCTACTTTGAAGAACCTAGAATATAAGACATATTTTCAGTTGTTTCACACTTTTTTGTAAAGTTAAATCTATAGTTCCACATGTGTTAATTCATAGTTTTGATGCCTTCAGTGTGATTCTACAATTTTCATAGCCATGAAAATACAGAAAAATCTTTGAATGAGAAGGTGTGTCCAAACTTTTGGTCTGTACTGTATATATATATATATAAATATATATGACTTTGATTAAGGAAAGTGATAGGCCGTCTTAAACATATGTGTTTTTAGGGCACACCAAAAAATGTCTAAGTTGTGGTTATACTCCTAATTTCATGGGGACAAAGGGTAAGAGGTGAGTTATCTAGTAATCTAGGCAGGAGATTGAACTGAGCCAGGCAAAGTTCAGATCAGGGGTGCTACCATCTTTGTGTGTCTCAGAGTTTGAAAGTTGTGAGAGGCCACGAGAATTGGCTAGAGGTAGAAGCTGGGATGCTGTTGTGAAGGTGGAGCTGTTGAAGTCTCCCAGGATAAGAGTTGCCAATTCTGAGGACTTGAAGTGTGGCAGCAATGCATAAAAGTGGTCAAGGAAGTGGGTGCGTGAGCCTGAGGACTGATATATGACTGCTACTCTGTGGGAAAGGGGATGGAACACCCTAATGGTGTGAACATCAAAAGAAGAATGGTGTCCAATTGGCATGTATGTATTTATTGGGTTAAAAACAGGATTGCTGTTGGCAGCGAGAAGTGTATGGTTATCGTGGAGTTAGCAGTGATCGTACTGCGGGATATACACATATTCCATGTGTTCTAATCTGGACATCGATAAGCCATACACTCACTAATACTTTTCTGAGAACTAATTATTGCGAACAACCTGCGGCCTCCTCGGATAATTTGTCACCCAATCGTGTCATTATCTGGATGATAGGGGCCAGCTGAAAAAGATCACAGAGCTTGTTTCTGTGTAACTCATGGTCTGTGATCTCTGTGATTATTGCATGGCCACTCTAATCTGTTGGCCATGAAAATGCAAGCCTTTCTGCCTTATGGATACAGACAGTTTCCAAAAGCTGATGGCCGTCGCAGTCCCCTCAGAACCAGTTGCCCAGTCACCATTACTTCTCTAAGAAAGATGTGCCTGCTCTACACAGTCACAGTCAACATCACCCGTTCCCTGAAAAATTCTATGTCTGCCAGGGTACATGTCAACAGTGACACTTGGATGAGCAAGCATAGAAAGGGGAGTTACATCTAGATGATGGGGCACTGGGTAACTCTGGTGCCTGTAAGGGCAGCAGGGAAGGGGCTGCTCGACAAGTCTTGCAATCCCCAGGGCTTGCAGGGCACTTGAGGATGGAGAAATAAACCACTACACACCATAAGATGGATAACTAAACTACTAGACAACAGGAGTTGAAGAACTAGACTACTAAACAGCTAGGGTTGTAGAACTGAACCACTACTCATCATACGATGGATAACTAAAAAAAAGACAACAGGGGTTGGAGAAATAAACTACTAAAGAGATATGATTGCAGAACTAAACAAATTAACACCAGAACATGGAGAGGTAAACTAACAGACAATAGGGATTGAAGAACTATTCTACTAAACAGCTTGGGTTGGAGAACTAAACTAGTACACACCAAGTCTTGGAATCCCCAGGGCTTGCAGAACAAAGCTCTGTATGTATCAGTTATTGCAGTGCTTCTGCCTCCTCCACCTCCTCTAGGGCCTCCACCTGCGCCCTCAAGCCCTGCCTTAATTAAACACATGTTCCAACACTGCAGAAAGAATCCCTCCCCACCTCCATATTGCGCAGCCAGGGCTCACCATAATCAGGCATTATTTACAATAATATGCCTTGGAAATCGCAGTCATACAGATCAACAGTTGTAGACAGCTATCCATGTCGAGTTGTGAACAATGGCTGTCTACACTCAACCAGGAGCCAGGGAAGGCCATGTGCGATAACGTTGCCAAACTGGTGGCAGCCTTACAGCGGGCCAACCTTACACACGTGCCTTGCATGGCTCGCATTCTCAACCTGAAGTTACAGTAATTCTTCCGCCACTGTCCCAGCCTAGATGCGCTGCAGCAGAATCCACTGTCTTGCTGACTTCCACCATTCCACTTCAGTTGGTATATAGATCTTTTGGATTACAGGTTAACCGATTGATATGTGATATGACCACACCGTGGAATTAAACTCTGCACATGTTGCAGCAACTGTGGAAGCAGCGTCGAGACCTGGTGCAGGATGACATTTTTCATAGCCTATTCTAACATTCCCCACTATCTAGGCCTTGAGGCGGTAGTTCAATTTTTGTCGAAGGATGACCAACTGCCCTCCACTCAAGTTGATTTTCTCAAAAAAGCAATAATGTTTGTTTTAAGAAATAATGTGCTTTCTTTCAAGGGGGCATATTTTCACCAGGTTAGGAGCTGTACAATGGGGACGAGATTATGCAAATTTGTATATGGGGGTCTTTGAGTCAGTCCTCATCGCACAGTCCCCTATTGCGGCGGGTAGAATATCTCTTTACCGCCGCTTTATTGATGATCTTTTCATCATTTGGACCGGCTCTGAATCGGAAGCCCTAAATTTTGTCCAATCTCTCAACAATAATGCTTGGGGATTGAAATTCACAGCCAATATTTTCAATACAAGTATTCAATTCCTAGATTTAATGATTCAAGTTGATTCATATGGTCAATTTTCAACTTCCACTCACTTTAAAAGGGTTGATGTAAATAGTTATCTGAGTTTCAGCAGCGGCCATCTCCCCAATTGGATTTTGAATATCCCCTACGGCCAGTATTGGAGAATAAGGAAGAACTACGAAAGATAGTGATTTCCTGAAAGAAGCTGTCATCCTAAAAAATCGTTTTAAAAGCAAAGGGTATCCTAAAAATTTGGTCTCTGATACATTCATAAAAGCTAGAGCTCTCACTCAAAAAGATTGCATTGAGCGAATTAAAAATAGGAAGAGCAGACCTGATGATTCCTCTGACTTTATCAAATGGAGTTTTATCTCGACTTTTAACCAATCATATGGCACCGTACGTAACCTTTTGAAAAAATATTGGTTTGTTTTAAAAGCAGATCCAATTTTGTCAGTTCATATCCCTGCGCAACCAAGAACTATTTTTAGAAAAAATTGCACCAATTTCAATTTTGTTGCTCCAGCAACACAACCCGCAGACCCCTAACCACTTTCCACTCCCGGATGCCTCTCAACCTGGGTTGTTTTTCATGTAAAACAACCAAATGTTTGTGCTGTGTGTCCATTAGCAATGGAACAAAAAATTTTCAGTCACACACTACGGGCTCAAGTTTTAGTATCAAATGCCATGTGACTTCTCAATCCAGTTACGTGGTATACCTGATCGAATGCAGCTGTGGGCTGCAATACGACGGACGAACAATACAGACTATACACGCGAGGATGAACATACATCGCCAGAACATCCGTAATTGATATCTAATGCATAATCAGTCAAAACATTTTCTCATAGCGCATAATAAAGACCCAAGGTCATTAAAACTCACTGTGATTGATCAGATACCAGCAGATTCCAATGATCGCTATACAGATCTAATATGCAAATTGCCTCTTCAAACAAAGAGGAATTGTACTCTATAGCGCCACCTATTGGAAGTAGCGATCCTACAAGTCACAATCAACCCTTTAACGAGTCTTGTAATATGACTTAGGATAAAAGCCAAATCAGAATCTCCATTTGCAGACACGGTGTTTCAGACTGTTGGTCCTCGTCAGTGCAAAGTAGGAGAGATCTGATTTGGCTAGATGAGAGGCTCTGGACTGGGGTCTGGGGGGTAAGGTTACTCCTTGTGGAGAGTGACATACCAGCTCTGGCGTGTCGAGGTAAGGAGGCTTATTCGCCGTGCAATGCTCCTCTGGGAAATTTTAATATGCAAATTGGCTCTTCAAACAAAGAGGACTTGTACTCTATAGCGCCACCTATTGGAAGTAGCTATCCTACAAGTCACAATCAACCCTTTAACGAGTCTTGTAATATGACTTAGGATAAAAGCCAAATCAGAATCTCCATTTGCAGACACGGTGTTTCGGACTGTTGGTCCTCGTCAGTGCAAAGTAGATGAGATCTGATTTGGCTAGATGAGAGGCTCTGGACTGGGGTCTGGGGGGTACAGATCTAATAAGAAGAGAGAGCTATTGGATTTTCAAACTCGGCACCTTAGCACCAGAGGGGTTAAATCTTATTATCAAAAAAACCACCTAAACTATTTTAAGCAAAAATGTAGTTCTTTTTTTACCCCTTGTTTTTATATGTATATTTTAATTGCATATCTTTATTTATTTCTATTTATAATGTTGTATTTGTGATTATATGAGGCTTATTTATTTTAACTGTGTGTTTTTTAATAGAACCAACCAAGTGTTTCCAATGATTGCACCTTGTTTGCTGTTGGCTTTTGGTTCTTTTTATACTTACCCTTTTCCCCTATATCCTGTATATGCGACCTAATGAAGGCAGAAGCGCATTGTGGAACTTGATAAACTAAAGAAATCTTCTAATCTTTCCTCCCTCTTCATGTCCTTTGCGCTCCCCTGTGACTGGGATCTCCTGCACTATTGATCACATCCTCTTCTGAGGCACCCAGCTGGAGCAGCATCGGACTGTTTTGTAATTGGTGCTCCCTGACCCACCAGCCTGGCACTCCATCAGGTTGTCTTACCATTAATTCTTTATTTTTCATAGCCTGACACAATGCAGCACAGATGTGGTGCAATTCACACTTGCGTACTGGATACAGATGAAGGACCTATGCACCCTTCTGTATGTTTTCTTAATAGCTACTAAGATGGTTAGTGGTGATGATACTGTCATTAGCATTCCTATTACTGTCATCTACTTGCTTGAGTACGCTTTAAATAGTGTGGGTGTGTAGACGTTAGTGGTCCTGGAATAAAAGGAGGAAGCAGAGGAGGATACCTTTAGGGTTAACAATATCTATAAGTTAAGGTCTATCATTTCACAGACGTTTGCCATGGGTGGAACAAATGGAGAAGGACCATGAAAATGACGAGAAGGAAGAGGTGATGGAAACGCAACAGTTAGGAGATAAAGACGATAATGATTCCCTCTCTGTTGTCCTTGGTTGTCAGGAGGCGATGGAGGGAGAAAGCTTGAGTGTTATACATCCACCAACATACTATGGAATTAGACCTCATGAGAGAGACCGACCCATGAGAGCCTTCTTCCAGCACTATCTGCAACACAATTGTTACCCGTATAGTTATGATTCCAAAGAGTGCTGACTACTGGGTTGCCTGTGTGTTCTATCCACAATACAAAAGTAAATTTTGCCTGTTGCTTTCCCTCTGTAAAGGGATGCGCTCATGCTGCAGTATACAAACATGGTGGAAGACAATCTTGACATTGGTTTTCACCAACACAGCAGTGAGGCACACAGTTTGAATTGCAGTGACAGCCTTGCAACCACAGAAATGTTCAGTTGTCAATGCAAAAACATTAGCAGCCTTGCAACGCTGAAGCTCTGTGTTCCAACCCCACAAAGGACAGCATCTGCAAACAGTTGGCATGTTCTACCCATGTTTACCAGGGTTTCCTCCCAGCACTAATTTTTCTACCCACTCTACAAAGATATACAGATAGTAAATTTAGATTGTGAGTCCCAATGATGACAGTGCCAGTAATGTCTGTAAAGCGAATGTTGAATTATTGGCCTTATGTAAGTGATAAAATCCCCCAAATATTGAAAATGATGCTCAGCCATACTCAGGTGGCACATTTATCAGTTTCGTAGATTACTATTGTCAGAAAAATGTAATGATAGTAACACGGGTAGTTAACTCAAAAACAGTATAGGACTGCTGGTATCAGAGGCCTACTGCTACAGGCAACACACATGAAGGAAATCCAATGTGGAATCTACACATTTAAAAAAAAATATTTGCACACACCAACAAAGTGACATAAATTTTACCAAAGTAGAAATAGTCTAATAGGGATCGACTGGACTTCCACTACACCCAACCAAGCAAGAGTGTTCACATTTCCAAAATAATAATGTCAGACACCAACAAAGTGGCATCAATTTTACCACAGTAGAAATATTATAATAGGGACCGAGAGGTCTTCCACTACACCCAACTCAGCAGATAGACACTCAACCAGGAGTGCTTACATTTCGAGAAATTATTGTTAACATCTCCAGCAGCAGCAACAGCAGGCACATAAGCCTCACTAAAGATATCAGAGACTGCAATTATGCAAGAACAATGCAGCACACCAAAAACTACAACATCCAGTAACAGAAGTTGTCAGTTGTTATTGGATAGGACGTGTTGTTAGTGGTTCACAAGTGCCTTTAGAAACATTAACACAAACCCCACATACATCTCGAACACCAAGCCCAATACCCCTTCCTTCACGACCAAGCTTTTTACCAGTCATGTTGCTCAGATAGTGTGATAGGAGCACACTATTAGCAACTAAAAATAGATTTTTTACTCTGCACATCCTCTGCACACAGCTGAATTTCAGCGGCATAAAGATTTTTTGGTGGGCCTGTCAATGAGGCCTCTATATCATTGACTGCATGTTACAAACAATTTAAAAGTGAGATGTCCCCTACTGTATTACGTTAGTAACGGAAGAATTTGTTTGGGCCTGTTGATGAGGTCTGTATAACATTGACTACATGATCTAAACAATTTCAAAGTGAGATGTCCCTACTGTATTACGTTAGTAACAGAATAATTTTTGGGGGGTCTGTCGTTGAGGCCTGTATAATATTGACTAAATGCTACAAACAATTTCTAACTGAGCTCTCCCCTCCTACATTCGGTTAGTAACATAAAATACATTTTTTTAGTGTCGATGAGGCCTGTATAATCTAGAAGATTGTCCGTGTCGTTGGAACATCCTCTTTCCTACAGTTGCTGCTGGTAAGGTGCAGGTTTGCTTGTGAAATATGATTGACGTCTCTTTAGATGAACTGATCAGGAAAAGGGGCATGAAGACGGCGGGAATGGGAATGTATAACAGGATTAATAACAGGGCGACTATGGGAAGTACGAGATCCAGGATCCAGCCAACAATGATTACTCATTTACCCAACACCAATTACCAGAGATCATTTGATGCTCATCAACAGAAGATAGGTGTAACAGATGCGAATCTCAAGCTAGGTATAAAAGTTGCCCATGAGAAATTGAATGCCAAAGATGCGCATAATCTAGAAGATAGGCTCAAAACAATATCAAACTCAGATCTCGGCTGCTATATCACATTTGTAAAAAATATAAAATAAACTAATTTTAATGTGCAACAGCTCTGCACACAGAACAATTTCAACGCCACTAAATGAAAAGGTTGGCTATAGCGGGCTGTATCACGTTTATCAACAGAAATATATATTTTAATTTGGTTATGGTCTGCATACAGCTTCATATCACCGCCACAAAATGACAACGTGAGAGATGGCGGGCTATATCACATTCAGCAACAACAAAAAATTATAATTTTATTAATGTGCATTAGGAGTGCAGACAGGTTCATATAACTGCCACAAAATGACAACATGGGATACGGTGGGCTGTATCACATTCAGCAACAGAAAAAAGTATAATTTTTTTTAAGCGCGTTAGGTCTGCAGACAGGTTCATATCACGGCCTCAACATGACAATGTAGGATACAGCGGGCTGTATCCTATTCAGCAACAGAAAATATTATAATTTTTAATGCGCGTTAGGTCTGCAGACAGGTTCTTATCACTGCCACAAAATGACAACGTGGGATACGGCGGGCTGTATCATATTAACCCCTCTCTGCCATCAGACGTACTATTCCGTCCATGTGACCCTGGACCTAATTCCCATGGACGGAATAGTACGTCATGCCCTTTAATGCGACATCGCGACTAAAGTCGCGGTGATCGCATTAAAATTCCGACGCCATCTTACCTCTAGGAAGATGACGTCGGCATCCCGGGCTGCGTCCTCCCTCTGAACAGCCAATCGCAGCCTTTCTCACTGTTTCAGCCAATCAGATGGGCTGAAACAGTGAGATCCCAGGCTAGGATCGAGTACCGATGTACTCGATCCTAGGCCTGGGTCTAGCACTATGCAGACCCCCCTGGATTGGCGCGATCGCCGATCATATCGATCGCGCCAATCGCAGGGCACAGAAGCGGTATTACCGCGCTGTGCCCTGCCGGTTCCTGCTGGATCGGTGCTATAAAAGCACCGATCCTAGGCCGGAACATAGGACAGGCCTAGCAGGGCCTGCAGGAGCTGATTGGCGCGATCGATGTTATCGTCGATCGCGACAATCGCAAGGCACAGCCGCGGCGCAGGAGCGATGTGCCTTGCTGCTGACCTGCCGGATCGGTGCTGTAATAGCATCGATCCTGGCTGGATCGGTGCTGTAAAAGCACCGATCCGGCTGTGGAGGCTCAGGACAGGCCCTGTAGGGCCTGCAGGAGCTGATTGGCGCGATCGATGACATCGTCGATCGCGCCAATCACAGGGCACAGCAGCGGTCTGATCGCTGTGTGACCGCGCTGTGCCCTGCAGGTGACCTGGCTGCTGCCATGGCTGTGACCTGCCTAGGATCGGAGCTGTGAGCTCCGATCCTGGGCAGGTTGCCAGGGTAACCAGGAGAGCTCTGATTGGTGGGATCTTGTTATGATGGATCCCACCAATCACAGGTCACAGAAGCGAATTGACCGCTCTGTGACCTGTCTCACCTGGCTCTGACCTGTGAGTGACCATTCTGAAGGGGTCCTCACACTTGCTGAGGATTCCTGCAGAGCGGTCATACAACAGATCTCTCCTGTGCTGGGCCTTGTAGTGCTGAAGACAGAAGAAAAGAAGACAGAAGAAAAGAAGACAGAAGAAAAGAAGAAAGAAGATAGAAAAAAGAAGAGAGACTACAACCGTAAGTGTTGATCCCTCTCTTCCTCCCTCCCCATCCCCTTCCCCCTCTTTTTACCCCCTCCACCCCCCCTTTGCACCGCCTCCGTGCGCACACCCAGCCGCCGAGCGTTGATTGGTGACGCATTTCACCGATCAACACTCGTGCTCTCAGCCCCCTTTGCGCCACCTCCGTGCGCACACCCTGCAGCCGGCGAACTTTGATAAGTGACGCAGTTCACTTATCAGAGCTCGCGTCCGGCGGGTTTCCTTTTTTTCACCCCCCCTTTGTGCCGCCTCCGTGCGCACACTCAGCCGCCGAGCGTTGATTGGTGACGCATTTCACCGATCAACACTCGTGCTCTCAGCCCCCTTTGCACCACCTCCGTGCGCACACCCTGCAGCCGGTGAACTTTGATAAGTGACGCAGTTCACTTATCAGAGCTCGCGCCGGCTGTTTTTCCCTTTTTTTTTTTTTTCACCCGCCTTTGCGCCGCCTCCGTTTCCACATCTAGCAGCCGCCGAATTTTGATAAGTGACTCAGTTCACTTATCAGATCTCGTGCCGGCTGTTTTCCTGTTTTTTTTTTCACCCCCTCCCTGCGCCACTCCCTTTGCGCCACATCTAGCAGCCGCCGAACTTTGACAAGTGACACAGTTCACTTATCAGAGCTCGCACCGGCTGTTTTCCTTTTCTTTTTTTTTTTTTTTCCTTTTTCTTTTTTCACCCGCCTTTGCGCCGCCTCCGTTTCCACATTTAGCAGCCGCCGAACTTTGACAAGTGACACAGTTCACTTATCAGAGCTCGCGCCGGCTGTTTTCCTTTTTTTTTTTTTCACCCCCTCCCTGCGCCACTCCCTTTGCGCCACATCTAGCAGCCGCCGAACTTTGACAAGTGACACAGTTCACTTATCAGAGCTCGCACCGGCTGTTTTCCTTTTCTTTTTTTTTTTTTCCTTTTTCTTTTTTCACCCGCCTTTGCGCCGCCTCCGTTTCCACATTTAGCAGCCGCCGAACTTTGACAAGTGACACAGTTCACTTATCAGAGCTCGCACCGGCTGTTTTCCTTTTCTTTTTTTTTTTTTCCTTTTTCTTTTTTCACCCGCCTTTGCGCCGCCTCCGTTTCCACATTTAGCAGCCGCCGAACTTTGACAAGTGACACAGTTCACTTATCAGAGCTCGCACCGGCTGTTTTCCTTTTCTTTTTTTTTTTTTTCCTTTTTCTTTTTTCACCCGCCTTTGCGCCGCCTCCGTTTCCACATTTAGCAGCCGCCGAATTTTGATAAGTGACTCAGTTCACTTATCAGATCTCGTGCCGGCTGTTTTCCTGGTTTTTTTTTTTCACCCCCTCCCTGCGCCACTCCCTTTGCGCCACATCTAGCAGCCGCCGAACTTTGACAAGTGACACAGTTCACTTATCAGAGCTCGCACCGGCTGTTTTCCTTTTCTTTTTTTTTTTTTCCTTTTTTTTCACCCGCCTTTGCGCCGCCTCCGTTTCCACATTTAGCAGCCGCCGAATTTTGATAAGTGACGCAGTTCACTTATCAGATCTCGTGCCGGCTGTTTTCCCTTTTTTTTTTTTTTCACCCCCTCCTTGCGCCACATCTAGCAGCCACCGAACTTTGATAAGTGACGCAGTTCACTTATCAGAGCTAGGGCCTGCTGTTTTAGACTTTTGTTTTCACAGGCATTTTTTTTCTCCCATTTTTTTTTTCTTTTAGATTTTTCTTTTCAGCATAGTTTACACCAAGCACTATCCCCCCCCCCACACATACACAGTTATCAATAAAGTACACCCAAGCACCACATTTACAAAAAAATGTCCCACCCGTCCCGTTCGTCCCAACAGCGCTATTCATTGGAGGAGGCATACGCTTTTCTTGCCTCCGACACTGATAGCGAGGGAGAGGATCCCACATTTCTTTATTTTTCAGATTCCTCTTCCTCCTCCTCTTCCTCTTCCCCCTCCTCATCTTCCTCCTCGGGTCCTGCGGAACCACCACGCAGACGCCCCAGGACAGAAGATGAGGCATCTGCCGCCATTCCAGAAGACGAAGATGAAGCCGAAGCCGAACCTGCGCAACCCACTGCGGATCCCGTGTGGACCTCGCCCCCCGAAAATTACGAGCCACTGATTCCTGATTTTGTGGCAGAATCAGGAATCAGGTTTGACACCACTGGCCTCACAGAAATAGACTTTTTCAAAGTCTTTTTTTCTGAGGATTTTATTAACCACATGGTGGAGCAAACAAATTTGTACGCTCGTCAATTTTTGGAGCAAAACCCCCGTTCATCATATTCTAACTGGTCTCCTGTAGACGCAGTTGAATTGATGCAGTTTTGGGGCCTGGTACTTCACACGGGGATCTTGAAGAAGCCAGAACTTCGGCAATATTGGAGTGTTGATATTTTATATAACGCTCCAGTGTTCCGAATGGTCATGGCCCGGACGCGTTTTGAGGCAATCCAGAAATTCTTGCATTATAACGATAATGCACAGTGTCCCGCATGAGATGACCCCAACTTTGACCGTCTGTTCAAAGTTCGGCCGGTCATCAAACAAAAAGTTTGCTGAAGTGTACGTGCCCAAAAGGGACATTTGCGTGGATGAGTCCTTGGTTCATTTTAAGGGACGGCTCGGATTCCGTCAGTACCTGCCCAACAAGAGGGTAAGGTACGGAATCAAACTCTACAAACTGTGTGAGAGTACCTCAGGGTACACTCACCGTTTTAGAGTTTACGAAGGAAAGGACACCAGGATTGAACCCCCTGAGTGTCCTCCTGTCCTGGGAGTGAGTGGGAAAATTGTGTGGGATTTGGTTCACCCACTGCTGGATAAAGGTTATCACCTCTACACCGATAACTTTTATACCAGCATCCCACTCCACAAATCCCTCTTTGCGCGTGGTACCGCAGCCTGCGGTACCGTCCGCAAAAATCAGAAGGGCCTCCCGAAGACGCTGCTTGGGCAGATGCTCAGAAAGGGTGAGAGCAGAGCCCAATGTAGCGACCACCTTCTGGTGGTCAAGTACAAGGACAAGAGGGATGTCCTTCTCTTGACCACCATACACGGTGATGGCAGCGCCCTCAGCACTGTACGGGGTACCTCTACACAGGTCCGCAAACCGGACTGTGTACTTGGGTACAACAAATACATGGGGGGTGTTGATCTCTCTGATCAACTCCTCCAACCATACAGTGCTTTGAGAAAGGCCAAGGTGTGGTACAAGAAGCTGTCCGTGCACATCGTCCAAATGGCAATGCTCAACGCTTTCCTGCTGTCACGATGTGCACGCCATACCAATACGTCGTACCTTCAGTTCCAGGAGGTAGTGATCAAGGCCCTGATGTTTGGCGCTCAGGAAGGAGAGGGCCCCAGTACTTCCGGAACTGAAGGTGCTCGTATTGTACCAGGCCAGCATTTCCCGGGGGAGGTCCCGCAAACTGCAAAAAAAAGGTAAGTCGCAAAAAAGGTGCCAAGTGTGTTACAAAAGGGGAATATGCAAGGACACCATTTATCAGTGCGACACCTGCCCCGAAAAACCTGGCCTGTGTATGAAGGATTGCTTCAAATTGTACCACACCTCCATGCACTACTAATTTACTTTACAGGAAAGATTAGTTCCAGAAGGGGGGCACATCTAGAGAAGCTTCTTGGGGTCTAATTTCTAAAATTATGTCACTTGTGGTTTTTTTTTCCTGTTTAGGCATATCAGGCTCTGCAAATGGACATGACGCCCGCAGACCATTCCATCAAAGTCTGCATTCCAAAACGTCACTACTCCTTCCGAAGTCCCGACGTGTCCTAAACAGTTTTCCCACATGTGGGGTACCAGAATTCTCAGGACAAATTGGACAACAACTCTTGGGGTCCAATTTCTCCTGTACCCTTGGAAAATAAAAAATTGGGACTAAAAAAATCACTTTTGTGGAAATTTTTTTTTTTTTTTTTTCACGCCAGGGCATTATAAACTTTAGTGAAACACATGGGGGTTCAAGTGCTCACCACACACCTAGATAAGTTCCTTAGGGGGTCTAGTTTCCAAATGGGTCACTTATGGGGGGTTTCCACTGTTTAGGCACATCAGGGGCTCTGCTAACGAACATGACGCCCGCAGACCATTCCATCAAAGTCTGCATTCCAAACGTCACTACTTCCCTTCCGAGCCCTGCCGTGCGCCAAACAGTGGTTCCCCCCACATTGGGGTATCGGCGTACTCAGGACAAATAGGACAACAACTTTTGGGTCCAATTTCTCCTGTTACCCTTGGGAAAATAAAAAATTGGGGACTAAAAAAATCACTTTTTGTGGAAAAAAAAAATATTTTTTTTTCACACAGGGCATTATAAACTTTAGTGAAACACTTGGGGGTTCAAAGTACTCACCACACACCTATATAAGTTCCTTAGGGGTCTAGTTTCCAAAATGGTCACTTGTGGGGTTTCCACTGTTTAGGCACATCAGGGCTCTGCAACGGACATGACGCCCGCAGACCATTCCATCAAAGTCTGCATTCCAAAACGTCACTACTTCCCTTCCGAGCCCGCCGTGCGTCCAAACAGTGGTTCCCCAACATTGGGGTACAGCGTACCAGGACAAATTGGACAACTTTGGGGTCCAATTTCTCCTGTTACCCTTGGAAAATAAAAATTGGGGACTAAAAAAATCACTTTGTGGAAATTTTTTTATTTTTTCACACAGGCATTATAAACTTTAGTGAAACATTGGGGTTCAAAGTACTCACCACACACCTAGATAAGTTCCTTAGGGGTCTATTTCCAAAATGGGTCACTTGGGGGTTTCCACTGTTTAGGCACATCAGGCTCTGCTAACGAACATGACGCCCGCAGACCATTCCATCAAAGTCTGCATTCCAAAACGTCACTACTCCCTTCCGAGCCCTGCCGTGCGCCCAAACATGGTTCCCCCCACATATGGGGTATCAGCGTACTCAGGACAAATTGGACAACAACTTTTGGGGTCCAATTTCTCCTGTTACCCTTGGGAAAATAAAAAATTGGGGACTAAAAAAATCACTTTTGTGGAAAAAAAAATATTTTTTTTTTCACACAGGGCATTATAAACTTTAGTGAAACACTTGGGGTTCAAAGTACTCACCACACACCTAGATAAGTTCCTTAGGGGTCTAGTTTCCAAAATGGGGTCACATGTGGGGGGTTTCCACTGTTTAGGCACATCAGGGCCCTCCAAACGCGAACATGACGCCCCAATTCCACCAATTGTCTGCAAAGTCCAAAACGGCACTACTTCCCTTTCGAGCCCTGCCGTGCGCCCAAACAGTGGTTCCCCCCCACATATGGGGTATCAGCGTACTCAGGACAAATTGGACAACAACTTTTGGGTCCAATTTCTCCTCTTACCCTTGGGAAAATAAAAAATTGGGGACTAAAAAATCATTTGTGGAAAAAAATATGATTTTTTTTTTCACGCCACATTATAAACTTTAGTGTAACACTTGGGGGTTCAAAAGTGCTCACCACAACACTAGATAGTTCCTTAGGGGGTCTAGTTTCCAAAATGGGGTCACATGTGGGGGTTTCCACTGTTTAGGCACATCAGGGGCCCTCCAAACGCGACATGGCGTTCGTTCCCATTCCAGCCAATTTTAGTTGGGAAAAGTCAAACGGCGCTCCTTCCCTTTCGAGCCCTGCCGTGCGCCCAAACAGTGGTTCCCCCCCACATATGGGGTATCAGCGTACTCAGGACAAGTTGGACAACAACTTTTGTGGTCCAATTTCTCCTCTTACCCTTGGGAAAATAAAAAATTGGGGACTAAAAACGTCATGCTTGTGGAAAAAATATGATTTTTTTTCTTCACGCTCTACATTACAAACTTGCGTGAAGCACTTGGGGGTTCAAAGTGCTCACCAAACATCTAGGTAAGTTCCTTAGGGGTCTAGTTTCCAAAATGGGGTCACATGTGGGGGTTTCCACTGTTTAGGCACATCAGGGGCCCTCCAAACGCGACATGGCGTTCGTTCCCAATTCCAGCCAATTTTGGTTTGGAAAAGTCAAACGGCGCTCCTTCCCTTTCGAGCCCTGCCGTGCGCCCAAACAGTGGTTCCCCCCCACATATGGGGTATCAGCGTACTCAGGACAAGTTGGACAACAACTTTTGTGGTCCAATTTCTCTCTTATACCCTTGGGAAAATAAAAAATTGGGGACTAAAACATCATGCTTGTGGAAAAATATATTTTTTTTCTTCACGGCTCTACATTACAAATTTGCGTGAAGCACTTGGGGGTTCAAAGTGCTCACCAACATCTAGTAAGTTCCTTAGGGGTCTAGTTTCCAAAATGGGGTCACATGTGGGGGTTTCCACTGTTTAGGCACATCAGGGGCCCTCCAAACGCGACATGGCGTTCGTTCCCAATTCCAGCCAATTTTGGTTTGGAAAAGTCAAACGGCGCTCCTTCCCTTTCGAGCCCTGCCGTGCGCCCAAACAGTGGTTCCCCCCACATATGGGTATCAGCGTACTCAGGACAAGTTGGACAACAACTTTTGTGGTCCAATTTCTCCTCTTACCCTTGGAAAATAAAAAATTGGGGACTAAAACTCATGCTTGTGGAAAAAATATGATTTTTTTTCTTCACGGCTCTACATTACAAACTTGCGTGAAGCACTTGGGGTTCAAAGTGCTCACCAACATCTAGTAAGTTCCTTAGGGGTCTGTTTCCAAAATGGGGTCACATGTGGGGGTTTCCACTGTTTAGGCACATCAGGGGCCCTCCAAACGCGACATGGCGTTCGTTCCCAATTCCAGCCAATTTTGGTTTGGAAAAGTCAAACGGCGCTCCTTCCCTTTCGAGCCCTGCCGTGCGCCCAAACAGTGGTTCCCCCCACATATGGGGTATCAGCGTACTCAGGACAAGTTGGACAACAACTTTTGTGGTCCAATTTCTCCTCTTACCCTTGGGAAAATAAAAAATTGGGGACTAAAACATCATGCTTGTGGAAAAAATATGATTTTTTTTCTTCACGGCTCCAAATTACAAATTTGCGTGAAGCACTTGGGGGTTCAAAGTGCTCACCACACATCTAGATAAGTTCCTTAGGGGGTCTTGTTTCCAAAATGGGGTCACATGTGGGGGGTTTCCACTGTTTAGGCACATCAGGGGCCCTCCAAACGCGACATGGCGTTCGTTCCCAATTCCAGCCAATTTTGGTTTGGAAAAGTCAAACGGCGCTCCTTCCCTTTCGAGCCCTGCCGTGCGCCCAAACAGTGGTTCCCCCCACATATGGGGTATCAGCGTACTCAGGACAAGTTGGACAACAACTTTTGTGGTCCAATTTCTCCTCTTACCCTTGGGAAAATAAAAAATTGGGGACTAAAACATCATGCTTGTGGAAAAAATATGATTTTTTTTCTTCACGGCTCTACATTACAAACTTGCGTGAAGCACTTGGGGGTTCAAAGTGCTCACCAAACATCTAGGTAAGTTCCTTAGGGGGTCTAGTTTCCAAAAGGGGTCACATGTGGGGGGTTTCCACTGTTTAGGCACATCAGGGGCCCTCCAAACGCGACATGGCGTTCGTTCCCAATTCCAGCCAATTTTGGTTTGGAAAAGTCAAACGGCGCTCCTTCCCTTTCGAGCCCTGCCGTGCGCCCAAACAGTGGTTCCCCCCCACATATGGGGTATCAGCGTACTCAGGACAAGTTGGACAACAACTTTTGTGGTCCAATTTCTCCTCTTACCCTTGGGAAAATAAAAAATTGGGGACTAAAACATCATGCTTGTGGAAAAAATATGATTTTTTTTCTTCACGGCTCCAAATTACAAACTTGCGTGAAGCACTTGGGGGTTCAAAGTGCTCACCACACATCTAGATAAGTTCCTTAGGGGGTCTTGTTTCCAAAATGGGGTCACATGTGGGGGGTTTCCACTGTTTAGGCACATCAGGGGCCCTCCAAACGCGACATGGCGTTCGTTCCCAATTCCAGCCAATTTTGGTTTGGAAAAGTCAAACGGCGCTCCTTCCCTTTCGAGCCCTGCCGTGCGCCCAAACAGTGGTTCCCCCCACATATGGGGTATCAGCGTACTCAGGACAAGTTGGACAACAACTTTTGTGGTCCAATTTCTCCTCTTACCCTTGGGAAAATAAAAAATTGGGGACTAAAACGTCATGCTTGTGGAAAAAATATGATTTTTTTTCTTCACGCTCTACATTACAAACTTGCGTGAAGCACTTGGGGGTTCAAAGTGCTCACCAAACATCTAGGTAAGTTCCTTAGGGGGTCTAGTTTCCAAAATGGGTCACATGTGGGGGGTTTCCACTGTTTAGGCACATCAGGGGCCCTCCAAACGCGACATGGCGTTCGTTCCCAATTCCAGCCAATTTTGGTTTGGAAAAGTCAAACGGCGCTCCTTCCCTTTCGAGCCCTGCCGTGCGCCCAAACAGTGGTTCCCCCCACATATGGGTATCAGCGTACTCAGGACAAGTTGGACAACAACTTTTGTGGTCCAATTTCTCCTCTTACCCTTGGGAAAATAAAAAATTGGGGACTAAAACATCATGCTTGTGGAAAAAATATGATTTTTTTTCTTCACGGCTCACATTACAAACTTGCGTGAAGCACTTGGGGGTTCAAAGTGCTCACCAAACATCTAGATAAGTTCCTTAGGGGTCTAGTTTCCAAAATGGGGTCACATGTGGGGGGTTTCCACTGTTTAGGCACATCAGGGGCCCTCCAAACGCGACATGGCGTTCGTTCCCAATTCCAGCCAATTTTGGTTTGGAAAAGTCAAACGGCGCTCCTTCCCTTTCGAGCCCTGCCGTGCGCCCAAACAGTGGTTCCCCCCACATATGGGTATCAGCGTACTCAGGACAAGTTGGACAACAACTTTTGTGGTCCAATTTCTCCTCTTACCCTTGGGAAAATAAAAAATTGGGGACTAAAACTCATGCTTGTGGAAAAAATATGATTTTTTTCTTCACGCTCACATTACAAACTTGCGTGAAGCACTTGGGGTTCAAAGTGCTCACCACAACATCTAGATAAGTTCCTTAGGGGGTCTTAGTTTCCAAAATGGGGTCCACATGTGGGGGGTTTCCACTGTTTAGGCACATCAGGGCCCTCCAAACGCGACATGGCGTTCGTTCCCAATTCCAGCCAATTTTGGTTTGGAAAAGTCAAACGGCGCTCCTTCCCTTTCGAGCCCTGCCGTGCGCCCAAACAGTGGTTCCCCCCCACATATGGGGTATCAGCGTACTCAGGACAAGTTGGACAACAACTTTTGTGGTCCAATTTCTCCTCTTACCCTTGGGAAAATAAAAAATTGGGGACTAAAACATCATGCTTGTGGAAAAAATATGATTTTTTTTCTTCACGGCTCAATTACAAACTTGCGTGAAGCACTTGGGGGTTCAAAGTGCTCACCACACATCTAGTAAGTTCCTTAGGGGGTCTGTTTCCAAAATGGGGTCACATGTGGGGGGTTTCCACTGTTTAGGCACATCAGGGGCCCTCCAAACGCGACATGGCGTTCGTTCCCAATTCCAGCCAATTTTGGTTTGGAAAAGTCAAACGGCGCTCCTTCCCTTTCGAGCCCTGCCGTGCGCCCAAACAGTGGTTCCCCCCCACATATGGGGTATCAGCGTACTCAGGACAAGTTGGACAACAACTTTTGTGGTCCAATTTCTCCTCTTACCCTTGGGAAAATAAAAAATTGGGGACTAAAACATCATGCTTGTGGAAAAAATATGATTTTTTTTCTTCACGGCTCTACATTACAAACTTGCGTGAAGCACTTGGGGGTTCAAAGTGCTCACCACACATCTAGATAAGTTCCTTAGGGGTCTAGTTTCCAAAATGGGGTCACATGTGGGGGGTTTCCACTGTTTAGGCACATCAGGGGCCCTCCAAACGCGACATGGCGTTCGTTCCCAATTCCAGCCAATTTTGGTTTGGAAAAGTCAAACGGCGCTCCTTCCCTTTCGAGCCCTGCCGTGCGCCCAAACAGTGGTTCCCCCCCACATATGGGGTATCAGCGTACTCAGGACAAGTTGGACAACAACTTTTGTGGTCCAATTTCTCCTCTTACCCTTGGGAAAATAAAAAATTGGGGACTAAAACATCATGCTTGTGGAAAAAATATGATTTTTTTTCTTCACGCTCTACATTACTAAACTTGCGTGAAGCACTTGGGGTTCAAAGTGCTCACCACACATCTAGATAAGTTCCTTAGGGGGTCTAGTTTCCAAAATGGGGTCACATGTGGGGGGTTTCCACTGTTTAGGCACATCAGGGGCCCTCCAAACGCGACATGGCGTTCGTTCCAATTCCAGCCAATTTTGGTTTGGAAAAGTCAAACGGCGCTCCTTCCCTTTCGAGCCCTGCCGTGCGCCCAAACAGTGGTTCCCCCCCACATATGGGGTATCAGCGTACTCAGGACAAGTTGGACAACAACTTTTGTGTCCAATTTCTCCTCTTACCCTTGGGAAAATAAAAAATTGGGGACTAAAACATCATGCTTGTGGAAAAAATATGATTTTTTTTCTTCACGGCTCTACATTACAAACTTGCGTGAAGCACTTGGGGGTTCAAAGTGCTCACCACCATCTAGTAAGTTCCTTAGGGGTTTAGTTTCCAAAATGGGGTCACATGGTGGGGGTTTCCACTGTTTAGGCACATCAGGGCCCTCCAAACGCGACATGGCGTTCGTTCCCAATTCCAGCCAATTTTGGTTTGGAAAAGTCAAACGGCGCTCCTTCCTTTCGAGCCCTGCCGTGCGCCCAAACAGTGGTTCCCCTCCACATATGGGGTATCACGTACTCAGGACAATTGGACAACAACTTTGTGGTCCAATTTCTCCTCTTACCCTTGGGAAAATAAAAAATTGGGGACTAAACAGTCTCATTGTGGAAAAAAATATGATTTTTTTCTTCACGCTCTACATTACAAACTTGCGTGAAGCACTGGGGTTCAAAGTGCTCACACACATCTAGTAAGTTCCTTAGGGGTGTTTTTCCAAAATGGGTCACATGTGGGGGTTTTCCACTGTTTAGGCAATCAGGGCCCTCCAAACGCGACATGGCGTTCGTTCCAATTCCAGCCAATATTTGGTTTGGAAAAGTCAAACGGCTCCTTCCATTTCGAGCCTGCTGGCCAAACGTGGTCCCTATTTCTGTATAACTTCGACAAGAAACAAATTTTTGGTCCAAATTTCTCCTGATGTAAGAACCTTGTGGGAAATTAAATTTGGACTAAACATCTTTGCTGTGGATATATTTCTCTGTTTTACGGCATAAAATTACAAAGTTGTGAAGAACTTGGTTAAAGTTCCCAAATTTCACAATATTTGGTTTTTTTCAAAAAATGCGGTTAATTGGGTTTCCACTACAAAATCAAGGTCCAACGGAACATGGCTCGTTCGCAATCAGCATTTGGTTTGAAAGTCACGGAGTTTTATAACCTCATAAGAACAGTGGTCAAATTGTAAAAATTGGCCCGGTCATTAACGTGCAAACCACCCTTGGGGGTGAAGGAGTTAAGCAACTGAAAAAAATTATAATTTTTTAAATTAGGTCTGCAGACAGGTATATCACTGCCACAAAATGACAGAAGTTTCATATCTCCACAGCACTAAATCAATGGTGGGATATAGCAGGCTGTTTCACATTTAGCTAGTGAAAAAATATTATTTACAATGTTGTACTCGAGCATGGAGCACAATAGAAGCAGTGCACTACACAATTGTAGGACATGTGCCTGCTGGCTTTGTCTGTGGACCTCAGTAATGGCAAAAAAAAAGTGCTGTAAGGCATATTTAACAGCCACACTGGACGCTGCTAGCTACACAATCTGACCGATACGCAACCGCCAAACTAACTAGCTAAAATCTTGCTGCCAACAGAGATGCTTCATGAGCAGCCTCTCTGCGCTTTTACAGTGTCTAAGTGGTGTAAAACAAGATTGTTTCCTGCGCCCTGATGTCTACCGCAATGTTCACACATAAAGTTAAGAAAAAAAAGCGGTTTACAAGAATGCCGCGCCTCTGAGCTCTGCAAACCCCTCCCTCATAAAACATGTGCCAAATGCTCAGGATACACCATTATTATCGCTGCTAAAAGTGCTGAAATTACTTTTGACGTTAATGACCCAACCAAATTTTTAAAATCTTACCAGTGTCAATTTATGTGGTAATAATTCTGGAACACTTCAACGATTCCACGGATTATGAGACTGTATTCTCATGATATGCTGTACTTCATAATATTGTAACATTTGCTCGATAAGGCTTGCATTTATTTATGAAAATATTGGAAATTTAGTGGAAATTTCAAAAAATTGGTAATGTTCAAACTTTTAATCTTATGCCCTTTAATCAGAAAGTTATGTCACACAAAATTGTTAATAAATAATATTTTCCACATGTCTACTTTACAGTACATATACATCATTTTTAAACATTATTTTTTATTAGGAAGATGGTAGGGTTTAAAAGTTGAAAAGCAACTTCTCATTTTTCCAACAAAATGTACAAAACTACTTTTTAGGGACCACATCACATTTGAAGTAACTTTGGTTGGCCTATAGACAGAAAATACCAAAAGTGACAGATTCTATAAACTGCACCCCATAGTACCAAAACTACATTCAAGAAGTTTATTAACCCTTCCAGTGCTTCACAGGAAAAAAAATCAATGTGGAATGAAAAAATTAATATTTAACATTTTTTCAAAAATATTTTGCTTTAGCTCCAAATTTGTTATTTTCACAAGGGTAATGGGAGAAAATGGACCTTAAAATGTGTTGTTCAATTTTCCTGAGTATGGCGATTCTTCATATGTGGGGGAAATCCATTATTTGGGCGCATGGCATGTCTCGGAGGGGAAAAAGCACTGCTTGACTTTTGAACACAAAAAATGGCTGAAATCGAGAGCGGACGCCATGTCGCCTTTGGAAAGTCCCTGATGTGCTAGACAGTGGAAAGCCCTCACAAGTTACCCAATTTTAGGAAATAGATGCCTTAAGTAATGTATCTAGATATGTATGGTGAGCACATTGAACCTAAGCTGCTTAACAGAAGTTTATAACGTAAGCGGTGAAAATAAAAAATCACATTTTACTAGCAAAAAAGTACTTTTACCCCCATTTTTTTTTTCAAGTATAACCGGAGGAAACGGACCACAAAACTTGTTAAATTTTCTCCTGAGTATGTTATACCCCATATGTGTGAGAATACTATTATTTGGACGCACAGCAGGTTCGGAAAAGAAGGAGCATCATTTAGCTTTTTGAACACAAAAATGGCTGAAATTGAGAGCAGAAACCATGGCGCATTTGGAGAGCTCCTGATGTTCCTAAACAGTAAAAAACCTTCACAATTGACACAGTTTTAGAAAGGAAACCCCTTAAGGAATGTATCTAGATGTGTGGTGAGCATTTTGAATCCCCAGATGCTTCACAAAGTTTATACGTAGTGCTGTGAAAATAAACAATCACATTTTACCCACAAAATATGATTTTAGCCCCATTATTTTTATTTTCACAAGGGAAGAAAAGGGACCCCAAAATTTGATGTGAAATTTCTCCTGAGAACACTGATACCCCATATGTGGAGAAAAAACTACTGTTTGGGTGCACTCAGGGCTCGGAAAGGAAGGAGTGATGTTTTGGAATGCAAACTTTAGTGGAATGGTCTGCGAGCGTCATGTTGTGTTTGGAGAGCCCCTGATGTGCCTAAACAGTGAAAAAAGCTCACATTACCCCATATTGGAAAAATTCACCCTTAAGGATTTTATCCAGGCGTATAGTGAACATTTTGAACCCACACATATGACAAGAACTTGATAACATTAGGTCATCATACTGAAAATTGTCTTTTTCACGAAAATGTATTTTTTGTTCTAAATTTGTAATTTTCACTAAGTAATTACATGAGTAATAAGATAAAACTGACTCTATAATTTGTGTGCAATTTGTCCCGAATGTGACTATACCCCATATGTGATGAAAGACTTCAGCTTGGCCACATGGTTAGGGCTAGGAATGGAAAGAGCGCTATTTGCCTGGGATAGATTGTGAATACCATGTCGCATTTGAAAAGCCCATGACATGTGAAAAAAGCAGAAACCCCCAATAAGTGATCCAATTATTGAAACTAGACCTCTCAAGGAATTCATCTAGGGTATAGTGGTATTTTGAACTATAGGTGCTTCACAGAATTTGATAACATTGAGAAGTGGAAATATGACCTTTTAGTGAATAAAAGTAATTTTTGTATTTTCTGCAAATTTTCAGGTACACAAGGGTTAACAGGTGAAACTAGACTAGATAATTTATTGTGCAATTTCTAGTAATGTGCTGATGCCTCATATGTTGTCAGAAATTACTGTTAGGCCACATGGCAGGGCAGAGAAGGAAGGAGCGTGATTTGGTTTTGGAGCACAGATTTTGCTAGAATAGATTACGGGCGACATTTGCGGAGCCCCTAAGGTGGGCCCGAACAGCATAAAAAACCCCAAAGTGACCCCAGTGTAGAAATGCACCTTCAATTAATTCATCTATGGCTGCAGTGACTATTTTGTAACATCCCAGCCAGGCTTTTTTTCTGGAGAATTGCAAATCTGGCAGTTAGTGTCCATATTTTGTGTCTCCATTAGAGTTGAGCGAAACAGGTCAGTCAGATTCAAAAGTCGCCGACTTTCGCCAACGTCGGGTTTCGTTGGCCAAAAAAGACCAAAGCGTGCAGTCGGCCATGCGGTCGTCGACCTCAGCGCCCAAAACGGTTTTCCCCATAATGCTTGCAGGCGCCATTTTTCAGCCAATGAGCAAGGACGTACACTGTGGGCAACGAGTTGATATCTGCAGCGTCTACCACCATCTTAGAGAAGGGCATTGCAGTGATTGGATTGCTTTGGGGGGCGTCATAGTGTCTATAAAACCCCTGAGCACCGACCTCCATTTTATTTCTGCCGTTATTAAAGTAGTGAGAGGTTGCTGACGCTGTTTATCAGAGGAGAGATGAGGCAGGAAAGAGAAGTTCTTCTGTGCTGTGCTGATAGCAATTGTTCTGTACAGTTAGTGTGCAGTTGTGTAGCCCAGCTGCGCTTGGTTCCACATGTACCCAGGAGGATGCACAGAAAGGTAATTCACAATCACCCGATATTCATTCTCATGACTCATCTTTGGCGTCACGAAAGGATCCGAAGCTTACTATATGTGAGTCCTGGCGCCTAAGTGAACTGTTTTTGTGCAAAAAAGACTGTGTGCAGTTTTTGTGACTTTTGGCGCCATTTTCTGCCATTTTGCCGCCTATTCGCGCCCTGAGGCGCGGGAAGAAGAAGGGCGTGCATTCGTGGGGACCCCCCCTGTGGCGTGAAAGTGATGGGCGCCCTGTCTAAGTGCTATTACAATGTCCGAGCCTGCCCCACTGCAAGGGAGATCCGCCTCCTCTTCATCCTCTATGCCAAGAAGAGAAAGTGAAAGTCCCGCTCCACGGAAGAGACCAGATTGTTCCAGATGAAGCACACAGTCTGGCCTGGAGTGAGATGGCGGAAGGACAGGAGACGCTGTGTGCAGGAATGGCGGTGCGCAGAACCCGTTCCCCTGAAGAGCTGCTGCCTGTGCCTGAACGTCCCAGGTCGGGCGGATGACCGGAGAATGCAGAAAGTGGAGGAGGTAGATGCGGCGCTGAGGGACATGGCCCGACACCTTCCAAAAAAATGGAGGCGATGGAGCAAAGCTGGCGTGCCCTGAAACAGCGGCTGCTGTGGGACGCGATGCTCTCCCCTCAAGATGCGCAAATGCCACCCGCGCCACCACTGGACCCAGCGGCTGATGAAGAACCGGAGGCCGGCCCCAAAAGAGCTGATCCTGACTCCGCCGAGGATGCAGCGGGAGGGAAGGAGGCTGAGGAGGCCCTGCCGGACCAGAATGCCAGCCAGGCCTGGAACCAGAGGCCGCAGCGGAATGCAGTCCCCCCGGTAGGGATGACGGAGGAATCCTGCCCAAAGCAATGGAGATCGACTGGGAGGAGATGGAGCTCCTGGACGACGTGGAATACGCCGCCCAGAAAGAGAACGAGTGGCGACGCCGTGAGCAGGAGCAGCGGCAGCAGCAGGAGCAGCGAGAGGCGCAGCAGCTTCGCCGGAGGCACCGGGAGAAGGATCTTGCTGACAAGGAGATCGTCGGCGAGATAAAGGTACGCTCCGGAATCGCGGCGCCAGGGGACGGTGTGTGACTCTAAGCTCCAGGGAGGTTGGGGGTACATACGCGAGCCCGGGTTCTCTCAGAAGATCTTCGTTCATCGCTGTGATGTAGGGTCTAACCTGTTAAAATGGATGTTGTCACCTACACGCGGCACTGGGGTCTTAAGGGTGGTATGCCCTGAATGTCTCCCGAGTCAGCGACCCCGTCCTGAAGCCGGAAACGTACCCCTGTCTCAGCGTCCGAAGCCCCCGCCACATCAGTGCCGGCCGCGCACCTGCATCCTTCCTGCGTCTATTCTGCAACACAACAGGCTAGTGCGTCCCCAACTGAGCCCCTGCGTGCACCTGCGTCCCAATTGGAAACGATTTAGAGCACAGCGATGCAACAGCGACCCCTAATGAGCCAAATCTATACTTAGAAGAGGCACCTGTAAGGCCTCCAGCAAGACGCAAAGTAAAAATTGAGACGAGAACTGTGGCTACCCAGACACAGGTAGCAGGACTGAATCTCTTGGTGATGCGTTCCAGAGCGCACCGCATACTTCCAGCCTCAAGTGTGGAAGGTGCAACTATATTCAAAGAAGAACAGTAGGACCCAGACAGGGTTTACCTCTGAAGAAAAACCTGCATGGTGTGGCCTTGGTAAGGTGAGGTTTGCAGCAATGAAGTCCTGCAGCCCACCCAGGACCACCGTGGGAGGTTTGGTGCGGGTCCTCCCCAAGAATCTTGTATTTATTTGTGTGAAAGTATTTGATATTTTTCTATTGCCATTTGTACACATTGTAACGTTTCAAGTGTCCTTACCTCCCGTAAGGGAAGAGTTATTTATTGTTGTTATTATAAAAATTGCTTTCTTTTTCAGCCCGGGAGTGCTGAATATAACTAGGGGGGGATGTGTAGCCCAGCTGCGCTTGGTGCCACATGTACCCAGGAGGATGCACAGAAAGGTAATCACAATCACCCGATATTCATTCACACTTCACATTTCCCCATAGTGCCACCAGAGGGAGCCCTTTAAAATTAAGGGTGTGGAGAGACGCACCGTGGGTCTTTTGGAGTTGTTTCCGTCAGAGCAGAGCTCAGAGCAGAGTTCAGAAGACGGAGATTCCTGTCAATGAGACAGAAGCAGAGAAACAAACTGATACCTCAGAACTTGCTGACTGGTTTTCCCTAGGGAATGGAAATTTACTCTCGGGTGTGCAAGATCAGTCTGAGGAAGGTCCTGATAGGCTTCGGACAGGCCTAAGAAAGAAGTGAAGAGAGGGAAGCTGACACCTATGTTTTCCTGGCTATGTTAAAGGTGTGGGTAGGACGAAGGAAGTGGAAAAAGGGAAAAAGAGAGTGATGAGGAGAAATAGCAACGATAGCTTACCCCATCTGCACAACGGACACCGGGGCCCAGTTGCTAGTACCTTCACGGCTAGTGGGAGAAACCGGAGACCCTGCTGGACTTCAGGTCGAGAGGGGCCCTTCAGTGTGATACGTAACCGGGGTCAGAAAGAAAGGAGTCAGGGCCCGATCAGCCATAGAGGATTAGTTCTGTCCAAAAAGGCCCACCACAATGTCAGGGGCTAGCTGTTTCACCGGGTTAAACTTTGCTTATGCAAAATTTGAAAAATCACACATATAAGATTAAGGGGCCCTACACCCCCCGTTTTCGGGCGGGACCCCCCCGACGCCTCCCGGGGCTGCGCAAATATCACCAGTAAAAGTACGGAAAGAGACTCATTTTGTGTGTCTGCCTTATTCCTTTTTAACCCCGCCCGCCATAT
>JARQOD010000009.1:145588907-145722907 GCA_033576555.1 Oophaga sylvatica
AGTGTACCGAGCCTGGTGGTGCCTGTCCTTTTATAACCTTTGATAATATTAAACTACCAACCAATCACATTTATTCCACTACCAAGATGGCTACGGCATTACAGGGACTCGCAAACAATCCCGGCTTCCTTATTGGCTGTTTGAGTTGGAAATTGAGTATCGTCTAAGGCTCGCCAAGTGCCAAGCACATTTTAATGCCCGGACACTGGAGTATATGATATCCAAATATCATCGAACACAATCTCTCATCCATACCAGTAGCAGTAAGAAGTATTGTTAGAAGTGGAGATGTGCAAATTGTTCAACAAAGGATTGCCTTCAAGTACATCCTGAAATTTGCAATTCCATGCATATTCAAACAATTTGCTATTCAATAATGAATCTTTGCATGAAAAAAATACTCTGTGCCATTTCACACATGCTGGACAATTAGAGAGCTGGCTAATGATGTCAAGCATTGCCGTGCAAACTTTCCCATAAAGCAGTGCATAAATCTGATCACATGGTGTAGAACAGTGGTGCTATCACAGTCAGTATAAGATATAGAGGCTGGCCAAGGAAAGGCATTTTATGTCTATACTGTTTAGGAATAGGAGCTCTCAGAGCACACAGCATAGGGATAGAAAAAAGCCTAATGCAATTGTGGTTTTCTACTTCGGTGCTCATATACTATATTAAAATTATCAATCGGAGCAAGCTGTACTATAGATATACTGTAGATATAGTATATCTTGACTTCAGCAAAGCATTTGACAAAGTATCTCACACAATCCTTATTGAAAAAATGACTAAGTATGGAATGGACAAGGCAACTGTTAGGTGGATTCATAACTGGCTTAGTGATCGGACCCAAAGAGGGGTTGTAAATGGCTGCACATCCAGTTGGAAGAATGTCTCAAGTGGGGTACCACAAGGCTCTGTTTTGGGCCCTGTATTGTTCAACATCTTTATCAATGATTTAGATGAAGGAATTGAGGGTAAACTGATCAAATTTGCTGATGACACAAAGCTAGGAGGGGTAGCTAATACTAGAGAAGAGAGAGAGAGGATTCAAAAAGATATACATAAACTGGAGCAGTGGGCAGCAACTAACAGAATGGATTTTAACAGGGAAAAATGCAAAGTACTACATCTGGGCAATAAAAATGAAAAAAGCATATACAAAATGGGAGGAATAGGGCTAAGTAACAGCACATGTGAAAAAGACTTGGGTATACTAATTGATCACAGACTTAACATGAGTCAACAGTGTGATGCAGCAGCAAAAAAGGCAAATGCAATTCTAGGATGTATCAACAGAAGCATACAGTCTAGATCACGTGAGGTCATTATTGCCCTCTACTCCTCTTTGGTCAGACCTCATCTGGAATACTGTGTCCAGTTTTGGGCACCACATTTTAAAAAAGACAACAAACTGGAGCAAGTTCAGAGAAGAGCCACCAGAATGGTGACCGGTCTGCAAACCATGTCCTATGAGGAACGGTTGCAGGATTTGGGAATGTTTAGCTTGCAAAAAAGAAGACTGAGAGGAGACTTAATAGCTGTCTACAAATATCTCAAGGGCTGTCACATTGTAGAAGGATCATCTTTATTCTCATTTGCACAAGGAAAGACTAGAAGCAATGGGATGAAACTGAATGGGAGGAGACACAGATTAGATATTAGAAAAAACTTTTTGACAGTTAGGGTGATCAATGAGTGGAACAGGCTGCCACAAGAGGTGGTGAGTTCTCCTTCAATGGAAGTCTTCAAACAGAGGCTGGATAGACATCTGTCTGGGATGATTTAGAGAATACTGCTTTGAGCAGGGGGTTGGACCAGAAGGCCTAGGAGGTCCCTTCCAACTCTACCATTCTATGATTCTATGATTCTATGATTCTAAGCTTCAAGTTGTCCTTCTGCCTCATCTTGCCATGTTCATATTTTTGCCAACCAAAATGTACCCTTAGGTAGCACTTGTTCAGTGTCATTATCACCATGATCATCATTGTTGTAATACTGCATGTCGTACTTTAAGCACATATACTCTTCAATCTCGATCAAAACAGCAAATATCCCAGTCATCCATTTGTTTTTTAACTAAACCCGCATCCATGTGCTGGTGGTGAAATTGCTTATTTATCTGCTTGTGGATTATGCTGCCTTTTGAGAAATGATGGCGTGTACTAACCTTCAATAGAAGATCTCAATCCACCATTATTTCTCACAGGAAAAGGTAATGCACATCTTTTTTCACATTACTAAGATATTCTCTGGACTTGTCTGTGAGCTCCCACCTAGAGATGTGCTAACTTGTTCTGAAAACATTAGTCAATTTCAAATTCACGACGAATGTAGAACATTTGCATTAGTGCTCGGTTTGGTCACAGTTTATTAAATCATTGCGTTTCCACTAATGCTTTTATTATTACTTTGACTAGGATAGTGGTGCTGTATGATGAGCAGGGGAGAATGGATGACGTATTTGATGAGCGGATGGGGTATGGAGAGGTTAGAGGAGGCGCACCCTTTTTTTTTCCTTAAATTTTTGTGTGCTGATTCCAGCAGCCAATCAGGGAGCAAAACCAGCCATAATGTCATGACACAAGGTCTTCTGTGATTGTCTGCCAAAGTATCCCTGGTCAGATAAAAGAGAAGCAGCTCATGATCGAGCTGCAAGTTAACTTGTCAGTTAGCAAGATAGGATCCTGTCCTGTGTGAAATCGATCCTCCAGCATCTAACTATATTGTGCAAAAACTGTGTGGCAGTCTATGGAGGTACCATTTGCTAATCTAAATTGTTTGTAATAAAAGTGTGTTTCAGTGACAAATCAGAAGGCCAGATTTCAACTTAAAAATTGTTAGGCCTATTATCGGGGTGCAGTTACAAGGCCCAATTAGTTAATTCAAATCATTTGTGATAAAACTGTGTCTGAGAAATAAATCAGAAGGTGAGATTTTCACTTAAAAATTGTTATGCCTAATATTGCGGTGTAGCCAGGAGGCCCAATTAGCTAATCCAAATCGTTTGTGATAGAACTGTGTTTCAGTGACAAATCAGAAGACCAGATCACCACTTAAAAATCAATAGGCATAACAGTGTTGTTCGGACACACTATCAAGGAAAAAAATAGTAATTCTTCATTTAATGACAGGTGACTGACCACTGTGGGCCTAAGATTGTGAAACAGCGGGTTACAAGAGGGGAAGGCTACTTAAAACATGAGTGGAAAAAGCAAAGTCATGGTGGAAGGGGGAATAGGCTTGGTATTAGACGAGTTTGTGGGTTAGGTGTTAATGTTATTGAAAGCTCAACAGAACAAACACTGTTTTGTCCTATAATAAAATCTTTCATGGCTTTTTGCTCAGGACCAGAAAGATTGTATAGTCTGGACTTGGGAAGTTTAGCTCTGAGTGTCAGGTTAATAGGACATGTGAAAAGGTAACTGTGTGCACAGCCAAAGAGAGAGGTGCCCGAGTAGGTTCCCACAAATTAACTAAATATGAAATGAACTCGGCACTCAACTTATGTGTATGAGATATAAGGTTTTTATTCACAGTAGTAGCGAAACGTTTCGGTCCTATATCATGGACCTTCATCAGTCACTACATTTATAACAAAAAAGGAAAAAGGATAATATTAACATCAAAAGTGAAAAAAAGTATATACATATAGCAACTTGGTCATTTCAGAGCGAGAAATAGGGAAAAATTATTTCAGATCCAATGCTAGAGAGATCAGGGAGAGGTCATAGATCAGAGTAAAATAGAGGTATCAGAAACAACGACAAGAGTGGGGACATACCACAAACTACTGCATAAAGGGTTAATCCACAATGGGAAAAGGAGAAGCTGGATGCAGCTGTAAAGTGAAAATAGGAATTTAATGCGTGCTGTTGCAAGATACAAACGGTCTATGTGCATAGAGATATACATATGAAACATACCCAGTGGTGGTAGATAAGAATGAAGCCAAATGTCTCTATTTGAGCCGATATCCTGAAAAAATGGCCAGGTGTAAGTATCTGGATAATGGAAGAGCAGTGTGACCGCAGCATGTGTCAGAGATTGACCTGTGGGATAAAGTCCAGCGGTGAATGTGATCTCTGCATGGGACGCGGTGTCCACCGCAAGTCTGAGTGCAGGGATAGCTGAAATCAGCATGTATAAGAAAGGAAGAGGCGGGACTAAGCGTCAGTGAGAGCACAGAGCGTCAGACAGGAAGTGAGGTGGCAGGAAATCAATGGATGTGAGTTCCACCACTAATAGTTTGCGTTCCAGTGGGTGCTTAGGAACTGGAGGACGTCCCACAGATGGGAGGAGTAGAAAAACGACGTGCTGAAGAAGTTGTTGTGGGATATAAACATCAGAGTGGCGTGGCAGCATATTAGTATTAATACAGGCGGCTCTGAAGAGGAAAGAGAGACATATTAATAAAAGCACAACATGTTATAGCATTATATAATGTAATCCTATATATTGATATGGGGAATAGCTTAAACTGTCATTTTACATAATATTAAACAGAATGGGAAAATTAAGGTATTCACGGGTGTGAGTATTGTGATGTTATATATTATAAAATGTCACATAGCTTGTGAAATAGCAAGGATGGTTATACAGTCAGGCATCTGATATTCAGAGTATATATGGACAGCGAATAATGTTCATATAAGAATGCAGAGTAAAAAGAGGCACCTGTAAATATCAAGAAAAAGTAAGCCGGGGTAAAACAAGGTTACATGAAAGAGAGTAAATCGTATTCACGATTGAGGCCCCTGGGTGATAGAGTATCCAGGGTGTGTATCCAATAAGCCTCTCTCTTTTTTAATTGTCGTATGCGATCGCCGCCTCGTCGTGAATGTGGTATCTGTTCCAGAATTTGAAATTTAAGTTGGGCTATAGTGTGTCCCATTGTGATGAAATGATATGGGATGGGGAGTAAAGTGTTTTTACACCTTATGGTCGATTTGTGTTTTGAAATGCGATGTTTCAGTGGTTGGCTTGTCTCTCCCACATATAGTAGCCCGCACGGGCACTTTATCACGTATATCACGAAGGCGGTGTCACAGGTGAAAAAACCACGGACTTTGAACGTTTTTCCCGTATGGGGATGATAAATGGTCTCACCTCTGAGTACATTGTTACATTGGGTGCATCCCAAGCAAGGAAACATGCCGATTTTAGGTCTTTTCAGAAATTGTTGTGAAGTTACAGGTTTTTTGGGGCCTAGATTGGCTCTAATCAGGGAATCTCTCAAGTTGGGAGCACGACGGAAACATGGGAGAAAAGGTTTAGAAAATTCTCTGATGTCAGGATGTGCTGTCTGTAGGAGTGGCCAATGTTGGCGAATAGATTTATGTAGGATATACGCGTAAGGATGGTAATGATGTACAAAAGCAATCCTACCCCCCGTATCTGGTTTAGTGCGAGTTGCAGTAGATTTAGAGCGGTCCAAAATTGCTTGTGGGTATCCCCTGTCGCGAAATTTGGAATTCATCTCTGAGAGACGAGTTTCTTGGATAGTGTGGTCTGAAACTATCCTTTTAACCCGGTGGAATTGGGATGTCGGGATGGATTTTTTCATAGCTGTCGGGTGGAAGCTATTAAAGTGAAGTAAACTGTTGCGATCTGTCGGTTTCACATAAAGATCGGTGGATAGATAGCCTCTCATATCTTTTATCACCACTGTGTCCAGGAAATTAATCCTGGAATTGTCATGAGAAATGGTGAAGCTAAGGCCGGGCCAGGAACAATTCAGGAACTGGTGAAAAGTTGCTAGGGACTCGAACGTGCCCCCCCATATGCAGAAGACATCGTCTATATAGCGTTTCCAAATGATTGCGTTGTCCTGAAAAAGGGAATTCGTGTAGATTGATGTCTCCTCAAAATGGGCCATATAGCAATTTGCATAGGGGGGTGCTACGTTCGAGCCCATCGCGGTCCCCCGTATCTGTAGGTAGAAATCATCCTGGAACATAAAATAATTGTGTTTGAGTACAATGGTTAAGAGGTCCAGACAAAGAGCAGTCTCTGCTGGGTTGAGGTCAGACGTTTCTAGAAGACGTTGGACAGATCGTATACCATTCTCATGAGGTATAGAGGTGTAAAGATCTTTTACATCAAAAGTGACTAGTAAGGAGTTGACCGGAACTTGATCAATGGTACGGATCATGTCCAGAAAGGCCCCAGTATCCAAGATGTAGGATTTACTTGTTTGGATTAAAGGGGTAAGAATTTTTTCTAGGTAAATTGCTAGTGGCGAAAGAATGGAATCCGAGGCGGCTACAATGGGCCTACCAGGAGGTTGTTGTAGGTCCTTATGGATTTTGGGGAGTATGTAGAATACAGGAATGATGGGGTTATGAGAGATCAAAAACTCATGGGTTTTTTTGTCCAGGATGCCTGTACCACAATGTTGTAGAAGAGTGTCACTAATGTGTGCTCGTATGTCATTAGTGGGATCACGGGGTAGTTTCTGATAAATGGTGATGTCCTCAAGTTGGCGGAGGGCCTCAAAGATGTAGTATGAGCGGTCCATCACGACAATGGCACCACCCTTGTCGGCAGGCTTGATGATGATATTTTTATCATCTTGTAAGGATTTTAAAGCATGGTGGTCAGTTGCCGTGAGGTTATGTGGATAATGTAGTTTGCCTTTTTCCATGTCAGACTTGAGACTATGGAACGAGGAATAGATAAAGTCGATAAAGGTTTCGAGGGCATTCGAACCCAGGGGTGGCCTAAATAAACTTTTTGTCCTAAGACCCAAGGTGGTCACTGAGAGGCGTCCAGGTTCACTGGAAGATTGTGTAGGTGTAGGTGCGGGAGATTTAGAAAAGTATACACGCAATCTTAGGGAACGGAAAAACCATTGTAAGTCCATCTCAAGTTCAAAAGTCCTATATTTGTATGAGGGGCAGAATGAAAGTCCTTTTTGTAGAACATGGTATTCTGCGATGCTCAAGGTCCTGGATGAGATGTTAATGACGAGAGGGCACATACCTGGGAACGAGTTGTCCATATCTGATTCGCATTGTCCCTTCGGTCTGTGCCCCCGTCTGGTCCTCTTCGTCGTGTTTGCCGTCTTCGTGGGCCTAAAAAAGGAATGGAAGCAGAAGAGGGGCCACCTCAGTCCTGTTCTGAGCCGGAGGTGGAGGCATCTGTTGAGGATCTTTGGCCTGATCGGGAGGAGATGCGCCATGAAGAGGGTCTATCTCTCCACTTGTAAACACGGTTGAGGTTATAGTCTTCTAAGTCCCGGGCAAATTTCTGTCGTTTGCGATCCTCTATGTCCTTTCTGTGTTGGACTATGTTGGTATTTATCTGGGATTTTAGTGAAGAGATTTCCTCAGGTGTCCCCGTGGAGGATAATTGTGCTTCAATAGAACGTACTTGCTCGTTGCTGGTGATTAAAGCCTTCTGCAGATGTTCTACAGTTAAAAGCATGAGGTCAAAAGAGCACTTATTAAGTATTTGTTCATATTTGTGACAATAATCAGTAGAATCCGAAAAGAGAGTGGGACGAAGTGGTACTCGTAAGCCCCGTGGGATTCTCTGAACTCTAATATATTCGGTGATGGTGGCACAATGTAATTCTAAATTCGTGCGGTGGCGTAATTCTCTCTCTAGATCCCTCCCCTGGGTTTCCCTAGGGGGAGCCTGGAGAAAATCGCTTGAAAGGGTGGTCTGAGCTAGGATGCTCCTCTGCGGTGGCGTAATTCTCTCTCTATATCCCGCCCCCGGGTTTCCCTAGGGGAAGCCTTGAGAAAATCGCTTGAAAGGGTGGTCTGAGCTAGGATGCTCGCTGTCTCATCAGCATTATATGAGAAGGTAAGAGGAGCTTGTGACATGACCGAAATGGCGTGCTACACGTATAGGTATATCATGTAAAAAGGTAACCGTGTGCACAGCCAAAGAGAGAGGTGCCCGAGTAGGTTCCCACACCGTAACTAAATATGAAATGAACTCGGCACTCAACTTATGTGTATGAGATATAAGGATGATTTCTACCTACAGATACGGGGGACCGCGATGGGCTCGAACGTAGCACCCTCCTTTGCAAATTGCTATATGGCCCATTTTGAGGAGACATCAATCTACACGAATTCCCTTTTTCAGGACAACGCGATCATTTGGAAACGCTATATAGACGATGTCTTCTGCATATGGGGGGCACGTTCGAGTCCCTAGCAACTTTTCACCAGTTCCTGAATTGTTCCTGGCCCGGCCTTAGCTTCACCATTTCTCATGACAATTCCAGTATTAATTTCCTGGACACAGTGGTGATAAAAGATATGAGAGGCTAGCAATTTTGGACCGCTCTAAATCTACTGCAACTCGCACTAAACCAGATACGGGGGGTAGGATTGCTTTTGTACATCATTACCATCCTTACGCGTATATCCTACATAAATCTATTCGCCAACATTGGCCACTCCTACAGACAGCACATCCTGACATCAGAGAATTTTCTAAACCTTTTCTCCCATGTTTCCGTCGTGCTCCCAACTTGAGAGATTCCCTGATTAGAGCCGATCTAGGTCCCAAAAAACCTGTAACTTCACAACAATTTCTGAAAAGACCTAAAATCGGCATGTTTCCTTGCTTGGGATGCACCCAATGTAACAATGTACTCAGAGGTGAGACCATTTATCATCCCCATACGGGAAAAACGTTCAAAGTCCGTGGTTTTTTCACCTGTGACACCGCCTTCGTGATATACGTGATAAAGTGCCCGTGCGGGCTACTATATGTGGGAGAGACAAGCCAACCAGTGAAACATCGCATTTCAAAACACAAATCGACCATAAGGTGTAAAAACACTTTACTCCCCATCCCATATCATTTCATCACAATGGGACACACTATAGCCCAACTTAAATTTCAAATTCTGGAACAGATACCACATTCACGACGAGGCGGCGATCGCATACGACAATTAAAAAAGAGAGAGGCTTATTGGATACACACCCTGGATACTCTATCACCCAGGGGCCTCAATCGTGAATACGATTTACTCTCTTTCATGTAACCTTGTTTTACCCCGGCTTACTTTTTCTTGATATTTACAGGTGCCTCTTTTTACTCTGCATTCTTATATGAACATTATTCGCTGTCCATATATACTCTGAATATCAGATGCCTGACTGTATAACCATCCTTGCTATTTCACAAGCTATGTGACATTTTATAATATATAACATCACAATACTCACACCCGTGAATACCTTAATTTTCCCATTCTGTTTAATATTATGTAAAATGACAGTTTAAGCTATTCCCCATATCAATATATAGGATTACATTATATAATGCTATAACATGTTGTGCTTTTATTAATGTCTCTCTTTCCTCTTCAGAGCCGCCTGTATTAATACTAATATGCTGCCACGCCACTCTGATGTTTATATCCCACAACAACTTCTTCAGCACGTCGTCCTTTCTACTCCTCCCATCTGTGGGACGTCCTCCAGTTCCTAAGCACCCACTGGAACGCAAACTATTAGTGGTGGAACTCACATCCATTGATTTCCTGCCACCTCACTTCCTGTCTGACGCTCTGTGCTCTCACTGACGCTTAGTCCCGCCTCTTCCTTTCTTATACATGCTGATTTCAGCTATCCCTGCACTCAGACTTGCGGTGGACACCGCGTCCCATGCAGAGATCACATTCACCGCTGGACTTTATCCCACAGGTCAATCTCTGACACATGCTGCGGTCACACTGCTCTTCCATTATCCAGATACTTACACCTGGCCATTTTTTCAGGATATCGGCTCAAATAGAGACATTTGGCTTCATTCTTATCTACCACCACTGGGTATGTTTCATATGTATATCTCTATGCACATAGACCGTTTGTATCTTGCAACAGCACGCATTATATTCCTATTTTCACTTTACAGCTGCATCCAGCTTCTCCTTTTCCCATTGTGGATTAACCCTTTATGCAGTAGTTTGAGGTATGTCCCCACTCTTGTCGTTGTTTCTGATACCTCTATTTTACTCTGATCTATGACCTCTCCCTGATCTCTCTACCATTGGATCTGAAATAATTTTTCACTATTTCTCGCTCTGAAATGACCAAGTTGCTATATGTATATACTTTTTTTCACTTTTGATGTTAATATTATTCTTTTTCCTTTTTTGTTATAAATGTAGTGACTGATGAAGGTCCATGATATAGGACCGAAACGTTTCGCTACTACTGAGAATAAAAACCTTATATCTCATACACATAAGTTGAGTGCCGAGTTCATTTCATATTTAGGTTAATAGGACAGTCATATGCATGATGGGGTGGCAAATCCTGACACCTTTTCTCAGAAAATATGTCCTCAAAACCAAACAAAAATGCAGGTAAAGTCCCTGTAGATACTACAGCAAGAGAAATGTTTAGGCAGTTATCATGGAAGTAGTCTCCTCATTCCACAAATTATCTGGATTGCCAATCCACTATAGGATTATGTTTCACCAACCTGGGTAAACCCAGTACAATTAGTGTGGGGAGACCCTCCAGGACATAAGGAATTATCTCATAATGAAAAGACCCCACCCTTAGTCTTCTGCTGTGTACAATCTGCATCAGTGCTCTCTGTGCAAGAGGTGCTGAGTCTATGGTATAAATAGGAATGGGCTTAGGTAAGGTATAGCAAGCAAGCCAATGAGTTGTAGCAAACTCATCATCAACCATGCTAACTCCAGATCCACTGTCTTCAAACACAAAAATTCTCTCAGTCGTGCTCTCTAGCATCATCTCTGCTGTCAGGGCAAACCGGGAATAACAGGTTGAAGACGAACATACCCCTATATCGCCAAACTCCAGACTCCCAAAGGTTTATCAAGTCTGTTTTTTGCTTAGGGTTACGGTTGGGAATCAAAGGACAGGCTCTAATAAAATGTCCCTTCTTCCTACAAAAAAACACACTTCCTTTTTCTTGCCAATGTCAGGGGAGACATACGATGCCAAAGCACCTCCTAACTGCATGCGTTCCTCTAACTCCACTAGTATTGGTTCACCCCCAGACAGTCACCCCGGCACAAGGGTATTGTCCGGGAAAGAGGACTCAGGAGAAGGTGGTCTTACCCATCTATCCCGCAGTTGTCTATCCAGACATATAGTCAATTACATGGCAGACTGCAATGACTCTTGGGTTTCATACACTGACAAAGCATATCTTAAACTTTCAGTAAGACATTAACAAACTTGGCTTCTGAGAGCTGGGTCATTTCAGTTGGTATCGATTGTCCACCTGCGGAATTCAGAGCTATAAGTCTCCACTGAACGATTCCCCTGCTGAAAGTGATGCAGCATGGATACAGCCGAGAAAATTTGGTCAGGATCATCATAGATAAGGGCTAAAGCTCTGAAAATCCCTTCTATGGACTTGAGACAAATAGACCACTGTGGCAAAGAAAAAGCCCAGGATTGAGGATTCCCTTGTAACAGTGAAATCACAATTCACACTGTTAGGGTCTGCGGAACGCACCAAATATATGAGGTAGAGAGGTGCGTTCGCAGCCCGGGGTCCACCGTGCAGGCGGAACCTGCTGCTAGTAAAATGGCGCAAGACGCAAACTCTTTTATCCCGCAGAGTCGCCAAAATAAACACCGCAATGCGCTGTGGCAATATGTGCGAACTCTGTTATTTCACAGAGCCACTAGAAGGAGTGCCGCAGCGCTATATGGCGATGTGTGCGAACTCACTAAACACAACTGAGTCGCAAAATAAACACGCTAGGGCGCTGTCTAGCGTTGAAAGCGAACCCTGTTACGTCACAGGGCCGCTGAGAAAAAGTTCTGTGTCCTGTCAGGCATCCATGTACACAGTTAAGTGCTAAGCGAACATAGAACGTGATCATGCGCTAATGTCCTCGCGGGAGTCACCCACAATCTATGGCGTCTGAACGCCAGGCCCTGAATACAGCAATCAAACTCCTCACCGGTTATGCCGGTAATCTAGGGCATCTAGGACACCGACCCTGACCAGCTAGCATTACAAACTCCTCACCGATTAAGTCGGTATTCTAGGGGCTTATTTCAGCCGGGCCCTAACCACACACACGCATGACCACACTGGCACAAAGCATATAATGGTTGATATTAGCGCATGGCGGCCCAGCCATGCTACCCTTTTATAGTAACAGCTACAGGACCTGCCAGAAACAAGGACCAATGAAACTTATTCCAGAACACCAGTAGTCACAGGACCTTCCTGGAAGACCAAAAGGAGCTGCTGCAGTACCTGAGCATGTGACCCCTGATCTCCAATGAGAGATCTCACTCTGGGCATGCTCAGAAGGGGAAAACAAGGACTTTGTCCTAAAGACGTCTGCTCGCCGCTAACCAGTACTGGCCACAATAGCAGAGCCTGGAGGAACAGCAGTAATCCTCTGCACACTGTTAGACTGGGCGAGACGCTGGGACCAATGTCTAAGCTGAGCAGGCTCCACTGCGGACGGAGACGAATGGGGACCGCAGCGGGACTGGTTCGAGACTCCCCCTGTGCAGCAGCAGGAACTCGAACACTAACACACACTCATTGATTGCTCCTCATCTTCAGAGTGGTTAGAAAAAACTTTAAAATACAATTTACATGCTTTTTCAAATATAAAAAACTTGTCCCTTTCTTCTGAAAACCTGTTCAGAAGGGTAATTTTGGGTAAAAGCTGGACGAGCTTACCAGCAGAGTCCCCCACAGTAGGAGTCTGAAGCCGCTGCCGTTGGTGCTGAACCTTAGATCGAAGGTCAGTTACTTTAAGTGACAACCTCAGTAGCTGCTCTGCCAGAACAGAAATGGGATCCATGAAACCGGAAAAAAAAACACACACACAAAAAACTCAAGTTTCAGTTTCTATTTTTTTAAAAAGGGTACTACTGATGTTAATGTCATGCTGGGTGAGCAAGAACCAAGGTGCACAACAACCGGGAGAGGAAGGGGAAGCCTAAACACTCGGAAGGTTGAGTGGAGACCCCTAGGCAGATCTAACAACACTCTCTTTCGCCTGACGTCCCTAAATAGTTTCGAGAGTCCTCAGTGGTTGATACCTTTTAATGGCTAACTGAAAAGATGGTAACAAATTGCAGGCTTTCGAGACTACTCAGGTCTCTTCATCAGGCTAGACTAATACAAAATCTGAAGAATCACATATTTATACACAACACAGCACATAAACAATGCAATAGATAAGACAAGTGACGTGAAGCAGAACTGTCATTATATGGAGAGATAGAGATAAACATAAATATTGGAACAGTTTATAGATAAGGAGTGTGAAAGTTTTATTGCCCTCTGATTAGGGTCAGGTATTGTGTTACAATGCCCCAAGAAGGTCTATAGAGCAAATTCCTTAATTGATGTAAGAAGACATAAATCCATGTGACACATTCATTCCTGCACTGAGTTTGTCAAAAGTTGTCATGAGTTTAAATTCCCCGACCTTTCTGTCTCTCTGAGACTTAAAGTTACCCTTTAATACAAGTAATTTCATGTCCATCATGCTATGACCCGGGATACAAAAGTGTTTGGCCACAGGTAGATCCATTCTTTTTTCTCTTATTATGTGGCGAAGATAATTCATCCTTGTTCTCAGTTTTTGCCCTGTCTCCCCCACATACAGACCCCCAGTTGGACATTTAGTACAAATAATTAAGTACACCACATTAGATGTGATGCAGCTGAAAGTACCTGGAATCTTGTAGTCCTGATGTGAGTTGGGGATCTTTATCTTGTCCGTGGTCATTATAAATGGACAGGTTTTGCATTTTTTCTGGCAATAAAACTTTCACACTTCTTATCTATGAACTGTTCCAATATTTATGTTCACCAGAAAAAATGCAAAACCTGTCCATTTATAATGACCACGGACAAAATAAAGATTATGAAATGCCACCCTACACCATTACTGACCTACTCCCAAACCGATCATGCTGAAGGATGTTGCAGGCAGCAGGTTCACACTCAGCACATGTGACAGACGTGACAGTGTCTGGAGATGCCGTGGAGAGCAATCTGCTGCCTGCTACATCCTTCAGCATGACCGGTTTGGCAGTGGGTCAGTAATGGTGTGGGTGGCATTTCTTTGGAGGGCCACACAGCCCTCCATGTGCTCGCCAGAGGTGGCCTGACTGCCATTAGGTACTGAGATGAGATCCTTAGACCTCTTGTGAGACCATATGCTGGTGCGATTGGCCCAGGATAATGCAGGACAATGCCAGACCTCATGTGGCTGGAGTGTGTCAGTCGTTCCTGCAAGATGAAGGCATTGAAGCTATGGACTGGTCTGCCTGTTCTCTAGATCTGAATCCAATTGAGCACATCTGGGACAGCATGTCTCGCTCCATCCATCAACGTCATGTTGCACCACAGACTGTCCAGGAGTTGACGGATGCTTTAGTCCAGGTCTGGGAGGAGATCCCACAGGAGAACATACGCAACCTCATCAGGAGCTTGCCCAGGCATTGTAGGGAGGTCATACAGGCACGTGGACACCACACACAATACTGAGCATCATTTTGACTTGTTTCCACTTTAATTTTGTCTTGTTTTGATTTTCATTTCGACTTGTTTCCACTTTCATTTTGCGGTCTCTCCAAATCCAGGCTTCCATTAGTTCAAAAATTTGATTTCCATTGATGATTTTTGTGTGATTATGTTGACAGCACATTCAACTTTGTACAGAACATATTATTCAATGAGAATATTTCATTCATTTAGATCTAGGATGTGTTATTTGAGCGTTCCCTTTATTTTTTGAGCAGTGTATTATCCCAATCAAAATGTGATATCTTAATTTCTTTAATTTTTTTTATTCCTATATTTGATTTAATACAATCTGAAGCTACAATTAAAGCAACTAGGTCCTGTTCTATGTAGTCATCAGTTTATATAGTGGATATTGTAAGTAACAAGCTGAGTCATCAACATGTGATATTGACACGCCGCTACTAACATTTTGCAAAATGTACCCCTTCCTAATGGAATGCATTTTGATCATGTACTGTTAGTCCTTAGTAGAAGTTATTCAGAATCAGCATTCCAGTTCATGCAAACCATATTCTGGCTGTAATTGAATCATTAATAACTGTTTGTTAAATTTGCTCCACATTGACTGTACACTGATTAGTAATTAACTTTCTGTATAGTTTCTTCTCTTCAGATTACTAAGGAACAAAATTATTCATAGTGAATCAGTTGTAATTTTATTAAACATGATTGATAAATAAACATGATGATAAATATTTAATAACTTTGGTGTAATTTTTAGATATAAATTGAAAAATGTAAATGCAGGATTAATACTCTCTTAGGCCTCTTTCACACATCAGGCTTTTTGAATCAGGCGCCATCCGGCCTTTTTTTTTAACACCGTATGCGGCGAACGGACACGCCGGATCCGGTGGGTATAACATTGAAAAGATATAGCGCCGGATTGCGCCGCATGTACCTGCGTTCTGTCCGCTGTCCTCCGGATGCGGTGTCTGGTTTGTTTCCGGAGTCTAGAAAAGACGCATTTTGTAACGTTTTTTTTTTCCGGCCAAAAAGCCGGAAGCGCCGGATCCGGCGCTTCCGGCGTTTGTGTACAATGAAAGTCTATGAGCGCCGCATTGCGCCGCATCCGTCAGCAACCGGATCCGGTGGCCTGATCCTGTTTTTTTGTCTGGGAATGTTAATTGGGTCTAGACAGAAGCAAACATATATATAGACCACACCTGTGGGACACTGTGCCACATGCATTACAAGAAGCTTGAGAGCCACCGAAGCAAGAGAGCCACAGAAGCAAGCAAGAGAGCCACGTCTCCACATTTCATACCGCATCAATATGGATTCTGGGGACCACCAAGATGTGGGAGTGGAGGAGACCGGAGAAAATGGCAGAGGGTAAATATCACCCATGATACTATAGCGTGTATTTTATGTGTTTGCATTGGTTGTGTTCAATACAATGTGGATATTAGTCTTGTTTGTTTTGGATTATTTTTCAATACATTGTTGGCATTGCTCTTTTCTGGTTTGGTTTTTTTTTATATACATTGTTGGCATAGCTCTATTCTGGTTTGGTGTACTTTAATACATTGTTGGTATTGCTGTATGATGGTTTTTAATATACTTGAATAATTTGTGAGTAGTGCAAATTTTTATTTTGCCGTACTTATGAGCTTGCTTGCACACAGTTGTATTGTTGATTTTTATTCTAGGACTTTAAAGGCAACATAGGGATTACTACCAGCAGTGCAATAAAAATTGGTCAAAAACTTGTGTGTACTTATTTCATTTAATTGCATATTTTTGTGTATATTGGTGGGTAATATTTAATGCAATGTGGGTATTGTTATATTATTATTTTCATTACTTTAATGCTATGTGGCTTTTGCTTAAATAAACATGTGTTTTTCTATTTTCTGTTTTTTTATACTTTCTGAATTTGATGGTACTGCTATGTTATTTATTTGCATACATAAATTAGCTTGCTTGTCTGCATTTTTTTTTTTCTAGTAATAAAAGTTAACATAGGGATTACTACCAGCAGTGCAATAAAAATTGTTCAAAAACTTGTGTGTGCTTATTTCATTCAATTGCATATTTTTGTGTTTTCTTTGTGGGTAATGTTTAATTCAATGTGGGTATTATAATGTATGTGGCTAGTACTTAAATAAATGTTAGTTTTGCAATATTGAGTTTTGGGGTACTTGTATACAATTGGGGTATTGATATATACTAGGTTGGCACAGTAGTATACAATGTGCCAAAAGATGTATCCTTTTTGAATTGATGTATACTAGTTGTGTATAGGTATATACTGTTTTGACATACTTCTATATTATGGTTATTTATCTATACAGTATTGCCTATTTTCTCTATTATGTTGTTATTGCTGTATGCTATGAGGGTTGTGCTATGCAGTGAAAATATCCTAATTAATCATGCTTTGATTAGCTCAATGTATCATGTATATGATGATTGTGTCCATGTATTAAATTGAATTGTATTTTTTCCACAGCAGAGGACATCAGAGGCAGCAGGCTGCGACTGCATCTGCACAAAATAGAAGAGATGGAGGACCGCAGCGTGACCGGGCCACATCTAGCAGACGGTAAATATAACAAACACAATAACCGCAAACAGAACTTTTGACTTTCATAGTGGTACATGGTTTTAAATTTTTTTTTATTTTTTGTTTGTTTTGGTAAAAATGCAGAGGAAAGCATCGTAGGCCACGTAGAGCCACACCATCACCACCACAACAGGAGGCTGAAGAACAGGCGCCATCAATTAGACGGTAAATATCTCAAAACAAATAACCGCAAACAGAACTTTTGTCTTTCATACGGTCCCTGTTTTGAGCCATTTTTTTTTTCTCCTTTTTGTTACTTTTGTTACACTGCAGAGTACAGCATAGGAGGCCGCGGTCTGTGACACCACCACCACCACAACCAGAGGCAGAGGAAGAAGAGGAGCAGGCGCCATCCAGGAGACGGTAAATATCACATAACAAATAACCGCAAAAAGAACTTTTGTCTTTCATACCGGTCCCTGTTTTGAGCCATTTTTTTTTTCTCCTTTTTGTTACTTTTGTTACACTGCAGAGTACAGCATAGGAGGCCGCGGTCTGTGACACCACCACAACCAGAGGCAGAGGAAGAAGAGGAGCAGGCGCCATCCAGGAGACGGTAAATATCACATACCAAATAACCGAAACCAAGATTTTTTTTCTTTCAGCACGGAGCATGATTGTGGCTATTTATTATTTTGTTTTATTTTCCTCTTTAATGCACAACAGACGACCATCTCTGATAGGAATGGAGTACAGGCGGCAGGACAGTAGTTCTTCTGGAAGCCCTCTCACTCATCGGCAGCGTTTAACGGTAATTTTGAACCAAATATTTTTCCAAAATCATTTGGTGAATTTTTTTTTATTATTTTCCTTTTCTTTTTTTTTCAATACAGGAATCTGAACCAGAGGACCTCCCAGAAGAAGGACGTGGTGGACAGATACCCGGAGTGGGCTCGCAATTCGTAAGTTTCCTGCATCCATCATTACAACACAACATCTCACTACACAACACATCCTAAAAAATAAAAAAAAAAAGGAAATAAAAATTAATATTTTTTTTTTTGGCAGTCTTCCGCACCTGTGGCTTCAAGAGGTCAAACCAGTGCCTCCCAGAGTCGACATGAAGAACGCGGCGGTCTTCCATCTGTAAGTATAATTTTTTTATTTTTTTAGTTTTAAAAAAATGTTTTTAATAATTTTATTAATTAAAATTTTTTATTCACATTTTTTTTTAAAGGCTTCACAGCGTGCTCCCGACTCAGACGGAGAGGAGGGGATCGACATCGATCTATTGATAGATCTGATTAGAGAGCGGGAGCCGCTGTGGAACATGGGGGACCGCCGCCATTCTGATCAGATAGTGACCCGTCGGCTCTGGGATGAAGTTTGTTCCCTACTTGTTGGATACTGGGAGGACCTCGAAGCTCGGTCACAGACTAAAATGCGTAAGTATATACAGTTCAGTAGGGATGCTGGATTTAAACCCGTGTTTCCACAACTCCAGTCCTCTTGAACCACAAGAGGTCATGTTTTCTGGATTTCCTTAGGTCCAACACTATGTAAATACTGAAACATGACCCATGGTTGACATGAGGACTGTTGTTTTGAAAACATGTATGTATGAAATAATAACCTATTTGTGCTATCTCGTTTCAGGGGAGAGAATTGTGAAGCGGTGGCGGTCTATCAGGGATCGCTTCAAGAAAGAGTTCAACAAAGAAATGCGGGCCCCGAGTGGTTCTTCAGGACGCCAGAGTAAATATAAGTATGCAAGAGCTCTGGCGTTCCTGCGTGAAACAATGGTCACCAGAAGGTAAATATTAAAAATTACATGTATGTCTAAAATTTTTTTTCACAGCCAGGGCCATTTAAATACAGTTTATTAATTGTATCTTTTCTCTTTATTCCACAGCACGGTGAGCAGCACTCGGGCGCCCGCAGAGTTGGGCCCTTCTGAGGCGATCCCTGAGGAGACCGGCACCGAGGGACAGATTGACCGCCCCGACCCATCTGCACCCACACGTGAGCCCTCTTTCTCCTCAACCAGCGCTGCAGCAGCGTGGCCGAGTGCATTACATGAATCTGCTGGTCAACAGATAGATTTTCCTTTGCCCCACCCTTCTGCCCCTGCCACCTCTAGTACATCTGCGGCTACTGGGCGGCAACGGCAGAGGGGTCAGGAAAGTAACTATGCGCCCGAGTTATTACACATTAACGCATCTTTCCAGAACTGCCTTAAGTTGCTATCTGAGCAAGTTACCGCAGGCGTTAATCAGATAACCTCACTAGTTGGTGAGGTGAAGACACTTCTGGAAAGTGTGCGTTCTGAGGTAAGAGGATCCCCGAACCACAGTTTTTTTCGGTCGGTTGCGGAGCGCATAGATCCTCTATCTGCTGACCAGCAGATGTTTGTGATGCACACGTGCCACGCTGCTCTAGTGCAGGTTGTCTCCCATCCTACATCCACCCCAGTTGTTCCTCCACCTCCACCCCCTACAGTGAGCGTGCCTCCTCCCCCTCTTATTCATTATCAGCCACCTCCACAATTCCAGCAACCTCCCCACTATCACCAACCTTCCCAGTACCAGCCACCTTCCCAACTTCAGCAACCTTCCCAACTTCAGCCACCTTCCCAGTACCAGCCACCTTCCCAACTTCAGCCACCTTCCCAACTTAGCCACCTTCCCAACTTCAGCCACCTTCCCAACTTCAGCAACCTTCCCAACTTCAGCCACCTTCCCAGATACCAGCCACCTTCCCAACTTCAGCAACCTTCCATCCAACTTCATCAGCCACCTTCCCAGTACCAGCCACCTTCCCAACTTCAGCCACCTTCCCAACTTCAGCCACCTTCCCAACTTCAGCCACCTTCCCAACTTCAGCCACCTTCCCAACTTCAGCCACCTCACCAACTTCAGCCACCTCACCAACTTCAGCCACATTACCAACTCCAGTCCCCTCAACAACTCCTGTCACCTATTCAGTACCAACAACCTCCCCAGTACCAGCCACCTACCCCGTACCAACAACCTACCCCGTACCACACTCCCACCTCTTACCAATCTCCTTCCCCCTACCAATTCCCTACCATGTCAGTTGCTCCTCCAGTACCTGCCCCACCCTGCACTCCACCACCCATCACCGAATCAGTCTCCAACTTGTCTTCCCATTCTTTAACCCTTTCCACCCCTTCACCTCTTACTGTTCCTTCCCCACCAGCATCACAGTCCTCTCTACACACTCCCACAGTCGAATTGTCCCGCAGCCCCTCCAATAGTATGTCCACCACACAATACACATCGTTATAATGTTATGTACAAATGTTTTTTCTAAAAAAAAACAGTCTTTGAATGACAAACATTTTTTTTATCAAAGATATTTTGAAATTTAACATTTACAAACGTTTAAAATATTGGTTTAATAAATTTTGAATTGGTTGATTCAATTTTTTGTCTCTCATTTCTTTATAATGTTACAGATTATGTAAGGTTACATGTGTATTAAACATTAATAACAGTACCAATGGTAAAGACAGAAACATTACATTTAGGTATAAACATAACAATTGATCACACACGGTCATCCTGCCAGTCTACCTGTCCTTCGGCTGAAATAAAGTACTGGGCAAATCTGTCCCTCATCCTAGAAACAGCAACAGAACTTCTATTAGTATTATTATGGTAATCATGTAAACTTGTTTGTTGATGGTGGTCCTCAATGGTCAATTGTTCTTTTGAGATCACAACATTGTGGAGTACCACACAAGCTTTTATTACTTCGTCAACAGTTTCCGTTTTCAAACTGATGGCTGTCATTAGCACCCTCCACTTTGCAGTAAGTATTCCAAATGTACACTCCACCATTCTTCGGGCTCTAGTGAGCCGGTAATTGAAAATACGTTTGGTATGGTTCAGTCCTCTGCTGGCATATGGTTTCAGTAAATGTTCTGATAGCTGGAAAGCCTCATCACCAACACACACATATGGCATAGGTGGGCCTGTGGTTTGAGGCAGCGGCCTAGGGGCTGGGAAATTGAATGTGTTGCCATACAGTCGACGGCCCATTGCTGAAATTTTGAATACTTGAGAATCGTTAGATCGACCATATGACCCTATGTCAACTGCAATGAACCTATATTCGGCATCGGCGATGGCCATCAACACAACGGAGAAATATTTTTTATAGTTAAAATATTGTGATCCACTTCCTGATGGCTTCACAATTCTGACATGTTTGCCATCTATCGCTCCAAGACAATTTGGAAATTGGCATATCTTTTCGAATTTATCAGCTATTTCCATCCACCGCTGTGTGGTCAGTTCAGGCATATATTCCGAGACCAAACAGTCCCAGAGTGCACGGCATGTGTGCTTTATTATGCCCGATATGGTTGAGATTCCCAAACGAAATTGGAAATGGAGTGAAGAGAGTGATTCTCCACTTGCAAGGAATCTAAAAAAAAAAAAAATACACTATCAATGCTCAGATCTCAGGTATAAAAATTTTAAAAGTGAAAAGACAGAATATATCACTACCCACATAGTATAAAACAATAATGACAACATTTACAAGTATCCCTAAAAAGAACACAGCACTACCCACCAACTATTAAAAGTACGCCAAAACAGAATAGAGCAATAGCCACATTGTATTTCATTACGCAAAAAAAGAAGATGGCACTACCCACAAACTATTAAAAGTACGCAAAAACAGAACATGGCACTACCCACATAGCATAAAAGTTTGAAAAAAAAAAATATAACAATAACCACATTGTATTAAACATTTCCCACAAAGATACACAAAAATATGCAATTGAATGAAATAAGCACACACAAGTTTTTGACCATTTTTTATTGCACTGGTAGTAATCCTTCTGTTGCCTTTTAGTCCTAGAATAAGAAACAACAATACAACTGTGTGCAAGCAAACACATTCAAAAGTAATAGCTTACCTTATTGTCACCATGAGACGCTCCGACGGAGAAATCGAATACCGGCAATACGTGTCACATCTCCTGATCTTGTCTTCAATCCTCTCCACCAACATGTCAAAGGTTGCCTTCTTCATACGAAGATAAGAAAAAAATTTATGTGGATTCTCTCTTAACTCCATATTGAGTGTTGAATAGACTCCACGGGTTAGTCGCTGTGCCGTGATGGGGTGTATCCACATCCGACGGCGGCGCTGTCGCTGACGCTTTAGGCGCTGCTCGATCCCTCTCTCCTTCTCCATAACGATAAAACACAAGCGATTCGCCTCCGCTGTGAAATCCACAAGATTCCGGAAAATATTACCAATAATCGCCTCCATCTTCATCAGTCACTTGCTCTTCTCTCAAAAATGCTCCTCTACAACCTGTCAAAGATGTTCTGTAGGAACACTGTATATATAGGATTTACAATAGCCAATCAGATTTTGAAATGAAAGGGGCGTGATTGGAAAACGGATCCGTCAGAATCCGTCAAAAAAACCGGATGAAACTGATGCGCCGGATCCGGTTTTCTGCCTGATCCGATAAACTGATCAGGCATCCGGCGTATCAGGTTTTTTATTTCATTGCCGCATCCGGCGCTCCGGCGCGACGCCTGACCGCGCCTGATTCAAAAAGCCTGATGTGTGAAAGTAGCCTTACAGTTTCTTCTAATCTTACAGACATTCTGGACATTGATAACATGCAGACTGGATGAGTAATCTCGACATCGTCTGGAGTCAGTTGGGAACCCTATTGTACATATAATATGCCATTAAATTGTTAGAGTGTTATTTTCAAATGTCTTTTTCTTTTATCAGGGTACTTTTGCTGAGTAATTATCTGCACTAGAAAAGACATTAAAACCTAGGTGAGCCTTACATTTTATTTTTCATTAAGGCTTATGTGATAGGGAGGGCTTAGCACTCAAAGCTTTTGTTTTACTTTGGTGACTAACCAGTGTACTTGTCTTTGCAGCCTTTTTTGTTATTACAGTCAAATCCACTCGTCCTCTAAAAGATATAAGTCTAACTGACAACTATGAAGGAAAAGATTACCGCAGTTATTTCACACTGTTAAAGTTTTAATATTCTGCCTCTACTGGATTGCAGATTAACATCCAATATCATACATACATAACAAAAGCACTAATGCAAACAAGGAGTTACTATCCACACCCTAGCCTGTTCCCTTTCCTATTGCCTGCCTACCAGTGGAGGATGGCGCCCTAGGGGGATATGATAGTGGCACCCCCTCTCCTCATCAGCTGTTCCTATTCACCCTAGATGACCCTAGGTATATAGGGGAAGATATGAAAGACTGACCCAGGGAGAAAACCCACAAACATTCCCTGGACCAATTCTTAGAATTAGTTTGGTAATAATGTATAAAAGGGAATAAAGGTATGTCAGAAAGATAGATAAATATTAATATACTTCTCTGGGACAAAAAAGAGTTGCAGGGAATGGCTGATAATAATGCCTGATATTTTATTCAATGATGTCAAGACCCTATAATGTGTCAACAGCTATTAACACTCAGTACTAGGGTTGAGCGAAGCAGGTCGGTGAATTTCAAAAACACAGACTTTCGCAAAAGTCAGGTTTCGCTGAGTGGAACACGACCACAGCGTGCAGTCGCCCGAACGTTCGGCGACACAAGCGCCAAAGTCGGGTTTCGCTGCTTGCATGCGCATTTTTTTCACCAATGAGCAAGGACGTACATTGTGGGCAACGAGATGACGTGTGCAGCGGTACCGCGCGGCTTTGAGCGGCGTGGGATTCTAATCCCCTGCCATTGCCTGAGCGGCCCGCCGGCTCAGCCAATGAGTGGTGCAGAATTCAAATCCCCCGCCAAAGTGGCGCCGCTCATTGGCTGAGCGGTGCCGCCCGTCTTTGTGTGTGTGTGTACATGTGTGTGTGTTATATGCAGGAATCGTCCAATGGGACTACCCATCTGGCTATGCCTGCTACACTGCCAGTGAGTGACACATTAGCCAATGATGGGACAGTAGCAGTCCCATCATCCGGCTAATGTGCTGAATGTAAAAAAAAAAAAACATACATTATGTACACAACATACAGAACATACAACATATAACACATAACATACATATAACACAGAACATACATATAACATACAACACATAACATACAGAATACATATAACATACAACACATAAAATACAGAACATACATTTAACATACAACACATAACATACATATAACACAACCTACAGTACATACATATAACATACAACACATAACATACAGTACATACATATAACATACAACACATAACATACATATAACACATAACATACATATAACATACAACACATAAAATACAGAACATACATTTAACATACAACACATAACATACATATAACACAACCTACAGTACATACATATAACATACAACACATAACATACAGTACATACATATAACATACAACACATAACATACATATAACATACATATAACACATAACATACAGAACATACATATAACACATAACATACATATAACATACAACACGTAACATACATATAACATACAGAACATGCAGAACATACATATATAGAGTGCTCTCAGTGGGAGAAGTAATATAGGAATCTTGTGGGTATGATACCGCTTAATGGCTAACAAAATATAGTGAATAATATTACAGAGCAAGCTTTCGAGACTGCTTACGTCTCTTCGTCAGGCTGGTATAACAAAATATTTGAAGAAAACCATTTATATACATTTAAAAACACAGGCATAGTGTGATACATGGACATTTAAATAAACAAACACTGAAATAAACAAACACTGAGCTTAAAGAGAGAATCCTTAATTAGGTAAGATTAGATAAGTGGTGTGAAAGTTTTATGGACCCCATATGCATGTGAGATCAAAGGACAGGTGGTGTCTTCATTGTTTTTGGAGGAAGTTGCTCAGATTTGGTAGTGGGCCATAAATCCTCCTGACAAATTGAGTCCTGTATTAACAGAATCAAAGATGGTAATGAATTTATATTCCCAAACCCTGCAATGTTTTTGTGATTGGAAATTGCCTTTCAAAATGACAACTTTCATATTGTCTATGTTGTGTCCTGGACCACAGGAATATTTGGCCACAGGTAGATGGTTTTTTTTGTCTGTAATCGTATGACGATGAGACCTCATCCTTGCTCTAAGTCTCTGTCCTGTTTCTCCAACATAGAGGCAACCCACAGGACATACCCACAAGATTCCTATTTTGCTTCTCCCACTGAGAGCACTCTATATGTTTTTTTCTACTGGCTAACATGGTACCAAGCCAATTTTTTTCGTGAACATACGCATAACATATATAGAATATACAACACGTAACAAACTGAACATATAACACAAAGCATACATATAACATACTGTTAGGGTTCGAGTTCCCGCTGCTGCACAAGGGGAGTCTAGAACCAGTCCCGCTGCGGTCCCCCATCCATCTCCAACCGCAGTGGAGCCTGCTCAGCAAAGACATCAGTCCCAGCGTCTCACCCAGTCTGGTACTGTGCAGAGACTTGCTGCTGCCTCTTCAGGTTCTGCTATGGTAGCCAGTACTGGTCAGCGGCGAGCAGACGTCTTTACGACTAAGTCCTTTGTTGCTTCATCTGAGCATGCCCAGGGCAAGATCTCCCATTGGAGATCAGGGGTCACATGCTCAGATACAGCTGCCACTCCTATTGGTCCTTCAGGAAGGTCCTGTGGCTGTTGATGTTCTGAAGCAGCGTCCCATTGGTCCTTCCTGGAAGGTCTTTTTCTTGTGGCTGCTATAAAAGGCTGTTCTTACCGCACGGCCGTGCGCTAGTATCAAATCTGTTACATGCTTGCGCCAGTATGGTCATGTATGTATGTGGTTAGGTCTGGCTGAAATAAGCCCCTAGAATACCGACACCTCCGGTGAGGAGATTGTATGCACGTGTTCAGGGCCCGGCTGAAAACGCCATTAGAATACCGGCTACTCCGGTGAGGTGATTACTGCTTGGGTTCTGTTTGCATGACCACAGACTGCAATCCGCTTAGCAGTCATCTGTGTTCCCTGTGAGTCTAACAGGACATAGTCTTTGCTACTGCGGCTCTGTGAATTAACAGAGTCCGCTTATATCGCCATATAGTGCTACGTCGTTTACATCTGCTACTCTGCGGGATAACAGAGTTCACTCATACTGCCTATTTACGCCATCTTTCTAGCAGCAGGCTCTGCCTGCACGGTGGACCCCGGGCTGCGAACGCACCTCTCCTTAATATCTATTAGGTGAGTTCCGCAGGCCCTTAACACATACAGAACATACATATAACATAGCATACAGAACATACATATAGCATACAACACATAACATACATATAACATACAACACATAACATACATATAACATACAACACATAAAATGCAGAACATACATTTAACATATAACACATAACATACAGTGCATACATATAACATACAACACGTAACATACATATAACATACAACAAATAACATACAGAACATACATATAACATACAACACATAACATACAGAACATACATATAACACATAACATACAGAACATACATATAACATACCACACATACTTTACATATAACACATAACATACAGTACAAACATATAACATACAACACATAACATACATATAACACATAACATACAGAACGTACATAGAATATACAACACGTATATAACAACATACATATAACACATAGCATACAGAGCATACATATAACACATAACATACAGTGCATACATATAACATACAACACATAAAATACATATAACATACAACACATAACATATATATATAACATAACATACAGAACATATATATAACATACAACACATAACATTCATATGACATACAACACAACATACAGAACATACATATAACACATAACATACATATAACATATAACACATAACATACAGAACATACATATAACATACAACACATAACATACAGAACATACATATAACACATAACATACAGAACATACATATAACACATAACATACAGAACATACATATAACACATAACATACATATAGCATATAACACATATCATACAGAACATACATATAACATACAACACATAACATTCAGAACATACAACACATAACATACAGAACATACACATAACATATAACATACAGAACATACATATAACATACAACACATAACATAGAGTACATACTCACCAATCACCTATTCCCCGATGCCATCGTCTCCTGTAAAAAAAATAAAATAATAAAGCAACCTATGCAACACCTGTCCGCCGTAGTTCAGATAATAACAAGTGTCCCATTACGATCTCGGGTGATGTCAGCGCTCTACACCACCCCTGCGATGCACTGACAGCGGAGGTAATCCTCCGCTGTGTGTAACGCTCAGACGCGGGGAGAGAATGACGACACTTCCGTTCATTCTCTCACTGGCAATGCTGGGTCAGAAAATTCCCAAGCAGCATTGCCATAAAGTGAGAGAATGAACTCAGTGATGCACTTGCTACCCACAGTAAAATTTGGTGGAGGTTCCATCATGCTTTGGGGCTGTGTGGCCAATGCCGGCACCAGGAATCTTGTTAAAGTTGAGGGACGCATGGATACCACTCAGTATCAGCAGATTCTTGACAATAATGTTCAAGAATCAGTGACAAAGTTGAAGTTACGCAGGGGATGGATCTTTCAGCAAGACAATGATCCAAAACACCGCTCCAAATCTACTCAGGCATTCATGCAGAGGAACAATTACAATGTTCTGGAATGGCCATCCCAGTCCCCAGACCTGAATATCATTGAACATCTGTGGGATCATTTGAAGAGTGCTGTCCATGCTCGGCGACCATCAAACTTAACTGAACTGGAATTGTTTTGTAAAGAGGAATGGTCAAAAATACCTTCATCCAGGATCCAGGAACTCATTAAAAGCTACAGGAAGTGACTAGAGGCTGTTATTTTTGCAAAAGGAGGATCTACTAAATATTAATGTCACTTTTCTGGTGAGGTGCCCATACTTATGCACCTGTCAAATTTTGTTTGGATGCAGATTGCACATTTTCTGTTAGTACAATAAACCTCATTTCAAGGCAGAAACATTACTGTGTCCAATAGTTATTAGATATATCAAACTGAAATAGCTGTTGCAAAACACCAATTTTTATAAAACATTAAGCTTATCCCCTTAATGTCCATTGACGTGCAGAGTCCGTCATGACAAGGTGCCAGTTCCGGCACCAGGACGGACTCTGCACGTCATGGCTTTGATCTACCACTGCGTGTAAACACGCAGTGGTAGATCAGTGCCGACAGCTGTCACAGACAGCTGACAGGCACGGCAAGCGGTGCGGGGACCTTTGCCGTCGGTCCCCGCACTCACAGCGCTGTGATTGGTCAGTCAATCTGACTGACCAAACACAGCAGCGATCGCGCAGGAGAAGCTGAAATTTCAGCTTCCCCAGCGCGATCAGTGCAGGAGCCGGCGCTGCAGTGACCAGGCTTCCTGCACTGACAGCCAGGAGCGGAGCCCCCACCGCCCCTGGCTGTTAACCCCCTGACTGCTGCGATCAAGCGCGATCGCAGAGCTCAGGGGGGGAGGCAGAGGGTCGGGAGCTCCCTCTGCCTCAGATCGGCACCCTGCAATGTATTTACAGGGGCCGATCTCTGCCTTGATGACCCGGGAGTTGTCATGACAACCTCCGGGTCATTTAGCTACGGGAAGCTGCTGTGATCATTGTCACAGCAGCTTCCACTATAGTTGCAATGCATTGCAATGCCAGAGCATTGCAAAGCATTGTAACTGCAATAAAAAGTAAAAAAAGTGAAAGTCCCATAAAGGGACAAGTTAAAAAAAAATCATTTTTTTAAAAAAATTGTAAAAAAAATATTAAAAAATAATTTAAAAAAAATCCCCTAAAAAATACACATTTTTATGTAATAAAAAAAATAAAAAACAAAAAACATACACATGTTAGGTATTGCCACATCCGTAAAAATCCCATCTATAAAAGCGTAACCCTAGTTAACCCCTTCAGTGAAAGCCGTAAAAAAAAAACACAAAAAAGTAGTAAATTATACTTTTTCCAAGCGGTATCATTATACCGCTTGGAAAAAGTGCAATAACACGCGACCAAAAAGTCAGATATAAATAATCATGGCACTGCTGAAAACGTCATCTTGTCCCGCAAAAAACAAGCCGCTATACAACATCATCAGCAAAAAAATAAAAAAGTTATAGCTCGCGGAATAAACTGATGCAAAAATAATTATTTTTTCTATAAAATTTTTTATTGTGTAAAAAACGCCAAAACATAAAAAAAATATATAAATGAGGAGTCGCCGTAACCGTAGTGACCCGAAGAATAAAGCTGCTTTATCAATTTTACCACACACGGAACGGAGGAAAAAAAAAACAATTCCTGAATTGCTGGTTTTTGTTCATTCTGATTCCACAAAAATCGGAATAGGAAACGATCAAAAAACGTTATGTGCCTGAATATGGTACCAATAAAAACGTCAGCTCGTCCCGCAAAAAATAAGCCCACAGATAACTCTGTCGGCCGAAATATGGAAAAGTTATAGCTCTCAAAATACGGCGATGCAAAAATTTCTTCCAAAAAATTATTCCAAGAAAAAGCATCTTTTAGTGTTTGACAGAAGCTAAACATGAAAAAAGGGTATAAATCTGGTATCGCTGTAATCGCACCGATCCGAGGAATAAAGTCGCCTAATCACTAATACCGCACGAGGAACGGCGTAAAAAAGAAAACCAATTCTTCACCTTTTGTGGATTTGTTCATTGTGCCTCCCAAAGATCGCAGTAAGGCGATCACAGTGGTTCCCCCCCACATATGGGGTATCAGCGTACTCAGGACAAAATGCACAATAGCTTTTGGGGTCCTATTTCTCCTGTTACCCTTATAAAAATAAAAATTTGGGGCAAAAAGGTAATTTTTGTGGAAAAAAATATGATTTTTTTATTTTCACGGCTCTACAATATAAACTTCTGTGAAGCCCTTGGGGGTTCAAAGTGCTGACCACACATCTAGATAAGTTCCTTGGGGGGTCTAGTTTGCAAAATGGGGTCATTTGTGGGGGGTTTCTACTGTTTAGGCACATCAGGGGCTCTCCAAGCGCGACATGACACCCGCAGACCATTCCATCAAAGTCTGCATTTAAAAACGGTGCTCCTTCCCTTCCGAGCTCTGCCATGCGTCAAAATAGTGGTTCCCCCCACATATGGGATATCAGCGTACTCAGGATAAATTGCACAATAGCTTTTGGGGTCCTATTTCTCCTGTTACCCTTAGAAAAATAAAAATTTGGGGCAAAAAGGTAATTTTTGTGGAAAAAAATATGATTTTTTTATTTTCACGGCTCTACATTATAAACTTCTGTGAAGCCCTTGGGGGTTCAAAGTGCTGACCACACATCTAGATAAGTTCCTTGGGGGGTCTAGTTTGCAAAATGGGGTCATTTGTGGGGGGTTTCTACTGTTTAGGCACATCAGAGGCTCTCCAAGCGCGACATGACACCCGCAGACAATTCCATCAAAGTCTGCATTTAAAAACGGTGCTCCTTCCCTTCCGAGCTCTGCCATGCGTCAAAATAGTGGTTCCCCCCACATATGGGATATCAGCGTACTCAGGACAAATTGCACAATAGCTTTTGGTGTCCTATTTCTCCTGTTACCCTTATAAAAATAAAAATTTGGGGGCAAAAAGATTATTTTTGTGGAAAAAAATATGATATTTTTATTTTCACGGCTCTACGTTATAAACTTCTGTGAAGCACGTGGGGGTTCAAAGTGCTCACCACACATCTAGATAAGTTCCTTGGGGGGTCTAGTTTCCAAAATGGAGTCACTTGTGGGGGGTTTCTACTGTTTAGGCACATCAGGGGCTCTCCAAACGTGACATGACACCCGCAGACCATTCCATCAAAATCTGCATTTGAAAAAGGCGCTCCTTCCCTTTCCAGCTCTGCCATGCGTCAAAATAGTGGTTTACCCCCACATATTGGGTATCAGCATACTCAGGACAAATTGCACAATAACTTTTGGGGTCCTGTTACCCTTTGGAAAATAACAATTGGGGGTGGAAAGATCATTTTTGTGGAAAAGATATGATTTTTTAATTTTACTGCTCTACGTTATAACCTTCTGTGAAGCCCTTGGGGGTTCAAAGCTTTCACCACACATCTAGATAAGTTCCTTGGGGGTCTAGTTTCCAAAATGGGGTCACTTGTGGGGGGTTTCCACTGTTTAGGCACACAGGGACTCTCCAAATGCGACATGGCGTCCAATCTCAATTCCAGCCAAAAAAGTCAAATGGCGCTGCTTCCCTTCCAAGCTCTGCCATGCGCCCAAATAGTGGTTTACCCCCACATATGGGGTATCAGCGTACTCAGGACAAATTTCACAATAACTTTTGGGGTCCTTTTACCCTTTGGGAAATAAAAATTGGGGGTGGAAAGATCATTTTAGTGGAAAAGATATGATTTTTTAATTTTACAGCTCTACGTTATAACCTTCTGTGAAGCCCTTGGGGGTTCAAAGCTCTCACCACACATCTAGATAAGTTCCTTGGGGGGTCTAGTTTCCAAAATGGGGTTACTTGTGGGGGGTATCCACTGTTTAGGCACACAGGGGCTCTCCAAATACAACATGGCGTCCAATCTCAATTCCAGCCAAAAAAGTCAAATGGTGCTGCTTCCCTTCCGAGCTCTGCCATGCACCCAAATAGTGGTTTACCCTTACATATGGGGTATCAGCGTACTCAGGACTAATTGCACAATAACTTTTGGGGTCCTTTTATCCTTTGGAAAATAAAAATTGGGATGAAAAGATCATTTTTGTGGAAAAAACATGATTTTTTAATTTTACGGCTCTACGTTATAACCTTCTGTGAAGCCCTTGGGGGTTCAAAGCTCTCACTACACATTTAGATAAGTTACTTGGGGGGTCTAGTTTCCAAAATGGGGTCACTTGTGGGGGTTTCCACTGTTTAGGCACACAGGGACTCTCCAAATGCGACATGGCGTCCAATCTCAATTCCAGCCAAAAAAGTCAAATGGCGCTGCTTCCCTTCCGAGCTCTGCCATGCACCCAAATAGTGGTTTACCCCTACATATGGGGTATCAGCATACTCAGGACTAATTGCACAATAACTTTTGTGGTCCTTTTATCCTTTGGAAAATAAAAATTGGGATGAAAAGATCATTTTTGTGGAAAAAACATGATTTTTTAATTTTACGGCTCTACGTTATAACCTTCTGTGAAGCCCTTGGGGGTTAAAAGCTCTCACAACACATTTAGATAAGTTACTTTGGGGGTCTAGTTTCCAAAATGGGGTCACTTGTGGGGGGTTTCCACTGTTTAGGCACACAGGGACTCTCCAAATGCGACATGGCGTCCAATCTCAATTCCAGCCAAAAAAGTCAAATGGCGCTGCTTCCCTTCCGAGCTCTGCCATGCGCCCAAATAGTGGTTTACCCCCACACATGGGGTATCGATGTACTCAGGAGAAATTGTACAACAAATATTGTGGTTCATTTTCTACTGATACCCTTGACAAAATTTTAAAAAATTGTGTCGAAAGAAAAATTTTGGGAAAAAAAGTTAAATGTTAATTTTTTCCTTCCACATTGCTTCAATTCTTGTGAAGTACCTAAAGGGTTAATAAACTTCTTGAATGTGGCTTTGAACACGTTGAGGGGTGCAGTTTTTAGAATGGTGTCACTTTTGGGTATTTTCTGTCATATTGACCCCTCAAATTCACTTCAAATGTGAGGTGGCCCCTAAAAAAAATGATTTTGTAAATTTTGTTGGAAAAATGAGAAATTGCTGGTCAACTTTTAACACTTATAACTTCCTAACAAAAAAAAATTTTGGTTCCAAAATTGTGCTGATGCAAAGTAGACATGTGGGAAATGTTATTTATTAACTAATTTTTGTGACATATCTCTCTGATTTAATGGCATAAAAATTAAAAGTTTGAAAATTGCAAAATTTTCAAAATTTTTGCCATATTTCCGTTTTTTTCATAAATAAACGCAAGTTATATTGAAGAAATTTTACCACTATCATGAAGTACAATATGTCTCGAGAAAATAATCTCAAAATCGCCAAGATCCGTTGAAGCTTTCCAGAGTTATAATCTCATAAAGAGACAGTGGTCAGAAATGTAAAAATTGGCCTGGTCTTTAACCTACAAAATGGCTTGGTCGTTAAGGGGTTAAGATTAATAGGGGTGCCCAAACTTTTTCATATAACTGTATCTGTCTATGGCAGGAGTCACACACACCGTATAAAAATCGGACCATATTATACGGCCGTAATACGCAGAAAAGTGCCCTGAACAGTGATCCGTATGTCATCTGTGTGCAATGCGAGGATGCGATTTCCTCGGATCAAAATATCCATGTGTCATCCCTATGGCATCCGTACGGCGAGATTTTCTCTCCAGCTTGCAAAACCGACATATAATGGATCCAAATGACAGTTTTAAAATCACAAAAGAAGGAATAGATATATACACATAGAATACACATATATATATATATACACATGCCATTATGACACATATATAGGGTACATACCCATTTGCCAGAAAAAAAAACGGTCCGATTCTATGCAATTGACATGCGATTGTCATGTGATTTGTATGCGATTTTTAATCGCACCATCCATTTTCCATCCATATGCAATGCGATTTTAACATGAGGTTTTACATAGAGCAGTTCTCTCTATGTAAAAATTCATGTTAAAATAACATTGTAAAAAAAAACTGTACACATCATTTTAAAAAGCAAATATATATACAGTACAGACCAAAAGTTTGGACACACCTTCTCATACAAAGATTTTTCTCTATTTTCATGGCTATGAAAATTGTAGAATCACACTGAAGGCATCAAAACTATGAATTAACACATGTGGAATTATACATTACACTTTACAAAAAAGTGTGAAACAACTGAAAATATGTCTTATATTCTAGGTTCTTCAAAGTAGCCACCTTTTGCTTTGATTACTGCTTTACACGCAGAAAAGGTGAACGGATGGACTCTACTTGCCTGGTTCCCACCGTGAAGCATGGAGGAGGTGGTGTGATGTGTGGGGGTGCTTTGCTGGTGACACTGTTGGGGATTTATTCAAAATTGAAGGCATACTGAACCAGCATGGCTACTACAGCATCTTGCAGCAGCATGCTATTCCATCCAGTTTGCATTTACTTGGACCATCATTTATTTGTCAACAGGACAATGACCCCAAGCACACCTCCAGACTGTGTAAGGGCTATTTGACCAAGAAGGAGAGTGTTGGGGTGCTACGCCAGATGACCTGGCCTCCACAGTCACCAGACCTGAACCCAATCGAGATGGTTTGGGGTGAGCTGGACCGTTCACCACTTCAATTTTGAATAAATCCCAACAGTGTTATCAGCAAAGCATCCCCACACCATCACACCTCCTCCTCCATGCTTCACAGTGGGAACTAGGCATGTAGAGTCCAGCCGTTCACCTTTTCTGCGTGCAAAGCAGTAATCAAAGCAAAAGGTGGCTACTCTGAAGACCCTAGAATATAAGACATATTTTCAATTGTTTCACACTTTTTTGTAAAGTGTAATGTATAATTCCACATGTGTTAATTCATAGTTTTGATGCCTTCAGTGTGATGCTACAATTTTCATAGTAATGAAAATATAGAAAAATCTTTGAATGAGAAGGTGTGTCCAAACTTTTGGTCTGTACTGTATATATATATATATATGTATATATATATATACTTCATACACTTTTACGTAGCAGAATAGCCGCTAATTCAATTGTCAGTTTCTGTAAAATCATTACAGAACCCGACATGAAATGACACATGGTTTACATGCAGTAAACAATTTCATTTCATGTAGTTTGATATGTGGTTTTAATTAACAATTACATGAGTGCATGTGTGCAACATTTCATACATGTAGGTAGTAATTAAATGTGTAAATTCATAGAAAAAAATGTGTGTGCTCTAGCGGTATTTTTGCCACCAGACAGGGAAAGCCTGTGAGTGAGGGCAGATAATTATAGCCTAGGGAGGGTGCATTTTTTTGTGCCCCCCCGGCTACTAACATCTGCCCCCAGCCACCCCAGAAAAGGCACATCTATTATTAGATGCGCCTTTTCTGGCACTTAGCCCGGCTATTCCCATTGCCCTGTAGTGGTGGCTAATGGGTTAAAAATGGGTTAAGGCCACCTTGCTATTGGAAGGTGACATTAAGCCGGATTAATAATGGAGAGTTGTCAATTTGACAACTATAGATTATTAATCCTTTTGTATTAAATGGTTAAAAAAACACACACACATTAATTAAAAATGATTTTAATGAAATAAAAACACATAGTTTATGACCATATTTTATTTTACTGGTAATCCTTCCGATTCCCTTGTTCTCCTGTAATAAAAATAACATAATGAAGCAACCATATTCTTACCTCTCTGGCATTCAGTCAGGTCCTACGCTGCAATCCATCTGAAAGGGTTAACAGGTTTACAGCAAGGACCGCTGCTAATGCTGGCAACCAGGCTGCAAACCCCCGAATGAATGAGTTCATCTCCCCGACTCACAGGAGATGAGCTGATTAGTGTGGGAAGCTTAATTGACTGTTTCCCACGCTAATCAGTTCACTTCAGGTCAGCCAGGGACTCCGCACAGCATCAGTGACGTCAGTGGAGTCCCCGGCTAACCTGGTGTCATGGTGTCCTATTGGCCAATCTATGCGCGAAGAGCCTTCATTTTTTCATAGCAATTTTTGCAGATACATATTTCATATACACATCATATAGCGTTTTTTTCAATTTTTATCTATGCAGCAATGCAGTTCCTATGCTCTAGAGTAATCATTCTTGGTAAGTTATGGTGCAAACCTTAATATTTTTCAGTAGCCACTGTTATTTGTTCAATTGCTCTTTCCCTGCTTTTTTGAGTGGCTGCGGGTTAGTCTTGTTCACACTGAGATCTGATTTAGTGGGTGGCGAGATCGTGTGATCTCAGTATTTTTGTAATCAGAAGTGTTGGAAGTTTTGCTATGGTTTTCTGGGTTGAGGATAGTATTCTGTCCTGTCCTTTCCTATTTAGGCAGTGTTTGGCCCCAGCGTTTGCTCACTCTATTTTCTGCCTGCGTTTGTGTTTTGTCTTGTCTAACCGCCATTATATGTTTGGGGGCTGCCTATTCCTTTGGGGCTCTACTCGGGGTAGTTAGCTTTCCTGTTTCTATCTTTAGTTGTAGCTAGCTCTCCGGCTGTGCCGAGGCGTCTAGGACCACCGTAGGTACGCTCCACGGCTGCTTCTAGTTGTGCGGTTAGTTTAGGGATCTGCAACCCATTAGTTTCCAACCTCTCAGGTGTTCGGCTGCCTTGCTGTTTCGCTCCTGTCCTCCTCAGTTACCAAATCATAACAGGACTCCTAGGATATGACGTGAGCTTTCAGCATGGGTAAAGTTAACCCTTTGTCTACATTAGGTGCTTTGAACTACCACTTATTTAAATATATTTTGATCTTAATAACAACCAGGAAGTCTCAGATACGACTCTCTGATGTGCTCATAAAGCTAACCTATGGGGCCACTTTGCTAAGCAAGCAGCTCACAACAAAAAACTAGACAAATGCTTTATACAGATATTTCAAGCAAATTAACCTCTCTACCTAGACTTAATAAGTTGTTCTCCAAAGATAATGCACAAGGACTGACCTCGCTATAATGACATTTCCTTCAGCCTTCTTCGTCCCAGACATGAATTCATCAATCACTATGTTTGGTGACCCCCGGTGAAGCATTCGGCCCGTCTGTACCGATCCCTTCGAAGCTTCAACTAATTTTATCTCCTTAATCCAGCCAAGTTCTGCCCTAAAAGCATTTGCCCAGGCGGTAAGACGCCACATCTTCCATCTCTCTCAGGGCCCACTGATATGATACATAGTGGCCGTGGGTAACGTGGGCTGCAGCACTTGAACGTTACGTGGCTGTCGAGCTGTCCGGGCCTATAGCCCATGTGGACACTTGTGCACTCTGGCCCTGTCTTTCCTAACTTCCTAGATACTTCTCACTAATACCCGGCAGCCCCTCCTACACTTAATTCTCTGTGAACTTCCTATAAGCTACACCTAACAATTCCCACTAGTATGCCCCCATGTAGTGGCCCACAAGAGAACTACACTTACCCAACATATATGATAGCTATATATTAAGGTGTCCTCCTCTAATGTTCCCAAAAAAAAGCACCTTACTTTCCCTAAGCTACACATAACATTGGCACACATCACATATATTATATACAGTATTGTACTAAAAGAACACAATGCATATACAGTAATTAGACATAAAATGGTAACACAATAGATGATGTGGCAATACCATTGCTATGTGTGGTAATACATGTTCCCATGTAGCAGTACCATCAAAATATTTACGACACACAATAGTACATATAAACCTTAAGAACACTTAAGGGGGGCAGGGCAAGGCAGTGATACTCCTTCATCCCCTTACATATCTTATTCTGGAACCAATAAAGATTATGTTACAAAAAAAAGAATGTTTTGAATTTTACTAAAGGAGCTGGAACATTACATCTTGTTTCTCATCAAGTGATTACATTCAGCCAGTACGGAGTTCCGTGCACCTGTTCTCTACTTCGGTGAGCTGGCCTTTTTCTAATTAGTGTTTATTACAGCAGCCAATAAGGACGCATAAACCATCCACAATGTCATAACGCAAGGTGTTCTGTGATTGACTGCCAAAGTCACATGTCCCTGGCCATATAAAAAGCTGACATCTTGCTTTATAAGTGCTATTTTTTCTGTGTCACTGTGTAGAGAAGCCACTGCTGCTAGTGCTGTAAGTGAACTTGTCAGTTAGCTAAATAGAATCCTGTCCTGTGTGATATCGATCTTCCATCATCTAATTAGGTTTCCCCCATGACTCAAATTTCCAAATGCCCAAGTAATTGTGGGGAACGAGCGATGGGCCATTCTGCAGAGCTGTTCACACATTTTATTCCATGGGCAACAGAGGTCTGCTAAAAAAGGTTCACAGAATCCAGAGGAGGAAAGTATCTGAACCGATGCACCAAATTTTTTCATGTTGGATCTTGGACCAGACAAAGTAGGGTCCAAGCAGAATCCAAACTCTAGTGACCATACGTTAATCACTAGGGGTGAAGATGATCCTGATGAGACTACAAATACTACAGGTGCATGCAAACTGTACTGTGGTATCAGGACAAGAAGAGAAGGATTGTGAGAAGTGTGAGAACAGAGAGGATGACGATGAGTTTTCAGATCTCACTTGCTGTGAACCCAGAGGTACCCAGAAAAGCAGCTCAGCAGACGAGATGGAGGATGAGGAAGATGAGGAGGTTACGTTGCGGCTTCCCACACAGACAAGAAGTCATGGAACCACAACAAGCACTGCATCCTCGGCCCTAACTCTGGCTGTAGCCGGTGTTGATTAGGAGTGTGCAGTTCACAGAGGTGGCAAGGGTTAACTAGCCTGGGCCTTTTATCAAACTGCAAAGGATAACCCAACTCGCGCAATCTGTCAAATATGCAAAAAAACTCAATAAAGGCAAAAAATTGCAATCATTTGACAACTATATGCGTGAACAGTCACATGCACCATCAACATGCCTTAGTGTGGGAATCTCACTGCACTAAAAAGCTGAGTAACTTGCGTCGCCAACCACCGGCCGTCCCATCAATCACATCTGCTGCTTTTTTTTCTCCTTCGTCATTATGCCAAATCTTCTCACACAGGTCTCCAGCCATAGAAATTCCACTTGTTTAACCCACTACAACTGGGATGACTGAGAGCTGGTCAGCTATTACAGAAGTGGACACTACTGCTGTTTTGTTTTTGTGTCACCTAGCACAAAACATCTTTCTCAATCCACCTTAGCATCTGCACCTGCACCTCATTCACAGTCCAGCAGTTTGTCCTGTTCTTTGTGCTCCAGCCTCTCTCAGCACAGCACCAAGCCCTCGGTCCCGCAGTTGTGGTTACGTAAAAAAAATGTTTCCTCTTACACAAGCCAAAGCTAAGAGCTTGAACTCCACCATCTCCAGTCTGTTTGCCATGGAAATGTTGCCTTTCCTCCTGGTGGATATGGATGGTTTCAGAAAGTTGATGGCCATCTTAGTCCCCTAGTACCAGTTGCCGAGAGTGCATTTTACCACTGACACCTGGACGAGCAAACATGGGCAGGGGCGTTGCATCTTATTGATTGGGCACTCTGGTGGCTGTGGAGGCAGGCGGTCCAACAATGCAGATAGAATCCTCCCTACCTCCATACTTTGCAGTCATGACACACCGCAATAAGGCAGTGTTCAAATTAAAATGCCTTGGAGATTGCAGTCACATAGCTCAAGAGTAGATACAATGGGATACCAAACCAAATGTGAAAAAAAGCTTCCAAAACAGATAAAATTAGGGGCAGACACCATGAAAAATGGCATCAATTGACCCACAGTAGAAATTTGCAAATGGCACAGCAGCAGTCAGACTTTTTTTATTTATTTTATTCCAGCCACACTCAGATGGCGCAAGCATCAGTTTCATACATTACTATTGGTAGAAAAATGTAAGGAATGTAGCACAGGTTGTTGACTGATCAATTGACCCACAGTAGTACCTTTAATAATGTCACAGAAGCAGTGAGCCATGGGCCATATATGAGGTATCAGGGTCTTGCCGAGCATTTACAGCTTGGAATTGAAGCTTCAATAAAGACCTCTTGGATAAGGGAGTGGTGTAAGCCTTCTTAACTGGGAGCTCTGATAACTCATGCAACACCTTCATTTTTTTTCCAGCCACACTCAGATGGCACAAACAATAGTTTCATACAGTACTATAGCTATAAAAATGTAAGGAGAGTAACACAGGTAGTTGACTGAAAGTAAGGGCATGCCCGTCTGTCTGGGAGCCCTACTTACACAGGCAAACCACCAGATGGAGACCCAACTTGGAGTCTCAACAGTCTCTACATTTCAAAAAATTATTGTTACACACTAGTGATGAGCGAACATGCTCGTGAACACCGCTGTACTCGTGGTACTCGGCGAGCGCCGAGCATTTCCGGGATTACTCGCCTGGTGCTTTGGTCCCCGCCCTGGAATTTTTGGCAGTCTTTAGAGCGCCAATCAACATGCAGGGATTGTCTGCCACGCACGGTAATGCCACAGCCATCTTTGTTGTGGCATTACAGTGATTGGCTAGCCGCACAGCATCATCAGGTGTATAAGAGACCTGGCATCGCCATGCTCGTCACAGTCTGCTCCAGAATTAGCTAGTGTAGGAAGAGCTGCTGCCGACATAGGGTCAGATTTGGGGGTTTATAAGGTAATGTGGGTATACCATCAAAGAATACACAAACCCAGCAAAATCAACAGTCCTTCTAAGAACTAATTACTCGGTATATAGATTGCAGTGCTAGGTAGGCAGGGAGTGTATGTGAGTATATACATATCAGTGCAAAGCATGCACGCACTGTATGTGGGTATATAGATATCAGTAGCAGGCAGGCATTGCATGTGGCATATGTCATTGCATACATCAAGAGGGTCCATTCCATTACTGTCTGTTGCTACTGCCTATAGCATATATTGACTGTATCTATACAGCTCTAGGTCTCAGTGGGCAGCAAATTGATTTTTGCATCTTAATCCAGATTATTTTATTCCAAGCAATCCAGAACCCATTTTTTATTCTCCATTTGCTTGTTGACACTGCAGACTACAGCCAGATCATTTTCATAGTACAGTGTGAAAATTCAGAAATTTTAAATGGATTTGCCCGTCCCAGGCATGACATCTGAGTGCGTAGAAAAATTTGCCATTTTATGTGGTACTGTAGAATTTTTTTGGAGTGTCTTATACAATTTTTTGACACCATTTTGCTGCCAAAAAAATATTTAGCTGCAAAAAAATATTTAGCTACAGGGCAGATATTTTACACTGGGTATTGTCTGCCACATGGATTGCATATCATTGCGCTCAAAATTTTACCATTTCAGGCCTCCATAGAATTTTTTCTGTTGCGTCATATCCTACTTCTTAACACAATTTTGTTTGCCAAAAAAAAATCAAATTCAGGGCAGATATTTGAAAGTGGCTATCTCCGTCAGGCGCCTAATCTACCTGTGGGCTACAAATTATGGCATTTCAGGCCTTCATTCACTTTTTTTGCAGTGTCTTACCCTACGTCTATAGACTATTTTGGGGTAAAAAATAAAAGAATACAGGCCATATATTGAACAGTGGTATATCTCCGTCAGACGCCTTATCTATCTGTATGCTATAAATTGTGGCATTTCAGGCCTACATTCACCTTTTTTTGCTGTGTCTTACCCTACTTCTATAGACTATTTTGGGGTAAAAAATAAAAACATACTGGCCACATATTGAACAGTGTGGTATCTCCATCAGATGCCTGATCTATCTGTGGGCTACAAATTGTTGTATTTCAGGCCTCCATTCCGCTGTATTTGCTGCCTGGTACCCTAGTTCTTTACACTATTTTAGGGTAAAAAATAAAAAATACCAGCCACATGTTGAACAGTGTGGTATTTCCGTCAGACGCCAGATCTATCTGTAGGCTCAAATTGTGGCATTTCAGGCCTAAATTCACCTTTTTTTGCTGTGTTACCCTAGTTCTATGGACTATTTTGGGGTAAAAAATAATAAAATACAGGCCACATATTGAACATTGTGGCATTTCCGTAAGACGCCTGATCTATCTGTGGGGTACAATTTGTTGCATTTCAGACCTACATTCACCTTTTTTGCTGTGTCTTACCATAGTGTAATGTATGTAGTACAGTTCATATAGCGTCTTGTGCTTGGGTGCGATGAAAATACATGAGACACAGGTTTGATATAGAAAGTCTTGTATTACTTCATACAAGTTGGCAAAAATAGTCACACAGTTTGCAGACACAGAAGCAGGAGACACAGCAGGCCAGAGTAATCTAAGCTCAGCAATCACTCTCCACAACAGGTTCAGGATCTTCTTCTCTGTTACCGTAAGTCCATGCAAACGTGGGTCTTTCAAAGAGCAGGGTTCAGAGTCCACAAGTGCTTCATAGTTCCTCAGTAGGAATAGCTGGAGTACAAGGTCCAAGGCTTTAGGAGTCAGGTCACAGGTTCACTGCAGGCTAGATTCTGAAGCACTGATTGCTCAGCTGTGGCTGCTTAAGAAGCAAAAGGAGAGAATCAGGGCGGGAACATGCAAGCTGGAAACTCCATTTTGACTGAGGGCAAGATAGCTGCAGCAAGACAGAAAGTAAAATGGCTGACGAACAAACTGAGTTTCAGGAACATGTACACAGAACCTTACACATAGTTCTATAGACTATTTGGGGGTAAAAAATAAAAAAACAGGCCACAAATTGAATATGGTATCTCTGTCAGCTGCCTGATCTATCTGAGGGCTAGAAATTGTTGCATTTCAGACCTACATTCACGTTTTATTGCTGTGTCTTACACTAGTACTATAGACTATTTTGAGATAAAGAATAAAAAAATACAGGCCACATATTGACTATTGTGGTATCTCCGTAAAACGCCTGATCTATCTGCAGGCTACAAATTGTTGCATTTCAGGCCTACATTCACCTTTTATGCTGTTTTACACTAGTTCTTTACATTATTTTGCTGTAAGAAAAAACAAAAATACAGGCCACATGATTAAGTGTGTTATCTCCGTCAGATGCCTCATCTATCTGTGGGCTACAAATTTGGTCATTTCAGGCCTACATTCACCTTTTTGCAGTGTGTTACCCTAGTTCTACTGTATACACTATTTTGCTGTAAAAAATAAAAACACAGGCCACATATTGAACAGTGTGGTATCTCGGTAAAAAATACTTCTGTTTCAAATTATTATTGCTGCTTCATGAATGGGTCTCAAATGGACCAACTACTTCCACCATCGTCATCTTCTGGCTAGAGGCAGTTACTGCGCAGATAGAAAATCTGAGGAGCAGAGGGTGAACGCTAGAGCAGTGGTGTTCTCTCTCAGTGGATTACGAAGACAAAAGCTTCAAGATTAACTCATGACTGGAAGTGCCAGAGCAAGAGCACTTGGAAGAGCACGGGGCCAGGACGCGCAATTACCCAAGCCTTATGTTCCTGGGTCGGATTCTGACGATCCATCACCTACTAATACAGAATTTGTTGGACGAGGACGTAAAAAAGGAGCCCTACTGTTTGTAGAACAGAAGCTAGAGATTTTGACATTTTGGCTGTATTTCAAGATGTGTCAATTGGAGAGCGTAGTGGTCGTAGACGTGACTTCCATGATATTGGTGTTTCCACGAGACAATCCATCCAACATGTCAATGAATCAAAATCTATTTTTTTTGCAACTCTATTCACCTGTGCACAAACTATGTCGAATTTATAGTTAGACCCCAGTGGGTCTTGTCACAGTACCATGTTGACTTAAATCCCCAGATGTTATCTAGATCCCTTAAGTCACCTCTACTTTACCAGCATGATGAATAGATAGGAAAAGCACATGGTTTTGATGGAGCTGTCCTTTTCTTGCCAAATAAATTAAATAAGATCAATGAGGTGGTTAGCCGCACACGCAATGGAGAAATAGTAATCATTACAATAACTTTCACAAACGACTTACCAATAACTTCACCAACTTGCTTTCACTTTTACAACATTATATTCCTAACGCTGAAGAAGATGATGAATATGAAGCAAATAGGTATTAATTATTATCTCCCAAATGATGTTACAGAAGTCAGAACACACAACCTATCTTTGTGGCAATGATTTACCACTGAAATTATGAAGCATGAGACTAGTATGATCTTGTGGATTAATGTGAGCCACAAAGTACTTCAAAGTGAAACTATTCTGGATGTAATGTACAATTTGCACTTGAAAATTGCATCACATACCTTCCATGATGCTTGCATGAAAGAACTGATTGGACAGATATGTAAGGAGGAAGACCGGGCTGCGGGTACCTGTGATGCGCCGGGTCCAGAACTGTCGAGGCTGCGTCCCTGTTTCCCGGGGGAAGGAATAGGGGACCGGACAGGCCCCATGACCCAGGAAGAAGTGGCGTGTTTAGACAGGGAACCTTGCAGGAAGCTGAGTGAAAATGCACGCAAAGCAGGAGTGAGTCCTCCGCTGTCAGAGTGCGAGCATCAAGGGGGCAGCGCACTACGCACCTGAAGCACCGGTGCTGCGACGGACTGCAGCAGACAGAAGCGGTGACCTAGAGTCAGTGGGTTAGGCTAAGAGAAAGCGGGCATGACAGCAGAGAGATTTTGCTGGGACAAGCAGCACATAGGAGTCTGAGCAGCGTGCTCAGTCCTTAGAGCACTGGCGGCACAAAGGACTGTTCCCATTGGCTCCCGCCACTAACAACGGTACTGCCAGAGAGAGGCACTGTGCGCTCCGTGACTGTGAGCACAGTGCACGTGTGCAGTAGAGAGAACCAGTTCATGCCACGTGTCCAGCTTTTAAAACCAATAATTATAAGACACAGAGGAATCACGGAGGACGCTGGTACAATCAGCAAGTTACTCCCTCAGCATCTTACAAAAATTGGCACTCCTTGTGAGAGTACCCCACTCCTCAGGGCCAGGTGATGGGAGGGTCTGAGAAAACTTTCCCAGTACCTTTCCAGTGTTCCACTGCCTCTGCTTGATAGGAGTTGTGTCTCTCTCACCTGTACTCCTTGGTTGTCCAATGAACTGTGACCTCTGTCGCCAGCGTTTTCAGATGGGAATTTTTTTAATAATTCTGCATCACGGGCCTTCTGGTACTGCCCCATTTTAGTTGACCTATTTGCAGTCTCAGACAATGCATATCATGTGAGCACGCAACTAAAAGCAAAGAATTTGTCTATTATGCTACAGTGGACACCTATCAGATAAAGAATTTTTTCAACTGTAATACGCCTGGCGTAATTTTTCTGATTGAGTGTATGCTTTGCAAAGTCCAATATGAGGGTTGCACTATCGGACCACTGAAAAAAAGATTAAGACGCCATATGTCAAATACATTAAACCCAAGAGTATTAATTCTATCTGCAGTCTCTAAACACTTTGTCGCTAGATACAACAGAGATATTAGTTACCTCAAGTTTAGGGCATCGAGAAGGTTTTTAAAACATCCAGGGGAGGCTATTTAAGGAGAAAAATCCTGAACCGTGAATCGTTCTGGATCTTTAAGCTGGGTACATGGGCCCAAAAGTGCCTTAATATGAGACAGGACATTATTCTCCAATATAATTGATTCTTCAAAGAAAGCAATATTTTTAATGCAAAAGTATATTTGAGTCTACCGATTACAGAGTTTTTTTGTGGGTGTTTTTTTTTTCCTTTCATATTTGACAGTTTTTCCTCTGGTGCACATATTGTATTTGTATATAAAATGTCAGCAGTTTAGTAGTTTATAACTATAGGTATGTTTTCTCAAGAACTAGTTAGGGTTAATTCCCCAAACAATTTTCTCTAAACACCACCCTATCACATTTTTTTAAAAAACATACTGTGGCATTCATTTTGTATCCATGAGTAAGGTACAATGCTGAAACGCGTATGGTTTGTCTATGCTACATGGGGCTAACTAATGTTAGTTCTGGCAGTCTGCACACTAGAATTTTTTAATATGTATTCAATCAAAAAAAATTTTTTCAAATTTTAAAATAGAAAAACACTTACTTTTTTGAGTGCCGGACCCACCATTTTTTATTTTAGTAGACCTGTCCACCTTGGGAATAAGAGATTGAAGGTTCTCCTTGTAGCATGGTTGTAGAAGTGTCACCAACCAGTAATGACTGTCTGTTACCCAAATTTTGGAGAAAGCAAGGGTCACGGGAAAGGCAGCGTAACATAAAATGAGCCATGCATGCCAGACTGCAAACAGGCAAGACTTTCATGTCCTCACCAAGAGGAAGACTGAGCATGCTCTCCTCCTTCTCCCTGTCCTCAGGCCATCCACGCTGAACAGACGGTATGACAGCTTTGCTTGTAGTATCATCTATAGCGCATAAAAATAGCTCCTGTACCTCCTCCTCCTCCTCTTCCTCACTGTCATCCAATCCACATTGGATTGAGATGAGGCTGGGCTGTGTGTAATCACCCTGTATGGTTCCTTGCTATTAGGCATCGAGATCCCGCTGCTGCACAGGGGGAATCTCGGGCCATGTCCTCTGCGGTCTCCCATTCTTCTTCAGTCACAGAGGATCCTGCTCAGTGGAGACGTCAGTCACAACGTCTTGCTCAGACTAATGCTATACGTTTGGTTGCTGCTGCCGTCCCAGGTTCAGCTATAGCAATCAGCATTAGTCATCGGCGAGCAGATGTTCCAGGGACTAAGTTCTGCTTTTCTCCATCTGAGCAAGCCCATGAGACGACGGCTCATTGGTGGTCGGAGGTCACATGCTCAGGTTCTCAAGCAGTTCGGATTGGGCCATCAGCAAGGTCTTAGAAGGCTGCGGTTATAAAAGGATTGCACGGCTGCACACTAGTACAAACCATGTTGTGTGTGTGAGCGAGTGGATACGCTACCACTCTGTGTATGCACGTGTGTTTGGACCGAGAACCTACCGCACTGTCGGCATGTATGATCGCCTAGTCTTCACTAGTCAGGCAGGTTTTAACTCGGCTTAACCTTGTACCTGTCTTGGCCATGTGTGCTGCTTAGCATGGGCTGTTTACAGGGCACAGTCAATTCACGTGCTCTGGCACACATCTTTTGGTACCGCTCTGCGGTCAGTTGGGCTGTTGCTCTTGTTTTGCTCCAAATCCTGGTGCGCCTTAGCTGTATTTTGCTGCCACTCAGCGCCAAGTAGTGGCATCACCTGTACGACGCCGTGCGCATTGTGCATCCGGTCAGACTCAAGTCCCCGCATTCTAGGGGTTGAGCCTAGAGACCTCACTCGCGCCATATCAGCTGTGTTCTATGACGTGTAACAGGGAACATCGTTCTATTATTTTCTTGCTGCAGCTCTGTGAAGCAGCAGAGTTTGCCACTGTTCATACCAGATGACATCTAACCCGCGTGTTGTCGGCGTTCAACCACTGCCTTGTTCCGCCATTGCTTAGCAGCAGGTTCCATTTATGCACGGTGGAACCCGGGTTGCGAACGCACCTTATTATTATATATATTTAATTTGGTGCGTTCCCGCTGCCTGAGAGGTTCTCAAGTGATAGCAAGTCATGTAGGGGATTCGTGAAACAGCGTGCGATACACCTTGAGCTACTGGCTGCACGTTTCCCCTCAGAGCAGGCTAAAGTAGAGTTTATTAATTCCCTGCTGTCGGACAGGGTGTTGGAGAGGGCTACGTCGCTGTGGGAGCGCGACGATCATGTGGTGCAGAGTGCTTTGCGGTTTTTGAGCACTCTGAAGCAGGTCTTCTTGGGATCGCGAGTCACCATTAATACGGCGCTCCAACTGCTGGCATTGACACAGGGCTCGTCCATAGTCAGTCAATTTGCCATCCATTTCCAGACTTTAGCTTCTGAGCTGGAGTGGCCGGATAAAGTCCTCATTCCGGTCTTTTGGAAGGAACTGGCTGACCATGTGAAAGACGCTTTGGCCACTAGGGAGATTCCGGTCACACTGGAGGAGCTAATATCCGTCTCTAGTCGCATTTAACTTCGTTTCTCCAAGCGAAGGTTTGAGCAAGTCCAGTGTTGTCAGAGGTTTCGACTGGCTCCTAACTTCGCCAGACCTCTGGAATCTCCGGATCAGGCGTTCGAGTCCCAAAAGGGCATGGAGGTTTCTCGAGCGAGAACCAAGTCCTGGATCGCTCGTACACCCATGATTTGTCATGTCTGCCGGCAGTCAGGACATTTTGCTACAAAACATCCCCAGTGGTCGGGAAAATGACCGCGTCTAGTGGTCATAGGAGGAGGCTCACTAGACACAGCAGTGTTTTCTTCCAAATTGTCCTTCAAGGGGACACACACGATAGGACCATCCAATCATGCGGTAGAGGTTTGTGTAGATTCCGGGGTGGAGGGCAATTTCATGCCTTCAGCCTTTGCCCAACAGCACGCAATACCTCTGGTGATGATCACCAAGCCAGTGACCGTCCGAGTGGTGAGTTGGTCGACATTGCCCTCACTGATCACACAACAGACCATCCCACTAACTTTCTCCATGTCTCCAGCCCACCAGGAGATAATCTCCCTATTAGTGATACCCGAGGGTATTGATGAAGTTTTATTAGGGGTACCTTGGTTACACTACCATTCTCCTCATATTAAGTGGTCCTCTGGGAGAATATTGGGATGGAGTGAGTCTTATGAGAGTAGATGTCAGAGGGAGTGCTTTCAGGTGGCTTCTATAGCAGTGCCCGCAGATCTATCCTCTCTCCACAAACACTATTGGTCATACGCGGACGTATTCTCCAAGAGAGCTACGGAGACCCTTCTGCCTCACCGCCCCTATGACTGTCCTATTGATCTCTTGCCTGGTGCTGAGCCTCCCCAGGGTCGAGTCTATCAGTTAATTCTACCGGAGACAGAGGCAATGTCTCAGTACATCAAGGAGAATCTGGCTAGAGGATTAATTAGGAAGTCAGTATCACCTTCAGGGCTGGGTTCTTCTTTGTGCAGAAGAAGAACGGGGAGTTGCGTCCATGCATAGACTACAATGCTCTCAATACTATACCTGTCAAAAATAAATACCCTCTGCCTCTTATCTCTGAACTCTTTGATAGGTTGCGGGGAGCAAGGGTATTTACAAAATTAGATCTGTGGGGCGCCTATAACTTGATACTCATCCTTGAGGGGGATGAGTGGAAGATGGCATTTACCACAAGAGAGGCCACTATGATCACTTGGTGATGCCCTTCGGGCTGTGTAATACCCTCTGCCATTTTCCAAGACTTTGCGAACGATATCTTCTGGTATATGCTAACCACCTCGGTCATAGTCTATCTGGATGATATTCTCATCTACTCTCCAGATATAGACTCCCACCAGAGAGATGTTTGCAAAGTCTTCAACCTCCTAAGGGCAAACTCCCTCTTTGCCAAGTAGGAGCAGTGTGTGTTTGAGCTGGAGTCCTTGCCTTTCCTGGCCTATCCCATCTTGACCCAGAGATTGGCCATAGATCCTACTGCTGATGTCAGTGAGGCTGCGCGGAGTCCCCGATTGACCTGAGGTGACCTGACAGCATGGGAAAAAGTTCAGAAACTTTCCAACGCTAATCAGTTCATCTTCGGTCTGCCGGGGCGCCTGCACAGACATGATTTAATTCATTCTGCAGTTGTTTACAGCCAGACCGGTAGCATTAGCACTGGTCCCTGTTGTAAACTAGTTAACCCCTTGTGATGGATTGCAGCGGGAGACCAAACTTAATGGCAGAGAGATATGGATATTGCTGCTTTTTTATTTTATCATTTTTACAGGCGAACAAGGGATTCAGTTGGATTGGCAGAATAATAAATTTTATCAAAAACTTTGTGTAATTTCATTAAAAGAATTTTGAATTAATGTGTGTGTCTTTTTCAACCCTTTACTACTGTAGGATTAATAATAAAAAGTTTTCTTATTGACATCTCTCCATTATTAACCCGGATTAATGTCACCTTTCAATAGCAAGGTGACATTAACCCTTTTTAACCCTTTTTTGCCTTGAAAAAGGCTCACACATGGAGCCTAAACATCTCATGATGGGCTATTAAGCACTTTTTTCATTTGAGATGGTGTACTGCTTCTGATTGTTTCTAAATATAATAAGGACTGGTATGTAAATGGGAGACTTTGCACCCAAATTTTGTTAGAAAAATGCTGCTCTTTTCTTTTTTTATCTAGATCATATTTATAATCTGTCTATACACCTATTTAGCTAATATGGTACTAATTTATCTATTTCTAATTTCTTAACTTACCTAGTTTTTTTCATTTCAATTAGTTTTCATTCTGTGGACTTAACTTTAAACTGATAAAGTAACATTGCAGGAAAATACTAAGAAATGTTATTATTTTATCTTCTGAAGATAATGTATTAGTTCTTAGAACTGCTGACTAAAGAATTATACTAGATGATGAAATGGTGCTTGAACATCAGATTAGGACATCAAACAAGAAAGAAGGACATATGGCTCAGTATTATATTTTTACCCAGAGCCATTGCCAGCCAGAGATTTTCTGTTCATTTGAACAAAATCTCCTGATTAGATTTTTCAACCATCTGCAGTTGGTGTACACCATATGAAAATGTCAGCAAAATGAAGAAGCATTCACACTTTTCTGAAAAACTGTAAAAGTTTGTAAAGACTTCTGTAATAACACACTGCGCTGATATCAAGACCTTGTGGATTTTGCCGAAAACCAAATTGATAGAAATGTTATTTAATGATCTTATTTGCCATTTCAAATAAATGAGTCTCATATGTAATACAATTATAAAAATGTATTCTTTTTTCATATAAAATTCAGAAAAACTTTATCAGACATTATAAAGTTTTACATTTAAATCTGTACTCACTGTATACTGAAAATAATCACATTACCTTGATGATAAAGCAGATGGAGGGCAACTGAAAGGGTAAAAGATATAGTATAGTCTAAACATATTGTTATACCCATATGCAAATAATGCATTTAAATTAGGGATGAGCAAACAAGCTGGGTGATATTCGCATATCTCTTGAGTATCTGGGTGTTCTGATGTGCTCAATAGGGATGAGCGATATTGCCCGAAATCGTATCGGAATTCCGATTTCCGATATTGGAAAAATATCGGATATCAGAATTTCCGATTTCCGATATCAATGCAAGTCAATGGGAGAAAAAAATCGGAATTACAAAATGACCACTACAGTGCTATATAATGGATAAAATGGAGGGGAAACACCTTAGGATAATGGGGAAGGAGTATGCAGAGGTTCAGAAAAATCGCTAGAAAAATGCACAGAGCGAAAACTGTAGCAGGAAAACTGGTCGCCATCTTCTTAACAGCGGTGTTTTTTCTTTGGCTTAGGATTAGTTGGGGTAGGGTTAGGGTTTATGGTAAGTAGGGTAAGGGTTAGGGTTAGAGTGAGCATTGTCGAAACACGGTTTGGAGCAGGAGGTACCCGTGCCCTTGGGCACTCCCGAGAACCAGCTGGCGATGCTGGAACTCGGTTTACCCTTTGGGGAGGCACCTGTGTCCGCACTTCACTGCCACGAAACAGCCGGCGTGGCTGGATCCCGCCTCTTGTGCTTCTGCCTATAGGTGTTTGGCATCTGTCATCCTTTTTTTCCACTTTGGTCTAACGAGGTACAGCTGGCGGTACTGTTGCCCAGAAACACAGCATGCTGTGAAAGTGGCAGTCACGGAAATGGGCACTAGCTGGCGGTACTAGAGCCCAGAAACATGGCATGCTGTGAAAGTGGCAGTCACGTAAATGGGCACTAGCTGGCGGTAATAGAGCCAATGGAAAACAGTATGAGGTGAAAGAGTTAGTCACAGAACCAGGTGCTACCAAGTAGAGGCCAGAGCACGGGCATAACAGATTAAGCTGTGTGCACCATAGGCACGTGACAGAGCATGCATACTGCTACCAACCATGCATGTAACCTGTGTACTGTGGCCCAGGGCTGCAAAAGTCACCAGAAATCCAGGCCTGGTTCATTTTTAGGAATGTAAGCCGGTCCACATTTGCAGCGGATAGTCTGGTACGTTGGTCTGTTAGTACATTGCCAGCTGCACTAAAGACGCGTTCAGAAATCACTCTGGAACCAAGACAAGCCAGGACCTCGAAGGCATACTGGCTAAGCTTGGGCCATGTATCCAACTTGGAGACTCAAAACTTGAAGGGGGCAGATCCATCCTGAAGCCCACTGACAGGGGTGAAGAGGTATTGTGCCACCATGTCACGGTAACATTGCCTCCTAGTGCGTTTCACAGTCTGTGATGATGGTGCCAGAACTGCTTGCAGATTCAGAAACTGTTGGAACAGGTTGGGTATACTGAACCTGTCAGTAGCAGATGTACTGCTTCTGCTACCGACTTCTGAACGGATTCCGCTGGGCCCAGGACGCACTGAGGTGCCTGCTAGTGACGCGTATCACTACTATGCGGTGGAAAAGAGTACATGAGTGAATTAACCAGTGCTTCTTGGTACTCCTGCATTTTACGCGCCCTGTTCAACGGTGTAATTAGGCTTTCAAGGCTGTCTTGGTAACATGGATCTAAGAGGGTGGCTACCCAGTAGTCATTTGTGTGGAGAATATGAGCCATGCGTGGGTCTTTTCTCAGACACTGTAGCATGAAGTCACTCATGTGCTGAAGGCTGTCAATTGGCCATGCATTGCTGTCAAAAGCTGGAGAAATGTGCTCTGGCTGATCTGCATCACCCCATCACCCATCCACGCTCTATCTGGTGACTACTAGTAGAGCGCTGTGTACTTTCCTCCTCTAGCTCATCCTCATAGTCCTCCTCATCCTCCTCGCTTGCTGTGTCCTGCCTGGACCTTTGTGAGGCACCCACAGAGCTTTGTACCAACCGGGCCGATGAAGATTGCCTGGTTGGTGCAAGTGTCTCATCATACTCCTCCCCGTGAGAAACCTCATCCCTTAGTCCTTTAAGTGATGATTCTATAAGGCATATAAGGGTATAGTAAAACAGATTTGGAACCAGCGGTATACATGGGTGGTAAAAGGTGGACGATATTGCATATAATCACTGTGGAATACCACTATCATGTGCACTATGGATGTCTATGGACCAACTGTAAATACTAAACAAATATCACAAAGAACAAACTACAGTCAAAGAGGTCATAATAAAAAATAACATTTATTGAAAAATGATTAAAACCTGGAATAAGGCAACATGGGGAATATGGGCTCACAGTGTGCGCAATGGAATAGGGCCATGTGAACAGAAAAATATATCCACAAATGGGTAGGTAGTATACCAAAAAATCACAGTATCACTAGATAACAAAATTTACAACAAACGAGCACAATGTCAAAAATAATACACAAGTGCAAATAGGTAAGTACCAAAGAGGAAATAACGATGACATGGCTGCAGTAAGGCTCAAAATCCTAAGTGATACATAGTAGATGAAAAGTACATAATTACCCAATGATGCGGATACACTGGACACAGGGCCGCCCCGACGCGCGTTTCGGAGTTAAAAAACTCCTTCCTCAGGGGGCACATGACAGAGTCCCAGAAAGGGGCTCTATTTATCCTGAAAGGTAGCGGCGTGCAGTTACCGCTGTAATACCGCCCACACCTGAACGCCATCACCGCACGTCAGAGCCGGAAGCACGTGGGGCCCCACGTGGTCCGGCGTCTGACGTCACAGGAAATGACGCCGGCGCTGTGGAAAACAGACGGCGCATGCGCCGACCCGCCTTAACCTGGGGACCAGCAGTAAAGATGGTGATACAAGAACGATTACATAGACGCCCATATAATGAACAACTGATAGATGAACATTCTAAAAAGGCTTACAAAAAACAGTACATATGTAATGGAGACAAATAATAAATGTGAAAAGAAAATATTTGTATATTATTGCAGACTATTAAAACAAATTATAACAAATTATAACAAGGTAGGTAATCAGCAATAAAGATGGTGATACAAGAACAATTAAATAGACGCCCATATAGTGAAAAACTGATAGATGTACATTATAAAAAGGCTTACAAATAACAGCACATATATAATGGAGACAAATAATGTGGAAAAAAATAATAAAAATATTCGTATATTATTGGAAACAGTTATAGCAAATTATAACGAATTATAACAAGATAGGTATACACTGTATACTCAAAATACACATGGTACCAAAGCAGACATAAAATCATTGACCAATGATGTATCAAAAAACATATATGAAATATATAATGGCACAGAATTACATATGAAAAGCCAACAGTTGTATATATGGGAATATATCATACATAGTCAAAATACATGGACGAATATGTAACGTCGAAGAGAGTCATTCATGATGGTACTAGAACTAGCCGGCGTCCAGGACAAACAGAGTAAATGGGGTCATTCATGACAACGATGTTGTGCAGAAGGATATCCAGGATAAATGAATAACTTGAAATCTAATAAACAAATATAGATAGACACATTAGAAATATATAAAACTGAAAAATAAAACAACATTGTGCAGACCATGAACTAAATATTGGTGGCATAATCGGGAGATCACAAAAATGGGACATATGAATTATTTTCGTTTAATCCATGTGGCTGAATAGTTTTAAGCGTCCAAATCCACCTTGTTTCAGCTTGCGCCAACCGTCTCGACAGGTCCCCCCCACGTAAATTAATAGTGAGGGCATCAATCCCCTTAACTCTAAGAAGAGAACTGTCACACTGATGATATTCAAAAAAGTGGCGTGGAAGAGTTTTTAATGAGGCTGCGTCCGTACTTGTGGAAGCCGCGGAAATACCAAGCACGTGTTCTCTTACCCTCAACTTCAATTGCCTTGTAGTGAGTCCTACATAGAGTAATCCGCAAGGACAACTGGCACAATAAATAACATATCTAGATGAACATGTGATATGTTGACGGATCTCATAGCTTTTAGTGCCAGATGAATTGGTGAAGGAAGAGCTACGCTCTATATTTGGACATGCCACACACCTCCCACAAGGCACACAACCAACACGAGGCGGAAACCTGTCAAGGAAGGTCGGAACGCGCGAATCAGCATAATGACTGGTGGTTAGGTGATCGCGTAAATTTCTAACCCGTCTAAATGTGAAGGAGGGTCTATCTGGTAGAAAATTACCCATAATGGGATCAGTTTTTAGAATAGGCCAAGCCTTTTCAACAGCCCTACGCATTCTATGATGTTGAGAATGATATGTAGTGATAAATCTTATATCATTAGAGGCTCTTTGATCCGATGAATTATCATACAGCAACCTATTACGTAGAGAGTGTTTTGCTCTCAAATAGGCTTTTTTAATTGATCTTCTACTGTAGCCCCTAGCAAGAAATCGTGATTTTAATTCCTCTGACCTTTTCTCAAAGTCAAGATCCGTCGAGCAATTCCGTCGTAATCGAAGGAATTGTCCCACGGGAATGGCCCTCACAACATGGGAGGGGTGACATGACGTGGCATGTAAAACTGTGTTGGTAGATGTCTCCTTACGATATATATCTGTCTGTATAGCACCAGAGCTATCCTTTTTATAATAACATCCAGAAAATTGATTTTCTTAGGATCCCAAATTAAGGTAAGATGGATGTTGACGTCGTTGTCATTCAAAGAGGTAATGAACTGCACAAGGTCGATGGAGGTGCCCTGCCAGATAAAGAAGATATCGTCAATGTAACGTGCCAAAAATGGGACACGGTCCACCAACCCCTCATCATCAGACAGGAAGAGGTCCCTTTCCCACAGCCCCAGGAAGAGGTTAGCATAGGATGGTGCAAAAGCAGCACCCATGGCTGTCCCCTGGAGCTGTAGGAAAAAAGACCCCTTAAACACAAAAAAATTGTGAGTGAGAGTGAACTCTAGAAGCTCCAGGATGAGGTCACTCAGGCCGACAGGTAGCATGGTGGTATCAAGAAAAAATTTAACCGCGGATAAACCGTCGGAATGCCTGATACTAGTGTATAATAACTCAACATCAACAGAAGCTAATAGAGTGTCACCCTCTAAACACAGTCCATCGACCTTGCGCAGTAAGTCACCTGTATCCCTCAAAAAGGAAGGAAGGTTAACAACCAGGGGTTGCAAATAATGGTCAATCCATTTATTCACATTCTCCAAGAAGTTCCCCCTTCCCGATACAATAGGCCTGCCGGGTGGTGGCGAGACACCCTTGTGTATTTTTGGTAATAAATACAAGGTGGCAATGGTTGGATCTTTAGTGCCGAAGCCAGCCCACTGGTGACAACGCCGCCATCCACTGCATTTTTAAGGATGTCGTCCAATTTAGCAATATAGGCTGAAAGGGGGTTATAGGTCAATTTCCTATAACATACATTGTTGTTTAACTGGCGAAAAGCCTCCCTTTCATACATGGATTTTGGCCAGATAACGACGTTGCCACCCTTGTCAGCCGGCTTCAGCACCACATCAGGTAAACCACAGAGATATTTAAGCCGAATACGCTCATCCCTTGTCAGGTTGTCGCCAGACCAACCTAAAGGGATGCGGGAGAAGTCATCAGCCACCACCCGGACAAAAAGGTCTATGCTAGGGCAGGAAATGAAAGGGGGGAACTTCTTGGAGCGAGGGCGGATGGTGGGAGGAATCTTACCTCCTTCACTGTTATGTTCAAGAGCTAGCTCCTCCAGGATCCTCACCGCTTCTTGTTCTTCCTCTGTAGGGAACAGATTAGCAATGTCGCCATTATAAAAATACCTCTTGAAAAACAACGACCTGGCGAAAATATTAAGATCTTTAATACCAGTGAATGGGTCATATCTGGAGGTTGGTGAAAAGGATAGCCCCTTGCCAAGAAGAGAGACATCAGCATCAGACAGAGAATGCTCACTTAAATTAATCACCTTATTATCGTTACGGTTAGTTACAGACGTATATGATGGACGTCTTTTGTAAGGATGAAAGGCGTGATCACTAGAGTTGAGCGATACTTTCCGATATCCAAAAGTATCGGAATCGGAATGGTATCGCCGATACCCAAAAAATATCGGCGATACCCGATACCGGAAATCCAATGTAAGTCTATGGGAACAAAATATCGGAATTAAAAAAACCCCATTCTTGCCTTGTTGGTTAATTGTACATGAAGGAAAACAACAAAGAGTAATGTAGAATGTATTGGGGAAGGTTGAGGAGACATTAAAGGCATAGATGTTTAACCCAATCAAATGGAATAGCATAAATATATATTTTTTTAAAGATGTTCGGATTGACGAACAAATTGACAATGTTGTTAACGTTTTTTCTATTTTAGCAAATATGTATATTTCACAACTTCCATGCTCTTCACCTTTTCAACTTATGACACACTTTCTCCTTCATAATCTTCAGCAGCATCATCTTTTTCATCAAATTATTCTTCACCTTCTTTATCTTCTTCTTAAACTTCTTGCTATTCATCTTTTTGTTAACATTACTCATATTCTTCTTATTAAACTATTATTCTTATTCATATTGTACTTCATCTTCTTCATCATATTCTTACTTGTGACAGAGATTCCTGTACTTGTAATCTGTCAAAGTATGAATTTTTCATCCTTCCGTTCTTGCTGTCACAAAAGATTTAAATTACAACAGTATTTGTCCGTGTTCAGTTTAGCCTGCAGCAGCAGGCATTTTCCAGGGGCACCACGAGGAGGAACGGACTCACCCCCATACACTGCTTAGTCTTCTTCTGCTTATAATTTAGAGCATATATTTTGCTCTTCATTTTGGTCTTATACTTCATGTTCTTCTGCTTTTTGATCTTCTGCTTATTGTTCTTAAGTCTCTTGTTCTGTATCTTGTAGTTTGTCTTAACCTTCTCAGTCCTGTTGGGTAATCTTTTATTTCTTCTTTGTGATGGTGTTTAGGCTGTTTGGCTTGATGCTCGTCGTCCTTGTGGTCGTCATCTTCTTCGGGGTGGTCATCAGGGTCGTCGTCTTTATTGTTGGAGATCCAGAGTGATTACCCAAAAAAACATTTAAAAAATATTCAATTTGTAAATGTAGCAGAAGGTACAAGAGCCAATGCAAGTAACGAGGACCAGCTGACTGTGCTGGAACCCGGAGGGGCAGCAGAAGGAAAAGAGCCAATGGCACAACCGAGGACCAGCTGATGTTACTGGGACACGGTTACTAAGCAGGAGGTACCTGTGCTCCAAAGCACTACCAAGGACCAGCAGACGTTGCTGGAACTCGGATACCGAGATGGAGGCACCTAGGCCAAAGGCACTGCGGAGAACCAGTTGACGGTACTGGAACCCGGACGGGTAGCAGAAGGTACAAGAGCCAATGCAAGTAACGAGGACCAGCTGACTGTGCTGGAACCCGGAGGGGCAGCAGAAGGAAAAGAGCCAATGGCACAACCGAGGACCAGCTGACGTTACTGGGACACGGTTACTAAGCAGGAGGTACCTGTGCTCCAAAGCACTACCAAGGACCAGCAGACGTTGCTGGAACTTGAATACCGAGATGGAGGCACCTAGGCCAAAGGCACTGCGGAGAACCAGTTGATGGTACTGGAACCCGGACGGGTAGCAGAAGGTACAAGAGCCAATGCAAGTAACGAGGACCAGCTGACTGTGCTTGAACCCGGAGGGGCAGCAGAAGGAAAAGAGCCAATGGCACAACCGAGGACCAGCTGACGTTACTGGGACACGGTTACTAAGCAGGAGTACCTGTGCTCCAAAGCACTACCAAGGACCAGCAGACGTTGCTGGAACTTGGATACCGAGATGGAGGCACCTAGGCCAAAGGCACTGCGGAGAACCAGTTGACGGTACTGGAACCCGGACGGGTAGCAGAAGGTACAAGAGCCAATGCAAGTAACGAGGACCAGCTGACTGTGCTGGAACCGGAGGGGTGTTATGATTTGGTAGCTGAGGAGAGCAGGCAAAAAAGGAAATACACCAGAGCAGTTGGAAACTATGAGATTGCAGTACCCTGACTAACCACCACAACTAGAGGCAGCCGTGGAGCGTTCCTACGTTGGTCCTATAGCAAATAAACTCAGAACTCAACTTCAGTAGAGTGATGATTTTTAATCGTGTCCACAGTAATAACAGAAACGTTTCGGTCCTGAACTAGCGGCGGATACCGCGTCCACCGCAGGCACATTTTTGCTCCACCGGGACCCCCAGGTAACCGCTGCCATATTTGATCACCTATATCGAACAGAATTTAAACCTGATATTCCGGGCATAGCCCCTCTTTTTGCTGGGTCCACCTACTCACAGTAGTCCATGTGACTGATGAAGAGCCAAGTTCAGGACCGAAACGTTTCTGTTATTAATGTGGACACGATTAAAAATCATCACTCTACTGAAGTTGAGTTCTGAGTTTATTTGCTATATTTATATGGTGTGGGAACCTACTCAGATACTCCTATACGGCTGTGCACATGATTATTCACTTTTCCTACGTTGGTCCTAGACGCCTCGTCACAGCCTGAGAAACTAACTACACCTAAAGATAGAAAGAGGAAAGCTATCTGCCCGGAGCAGATCCCCAAAGAACATAGAAAGCCCCCAAACATGTAATGGCGGTTAGACAAGAAGAAATACTGACACAGACAGAAAATAGTATGAGCAAACGTTGGGGCCCAAACTTACTAAATAGAAAAGGATAGGAAGGGCACTTACTGCAATCCCAAAAAACCCTGAAAAGCACCAACTCTACTAATTTCAAAAACACCTGAGATCACACGACCTCTACCACCTAAATTAGTTCTCTGGTGTAACCAAAAACAAAACAGCAGCCACTGAAAAAACTGGAAAAAGCAAATGTACAAACATCAGTGGCTGAACTGAACTGAGAGGGCAAAAGCCCCCAGAAGGGACCCTGAAGGCCCCCACAGAAGTGCAGGACAAAATGCAAAAATCAAGCACAAAAACAAAAAGAAGAAAATGTCTTATCTGTTAGCAGGAGATTCAGACACGACACAGCAGGCTACCAAGGAAACAGGAATCAAGGATTGAGACCAGAACAATTGATCACCGGCAACCCTGATGGGAAGGCGACTCCCTTATATAAGACCAGTCAGTAACACCTGATTCCCAATCCTCACAATCTTCACTGGATAGTCCAGTACCGTTTGTAACCACCAGAGGGAGCTTCTGCTCAGAACTCATTTCCAGCCTATTCACAACAGTACCCCCCCCTTGAGGAGGGGTCACCGAACCCTCATTTGAGCAACCAGGTCGGTCAGGATGAGTTCTATGATAAGCACGGATGAGTCTCCTAGCATGGATGTCCGAAGCAAACACCCAAGAATTGTCTTCCTGACCATAACCTCTCCATTTAACCAAATACTGGAGTTTCCGTCTAGAAAAACGAGAATTCAATATTTTCTCAACCACATACTCCAGATTGCCCTCAACCAAAACAGGGTCAGGAGGCACAGTAGTAGGAACCACTGGCTCAACAAACCTCTTCAACAAGGACTTGTGGAACACGTTATGGATCTTAAATGTCCCTGGAAGAAGCAAACGAAAAGAAACAGGATTAAGAATCTCCATGATCTTATAAGGTCCAATGAACCTAGGCTTAAATTTAGGAGATGCCACCCTCATAGGAATATTTCTTGAGGACAACCAGACCAAGTCCCCCACTTTAAACCGAGGACCATCAGTCCTATGCCGGTTAGCAAACCGCTGGGCCCTCTCCTGAGAGAGAGACAACCTCTCAACTACCTGGTCCCAAATCTGTTGCATACGCTCCACAACAGAGTCAACACCTGGACAGACAGAAGCCTCCGTCTGTCCTGAAGAAAATCGAGGGTGAAACCCAGAATTACAGAAAATGGAGACATCAAAGTGGCAGAGCTAGCCCTATTATTAAGAGCAAACTCAGCCAAAGGCAAAAAAGAGACCCAGTCATCCTGATCAGCAGACACAAAGCATCTTAGATAAATCTCCAATGTCTGGTTTGTTCTCTCAGTTTGACCATTGGTCTGAGGATGAAACGCCGAGGAGAAAGACAATTGAACACCAATTTTAGAAAAAAAGGTCCTCCAAAATCTGGAAAAAAACTGGACTCCTCTGTCAGACACAATGTTCTCAGGAATGCCGTGTAAACGAACCACGTGCTGAAGGAACAAAGGCACCAATTCAGAGGAGGAAGGCAACTTAGGTAATGGCACAAGATGTATCATCTTGGAAAACCTATCGCAAATCACCCAGATGACGGTCATTCTCTGAGAAACAGGGAGGTCGGAAATGAAATCCATAGAGATATGGGTCCATGGTCTCTTGGGCACAGGTAATGGCATCAACAAACCACTAGAACGAGAGCAAGGCTTGGAGCGAGAGCAAGTCCCGCAGGACTGCACAAACTCCCTGACATCACGAGACAAGGTAGACCACCAAAAGGACCGACTAACCAAGTCTCTGGTACCAAAAATTCCGGGATGACCGGCCAACGTGGAACAATGAATCTCAGACATTACACTCTTTTTCCACTGGTCCGGGACAAACAATTTCCCAACAGGGCAGCGCTCGGGCTTATCCTCCTGACACCCCTCCAGAGCCAGTCTCAAATTGGGCGAGATGGCGGAAAGAACTACACCCTCTTTCAAAATAACAGAAGGATCAGATAACTCAGGAGAGTCCACCAGGAAACTCCTCGAGAGGGCATCCGCCTTAACATTTTTAGTGCCAGGAAGAAATGAAACCACAAAATTCAAACGTGTGAAAAACAAGGCCCACCTTGCCTGTCTAGGATTAAGTCGCTTGGCAGATTCCAGATAAACTAGATTCTTATGGTCCGTAAGGACCACCACCTGATGTTTGGCTCCCTCCAGCCAATGTCTCCACTCTTCAAAAGCCCACTTCATGGCTAATAACTCCCGATTACCCACGTCATAATTACGTTCAGTGATAGAAAATTTTCGAGAGAAAAAGGCACAAGGGTTCCTTTTAGAGGTCTCTGGATCTCTTTGGGACAAAACGGCACCTGCCCCAATTTCAGAGGCATCCACCTCCACCTGAAATGGTAGAGAAACATCAGGCTGCCGTAGAACAGGAGCAGAAGTGAATCTCTGCTTAAGTTCCTGAAATGCAGAGACTGCCTCAGGAGGCCAATTCACCACATCAGAACCCTTCTTGGTCAAATCAGTTAATGGTTTAACAATAACAGAGAAATTACCAATAAATTTACGATAAAAATTGGCAAAACCCAAGAATCTTTGAAGAGCCTTTAATGAAGTAGGTTGGACCCAATCACAGATGGCCTGAACTTTGACCGGGTCCATTTCAATAACAGATGGGGACAAAATGAATCCCAGAAATGAGATCCTCTGAACGCCAAAAAGACACTTTGATCCCTTCACATACAGAGCATTCTCTCTCAAAATCTTTAACACAGTCCGAACATGTTTTACATGAGAGTCCCAGTCATTGGAAAAAATCAAGATATCATCCAAATAAACAATCAGAAATTTATCCACAAAATCCCTGAAAATGTCATTCATGAAGGACTGGAAGACAGAAGGAGCATTAGTGAGCCCAAAGGGCATCACAAGGTACTCAAAATGCCCTTCAGGGGTATTAAATGCCGTCTTCCATTCATCCCCGTGCTTAATGCGAATAAGGTTATATGCCCCCCTGAGGTCAAGCTTGGTAAACCAAGTAGCGTTTTTCACCCTGGAAAACAGATCAGAGATCAAGGGTAAGGATATTGATATTTCACAGTAATATTGTTCAAGAGACGATAATCAATACACGGCCTTAATGAACCATCCTTTTTGGCCACAAAGAAAAAACCGGCACCTAAGGGTTAAGAGGATGGTCTGATATGACCCTTCTCCAATGACTCCTTGATATAAGACCGCATAGTGTCATGTTCAGGTACAGACAAGTTAAAAAGGCGACCTTTAGGGAATTTACTACCAGGCACTAATTCAATAGCGCAGTCATAGCTTCTATGGGGAGGTAAGGATGCAGATTTACTTTCGCTAAACACATCAGAAAAATCAATCAAAAAGTCAGGAACATCCTGAGCCTGGGGGAGGCAGAAAAAACAGGAGTGTTGGTATTAACACATTGGCAGCCCCAACTGGTAACAGACACAGATTTCCAATCCAAAAAGGATTATGAGACTGTAACCAAGGGAAACCCAGTACGATAATGTCATGCAGATTATACAGTACCAAAAATTTGCAACTCTCCTGATGATCAGGTTCTACCCTCATTATCACCTGAGTAGAGAACTGAGGTTTATTCTCAGCCAAAGGGGTAGAATCGATCCCCAGTAGGGGAATAGACTTCCGTAGGGGTATCAAGGGAAACCCACAACGTTTAGCAAAATCAAAATCCATCAGGTTAATAGCTGCTCCAGAATCAACAAAAGCCTGAGCAGAAAATGAGGACAGAGAGCATATCAGGGTAACAGTTAATAAAAACTTAGTCTGAACACTACCCAAGACAACTGAGCGTGCAAAACGTCTTCCCCGCTTAGGGCAGACTGAAATAGCATGAGAGGCATCACCACAGTAGAAACATAACCCATTGCGCTTTCGAAATTCATGACGCTGTGCCCCAGAAACCACTCTATCACACTGCATGGATTCAGAAGCAGGTTCACAAGGCAACATTATTCCACGCATACCTTTCCGCTCACGCAAACGTCTGTCAATTTGAATCGCTAATGACATAGAATCATTGAGACAAGAGGGAACAGGGAATCCCACCATAACATCCTTTACATTATCTGACAGTCCCTTCCGAAAAAGAGCTGCCAAAGCGTCGTCATTCCATTTGGTCAGGACTGCCCACTTACGGAATCTCTGACAGTATAACTCAGCGTCCTCAAGCCCCTGACTTAATGCCAACAAAGTTTTTTCAGCTTGATCAGTGACATTAGGCTCATCGTACAATAACTCCAAAGCCTGAAAAAACGCATCAACATCACTCAAAACAGGATCCCCAGGTGTCAGGGAAAAAGCCCAATCCTGAGGGTCGCCGCGCAGGAGAGAGATGACAATTTGAACCTGCTGCGCTGCGTTCCCTGAGGACTTAGATTTTAAGGCAAAAAACAATTTACAGTTATTTTTGAAATTCAGAAACTTAGCTCGATCCCCTAAAAACAAATCTGGCATGGGGATCCTAGGTTCCACAACAGGCAACCTAGCAAGATAGGTAGCAATACTCCGAACTTCAGTGGCAAGCTGATCCACACAGCCAGACAACTGTGCAAACTCAATTGAGAGAGAAAAAAATAAAGACCTCCTCAGCACCCAGAGATACAGAGGGAAAAAAAAATGCAACAAACAGAAAAAAAAAAATCTCTGACAATTCTGACAACTTTTTTCTTTCCACAATATTTTTCCCTTCTGTGAGTACCATATAATTTTCAGTTTGGGCCGGTGATACTGTTATGATTTGGTAGCTGAGGAGAGCAGGCAAAAAAGGAAATACACCAGAGCAGTTGGAAACTATGAGATTGCAGTACCCTGACTAACCACCACAACTAGAGGCAGCCGTGGAGCGTTCCTACGTTGGTCCTATACGCCTCGTCACAGCCTGAGAAACTAACTACACCTAAAGATAGAAAGAGGAAAGCTATCTGCCCCGGAGCAGATCCCCAAAGAACATAGAAAGCCCCCAAACATGTAATGGCGGTTAGACAAGAAGAAATACTGACACAGACAGAAAATAGTATGAGCAAACGTTGGGGCCCAAACTTACTAAATAGAAAAGGATAGGAAGGGCACTTACTGCAATCCCAAAAAACCCTGAAAAGCACCAACTCTACTAATTTCAAAAACACCTGAGATCACACGACCTCTACCACCTAAATTAGTTCTCTGGTGTAACCAAAAACAAAACAGCAGCCACTGAAAAAACTGGAAAAAGCAAATGTACAAACATCAGTGGCTGAACTGAACTGAGAGGGCAAAAGCCCCCAGAAGGGACCCTGAAGGCCCCCACAGAAGTGCAGGACAAAATGCAAAAATCAAGCACAAAAACAAAAAGAAGAAAATGTCTTATCTGTTAGCAGGAGATTCAGACACGACACAGCAGGCTACCAAGGAAACAGGAATCAAGGATTGAGACCAGAACAATTGATCACCGGCAACCCTGATGGGAAGGCGACTCCCTTATATAAGACCAGTCAGTAAAGAGTATGCCACACTAAACAATATCGCTAACGGGATCGCTAAAAAACGTCACTATTTAGCGATCCCGTTAGCGATATTGTTCAGTGCGGCAGCTTCCAGCGACGAGCTTCCTGCTGTGATCTCGCTCGTCGCTGGAATCGCTCCGGACCCTATTTCATCGCTGGCGCTCCCACTGGGTAAGTATCTAATCGCTGTGTGGCACCTTTTCTTAGCGATTTAGCGGTACTTTTGTACCGCTAAAGTCGTTAAGAAGATCGCTAACGGCGATAGCGTCGTTAACTATATCGCTAAATGCGGTAGCATTTAGCGATATAGAAACAATCCCGCTAGCGATCTCATTAGTATGCAACGCTAACGAGATCGCTAGCGGGATTGCTTAGTGTGGCAGTACCTTAACACCTGATTCCCAATCCTCACAATCTTCACTGGATAGTCCAGTACCGTTTGTAACCACCAGAGGGAGCTTCTGCTCAGAACTCATTTCCAGCCTATTCACAACAGAGGGGCAGCAGAAGGAAAAGAGCCAATGGCACAACCGAGGACCAGCTGACGTTACTGGGACACGGTTACTAAGCAGGAGGTACCTGTGCTCCAAAGCACTACCAAGGACCAGCAGACGTTGCTGGAACTTGGATACCGAGATGGAGGCACCTAGGCCAAAGGCACTGCGGAGAACCAGTTGACGGTACTGGAACCCGGACGGGTAGCAGAAGGTTCAAGAGCCAATGCAAGTAACGAGGACCAGCTGACTGTGCTGGAACCCGGAGGGGCAGCAGTAGGAAAAGAGTCAATGGCACAACCGAGGACCAGCTGACGTTACTGGGACACGGTTACTAAGCAGGGAGGTACCTGTGCTCCAAAGCACTACCAAGGACCAGCAGACGTTGCTGGAACTTGGATACCGAGATGGAGGCACCTAGGCCAAAGGCACTGCAGAGAACCAGTTGACGGTAGTGGAACCCGGACGGGTAGCAGAAGGTACAAGAGCCAATGCAAGTAACGAGAACCAGCTGACTGTGCTGGAACCCGGAGGGGCAGCAGAAGGAAAAGAGCCAATGGCACAACCGAGGACCAGCTGACGTTACTGGGACACGGTTACTAAGCAGGAGGTACCTGTGCTCCAAAGCACTACCAAGGACCAGCAGACGTTGCTGGAACTTGGATACCGAGATGGAGGCACCTAGGCCAAAGGCACTGCGGAGAACCAGTTGACGGTATTGGAACCCGGACGGGTAGCAGAAGGTACAAGAGCCAATGCAAGTAACGAGGACCAGCTGACTGTGCTGGAACCCGGAGGGGCAGCAGAAGGAAAAGAGCCAATGGCACAACCGAGGACCAGCTGACGTTACTGGGACACGGTTACTAAGCATGAGGTACCTGTGCTCCAAAGCACTACCAAGGACCAGCAGACGTTGCTGGAACTTGGATACCGAGATGGAGGCACCTAGGCCAAAGGCACTGCGGAGAACCAGTTGACGGTACTGGAACCCGGACGGGTAGCAGAAGGTACAAGAGCCAATGCAAGTAACGAGGACCAGCTGACTGTGCTGGAACCCGGAGGGGCAACAGAAGGAAAAGAGCCAATGGCACAACCGAGGACCAGCTGACGTTACTGGGACACGGTTACTAAGCAGGAGGTACCTGTGCTCCAATGCACTCCCAAGGACCAGCAGACGTTGCTGGAACTTGGATACCGAGATGGAGGCACCTAGGCCAAAGGCACTGCGGAGAACCAGCTGACGGTACTGGAACCCGGACGGGTAGCAGAAGGTACCCATGTAAATTTAAGTTGACAGGCCGCGAGCCGGCCGCAGTTACCGAATCACACAGTACTACAGTGAGTGATTGTCCTATTGTCACAACGGAAACAGCCTTTATTTGCATATCCCGCAGCACACATAGGAAGCACCTAAACTCCAGGCACCATAGAGTCGGCTAACCCGACTGCAACATGACAGGACAACTTATTGGAGGCTAAGTGACGTTTACACTGACAGGAAACAGATGGCGTGCTGTAACCAGTCTGGGCAGGAGTGAGTACCCGTGCCAATGACACTTCCGAGCAACAACTGTCGGTGTTGGAGCCCAGGGATGAGAAGAGAACCGGTTGAAGGCAAGCAGGACTTTTTGCCGTTCACACAGCAGGGGAACAGCTGACATTACTGAACCCCAGTAACACAGGAGCAAGTGTTGACTGTGCTAACAGCACTTACAGGCAACAACTGGCGGTGTTGGAGCCCAGGGTCAAGGGGATGTTTAAATACTAGATCGAGTAATTTCCTTGTTACCTGTCAATTTTAAATGTCTATACTTCAAACAAGAGAAAGATAACCTTTACTACCATAAGATGATGATTTCATTTAAACTAATATCGAGATAAATAAAGAATTGACAAACATAAACACATACATTAACATGTTGAACAGCAATGCAAACCACAAAATAAATTAGTTAAGGAATCTGCTATACGGTTGTACATAAAAGCATACAAGTACATATCTGAATCCATTAATGATGGATAAGTAACAGTATGTACACCATTTTTATTGTATAGACAATGAATGTCTGACTTCAAAACATCATCAGCATTACAAGTTATCGGTGATATTACTAAAATGTTACATTTGCTAAATAATGTCACTAAACAGTTTATACAAAATTATACAATTTCCATCATGTAATACTCATAATATGTGCCAATAATCATTTTTATTAACAAACATAACCTTTAAAAAGTGCATAGTGCATAGTGAAAATTGCTATTTATGCCTGACTGTCGACTTGCAAGCATGACAACGGATAGATAAGGTATATATAGATGAGACTGCATAGCCACAGATGGTGAATGGCGATGTAATACTGTACCTCAATAAAGTGTGCGTCACTACTACATAATTTTTTTTATATAGCTTTATAAACAGGGTACGTGGATGTATGCTTGCGCCTTTGTTTTGACGCACAGACTGCCTTCCTGCTGAGACGCGTTGGGTAGTGAACAGTTGTGTGCAGTGTTCACTGCAGTCTCTGCGGAATAACCACACTTAGGCCTTATAACTTTTCAGACTTTCTTTAACAATCTACCAAGATGAAGAAGGCAGGGAGTAAGGCACGTGGTCGTGGCCGTGGAGTTTCTTCAGGGAGAGGACATGGGGATTCTGTGGCTGCTGCGGCCCCCAGTGACACAGCATCCACCAGTTTTCCTCGTGAGCGTTCCTTTATGCGCACTTTTGTAGGAGCTCGGAGTACCCCCCTGCTGCGGGAAGAACAAATTGAAGCCGTTGTTGGTTGGATGGCAGCCAATGCATCGACTTCAATTGCTTCCACCTCCTCTCAGGACCACAGCACTGTTGAGCAACCATCTGTCTCTTCACCGCCTGGCAAATTGCCCAGGCAGTCAGCGAGTTCTGTACAGGAGCCAGCTGAGTGTCTGCTTCTGTTCTCAGAATCTATTGGCTTGCAAACAGGGGCCCAGCCAAGCAGCATTCTGTAATGTGAAGAAGAGGGAGTATGCAGTGATGCGCAACAGCTGTGTCTCTCTGAATCTGAAGAGGCGGGTGAGACAGTGCCGATGGTCAGCACACCGCAGAACGCATCTGATGATGATGAGACTCAGGTGCCAGTTTCTGTTGAGCATGGTGCTGGCCAGACCACCCAACAGCAGCAGGTGTTGGAAGAGGGTAGTGGAGATGATGAGGTCCAAGACCCAACATGGCGTGAGGAACAGGAAGGTGGTGGGAGCAGCTCAGAGGAATCCTAATAATAATAATATTAATTTATATAGCGCCATCATATTACGCATCGCTTTACAGTTTTGCAGTTTAAGAACACAAGTCATAAGTAACAACGTTAACAATACAATAATTTAAGCTAAATAAGTCGCCCCTACTCGTGACAGCTTACAATGTACAATGAGGTGGGGGAGATACAAAGTATAGGTGTTTATATACAATGGTGCATTTACAATGATGGTCCAGCCATCTTAAGGGAGTGAGGGATGGAGATAGTGTCATGTGTGCATCGCCACGAAGATCGTCGCGGTTGCACATTCTGACTTCTCACAGCTGAGTTGCTGTTTCTTTGTGTTTGGCAGTTAGGGAGTTAATTCTGTCTGTGCTCAGTTCTGGGACTGGGTGCAGTTTCTCCCGGCTGCAATTAATTATTTGTTGATTGGTTTCCTTTAAATCTCTGGTTGTCTGTGTTGGGAGTTGCCAGTGAAATTCTTCATGCAGACCACAGATAGGATTGTATCTGTATAGACTTAAGTTAAAGAGCTCCTTAGTTGTTTTAAGCTCACCTTGCTTAGAGTTTAATATCCCAGATCATTTATGTTCCTTCTGTGTTTGAGTGTGTATGCAAGTCTGTGTTTTCTCCAGTCTGTCTTATATGTCTAATCTGTGTATTTAGCAGAGATTAGCCCATATCCCTTTGGTGGTAATCAGAATCCTTCTTAGGACTGATTACAGGGTTCAGGGACTGATAGGAGACAGGGTTAGGCTGGAGACTTGGACCTCTGAACCATTATCAGTACCTCCAAGGTGAGGGATTAGTTAGGACCCCAGTTTAGGGTCAGGTTAGACCCCCGGTCCTCCTCTTTCCTGTGACAGTGTATCAAGTCCTCAAGATTAACCCTGAGTTCAACGGATATCGTGTCAGGTAAATCTATTCTATATTTACATGCTGATGTTGCTAATCTATATGTTGTATAGAGTGTTGTTCTTTTAAGAATAGTTTACTGACATCGTACACATATCATAAGACCGCGTGACATTTTCACTGGCCAATAAAATTATTCCCAGTTGCCATGGATCCAGTAGCCCAGCTGGCTCTGCAGTTGCAGGGATTATCCATGGAGCTGACGGACATTAAGTCCAAAGTTTTGTCTCCCTCGGAGCAAACCAGATTTGAACCTAAAGTAGCTCTCCCGGACAGGTTCACTGGTGGGCGAGACAAATTTTTTACCTTCAGGGAAGCATGTAAATTGTATTTTCGGCTTCGGCCTCGATCATCAGGGAGTGAAGAGCAGAGAGTGGGAATTGTTATCTTGCTCCTACAAGGGGACCCTCAATCCTGGGCCTTCTCCCTTCCTCCGGGATCCCCGGCTCTACAGTCAGTAGATCGATTTTTTACTGCCCTGGGTTTGGTATATGATGACCCAGATCGGGTCTCTCTTGCTGAGACAAAATTACGTAAGATACAGCAGGGAGATCGTCCGGCGGAGGAATTTGCTTCTGAGTTCCGTAGATGGGCCACAGATACTCAGTGGAATGACCCAGCTCTTAGAAGCCAGTTTTGTCATGGGCTTTCTGACAAATTAAAGGACGTTTTGGCTCAGTATGATTCTCCTCCATCACTGGAGGCTGCTATGGCCCTAGCTATCCGTACTGATAGACGGCTCCGGGAGAGGTGCGAGGTAACTCCGCCCCCTGTTGTTACTCCACCTACTACTAAAGTCCCTTATGTTGAGGTTCCCCTTGTCTGTTCGGAGGAGCCTATGCAGTTGGGAGGGACATAATTTCGTAGGAGGGGATTGGCGGTACGCCGCAGGACTAGAAGGTGTTTCTTCTGCGGGAAAGAGGGACATTTTGTTGGGGGATGTCCATCCCGTGCCTTGTTGAGCAAAAAGTCGCCGGAAAACTGTTAATCCCAGGTTGTGTGGTGGACGACAACCTGGGAGTATGTATTTCGTCCGCTAGTTCTTCTCAGTTCCTTGTACCAGTGGAGGTGGTAGTTGGTACGAGAGTGGAGAGATTGTCTGTTCTTCTTGATAGTGGGTCCGGGGCTAATCTGGTTGACGCTCAGTTTGCTCAGGCTCAAGGTATGCATCTGAGTGTATTGGTCAAACCGATCCCTATATTCTCCATTGACGCCAGGCCTCTCGGCCAAGGTAGCTTTGTTCATGAGGTTCATAACATTGACCTTCGGGTAGGGGCAATACATAGGGAACTATTATCTTGTTATGTGTTGGAGGGTCTACCTACTCCTATTGTGTTGGGTCTTCCTTGGTTGGTTAAACATAACCCTGTGATTAATTGGCAGTCCAGAGATATAAGCCAATGGGGGGAGTTTTGCAAAAGTAACTGCATGAACACAGTCATCAGTGCGGTCGTGCCTAGTACTTTGCCTCCTTTTTTGGAGGACTTTGGGGATGTGTTCTCTGAGGAGGGGTGTCAGGAGTTGCCTCCTCATCGCGTGTATGACTGCTCTATTAATTTACTTCCTGATGCTAAGTTACCTAAAGCTAGGTTATATAACCTTTCTGGTCCTGAGAGGCAGGCTATGAAAGATTATATTTCGGAAAGTCTGGCCAAAGGGCATATTAGACCTTCATCTTCCCCAGTGGCCGCGGGGTTCTTCTTTGTGAAGAAAAAAGATGGAGGCCTACGCCCTTGCTTGGATTTTCGCGAACTTAATCGGATTACTGTTCGAGATCCGTATCCACTCCCTCTGATTCCTGATCTCTTCAATCAAATTGTTGGCGCCAAATGGTTCTCTAAATTGGATCTCAGGGGGGGCGTATAATCTGATTAGGATAAAAGAGGGGGATGAGTGGAAAATGGCGTTTAACACGCCGGTGGGACATTATGAGAACCTTGTCATGCCTTTTGGTCTGACTACTGCACCAGCAGTATTCCAACATTTTGTTAATGACATTTTTTGTCATCTGGTGGGGCTGTTTGTGGTCGTATATTTGGATGACATTTTAATTTACTCACCAGATCTTGTGTCTCACCAGGAGCATGTGAGACAGGTGTTGCAGATCTTGCGAGACAATAAACTATACGCCAAACTGGAAAAGTGTGTATTCGCCGTACAGGAACTTCAGTTTTTGGGTTTCTTGGTGTCAGCCTCCGGTTTCCGTATGGACCCTGAAAAGGTGAGAGCAGTGCTTGAATGGGATCAGCCAGAGGATCTTAAGGCTCTGCAGCGTTTTCTGGGGTTTGCTAACTACTACCGGAAATTTATTTGTAATTTCTCATCTGTTGTCAAACCTCTCACTGACATGACAAGAAAAGGGACGGATTTTTCTAAATGGTCGGACAAAGCTTGCCAAGCTTTTTCCTCTTTGAAAAAATGTTTTGCTTCGGCACCCGTTCTCATCCAACCAGATGCATCACAGCCGTTCGTTGTGGAGGTGGACGCGTCTGACGTAGGGGTGGGTGCAATATTGTCCCAGGGTCCGTCCCCTGGTAAATGGCATCCGTGTGCTTTCTTTTCTAAAAAATTGTCGTCCGCCGAAAGGAATTATGATATCGGCAATAGGGAACTTTTGGCCATTAAGTTGGCTTTTGAAGAATGGCGTCACTTTTTGGAGGGGGCAGTCCACCCGGTCACCGTCATTACTGATCACAAGAACCTGCTGTATTTGGAATCTGCTAAGCGTCTGAATTCCAGACAAGCTCGATGGTCGTTGTTTTTTACCAGCTTTAATTTTGTTGTCACTTATCGCCCTGGATCTAAGAATGTTAAGGCGGATGCCTTGTCTCGCAGTTTCCCAGGGGCCGGGAAAATGGATGACCCGATTCCTATCCTTCAGGAGGGGGTGGTAGTGTCGGCTGTATGTTCTGAGCTTGAGGAGGAGGTGTTAGAGGCTCAGGGGGACGCCCCTGCAGGACCTCCAGGGAGACTGTTTGTCCCAAATCAGTTGAGACAAAAGGTTATTGAGGCACATCATAATTCTGCTTTAGCAGGACATCCAGGGAGTAAGGCTACTTTAGATCTCCTTTCTCGCCGGTTTTGGTGGCCTAACGTTAATAAAGATGTTTTAACTTTTGTTGCGTCCTGTGGGGTTTGTGCTCGCTCTAAGACCCCTCATACCCGTCCGTCTGGGACCCTCTTACCCTTGAAACTTCCGGAGCGTCCATGGACTCATTTGTCTATGGACTTCATCACGGACCTTCCTCAGTCGTCAGGGAAGACTGTCATACTGGTGGTTGTTGACAGGTTCAGTAAGATGGCACATTTCATTGCTCTTCCTCCCCTCCCTAATGCTAAAACTCTGGCGCAGGTGTTCATTGGGGAGATTGTGAGACTTCATGGGTTGCCTTCTGATGTGGTGTCAGATAGGGGGTCTCAGTTTGTGTCCAAGTTTTGGAGTGCATTTTGTTTACGTCGGGGGATGCAATTGTCATTTTCCTCGGCTTTTCATCCACAGACCAATGGTCAGACAGAGCTTCTGAATCAAAGCCTAGAGACTTATCTTCGGTGTTTTGTCTCAGAGAACCAGGAGGACTGGTCTTCTTTCTTGCCTCTGGCAGAGTTCGCTCTTAACAACAGGCGGAGCGAGTCCACTGGTAAGTCCCCGTTTTTTGGGGCATATGGTTTTCATCCCCAGTTTTGTACATTCAATGGGGGGGGGCCCTTCTGGGGTTCCTGAGGAGGAGCGTTTCTCGTCGTCACTTGCTTCAGTGTGGAGAGGTGTATTGAATAATCTGAGTGCTATGGGGAACCGTTATAAACGTATGGCTGATAGGAGGAGAGTTTCTGGTCCAGATCTTAATGTGAACGATCTGGTATGGTTGTCTACCAGGAATATAAAACTTAAAGTTCCCTCCTGGAAGCTGGGCCCCAGATTCATCGGGCCGTACAGGATCAGTTCCATAATTAATCCTGTGGCATTTCGTCTGGACCTCCCTCCTAAGTTTAAAATCCACAATGTGTTCCACAAGTCATTACTTAAGAGGTACGTGGCACCAGTCATACCATCACCTCTACCTCCTCCTCCAGTGGTGGTCAATGGTAACTTGGAGTTTCAAGTGTCAAAGATCATTGACTCACGTCTGAATCGCCGGTCCCTTCAGTACTTGGTGCATTGGAAGGGGTATGGTCCAGAGGAGAGGACGTGGGTTCCTGCGTCTGACATTAACGCAGATCGTTTGGTGCGGACCTTCCACAGAACTCACCTGGGCAAACCTGGCCCTGAGGGTCCGGAGGCCCCTCGTAGAAGGGGGGGTACTGTCATGTGTGCATCGCCACGAAGATCGTCGCGGTTGCACATTCTGACTTCTCACAGCTGAGTTGCTGTTTCTTTGTGTTTGGCAGTTAGGGAGTTAATTCTGTCTGTGCTCAGTTCTGGGACTGGGTGCAGTTTCTCCCGGCTGCAATTAATTATTTGTTGATTGGTTTCCTTTAAATCTCTGGTTGTCTGTGTTGGGAGTTGCCAGTGAAATTCTTCATGCAGACCACAGATAGGATTGTATCTGTATAGACTTAAGTTAAAGAGCTCCTTAGTTGTTTTAAGCTCACCTTGCTTAGAGTTTAATATCCCAGATCATTTATGTTCCTTCTGTGTTTGAGTGTGTATGCAAGTCTGTGTTTTCTCCAGTCTGTCTTATATGTCTAATCTGTGTATTTAGCAGAGATTAGCCCATATCCCTTTGGTGGTAATCAGAATCCTTCTTAGGACTGATTACAGGGTTCAGGGACTGATAGGAGACAGGGTTAGGCTGGAGACTTGGACCTCTGAACCATTATCAGTACCTCCAAGGTGAGGGATTAGTTAGGACCCCAGTTTAGGGTCAGGTTAGACCCCCGGTCCTCCTCTTTCCTGTGACAGTGTATCAAGTCCTCAAGATTAACCCTGAGTTCAACGGATATCGTGTCAGGTAAATCTATTCTATATTTACATGCTGATGTTGCTAATCTATATGTTGTATAGAGTGTTGTTCTTTTAAGAATAGTTTACTGACATCGTACACATATCATAAGACCGCGTGACAGATAGTGAATGGGCTAGAGACACACACACACATACACACTTACACAGAATACATAGAATGACTTTGATTAGTGAATGTGATAGGCCGCTCTGAACAAATGTGTTTTGAGGGAGCGCCTGAAACCATGCAAATTGTGGATAGTCCTAATTTGTTGGGGTACAGCATTCCAGAGGATTGGCGTAGCGCGGGAGAAGTCTTGGAGTGGGGAGTGGGAGGTACGTATTAGTGCAGAGGTTAGTCGAAAGTCGTTTGCAGAGCGCAGCAGTCGGTTAGGCCGATAGATAGAAATGAGGGAGGAGATGTAGGAGGGGTGCTGCACTGTGGATAGCTTTGTGGCTGAGAACCAGTACTTTGGTTGAAAGCTGGGAGAGGCCTAGAGAAGTGGTTAGTGATAGAAGGAAGATAGAGGAAGACATTGCCCCAACGGTACAAACAGAAGGGAGAGTTAGGCTGCAGACTCGGTTGCCTGTAGCCTCCAGTTTGTCACCTGTTCGGAGCAGTTGTCTTCCAAAAGTCAAAACGTGCGCTCCCAGGACTTGCACTGCGTGGTCCTTTTTTCACACACTTGCACATGATATTTGCTATGTCAAATGAAAGCAGTCTAATCAAAAATTAAAAATAGCTAAAAGTGTCAGTCACCTCAATACCACAAATATGTGGAAACATGTGCGGACAAAGCACGTAGTTGAGTTACAAAGACACACTGGAGATGTAGGCCAACCTACAGCAGCACCTACATCTTCAGGTTGTGTTGAAGCCTCTTCATCGAGCTCACACACAGCTGGTTCTGCTTCCTCACAGGATCGCCATGGAAGAACCTCGGTCACTGTTGTCCAGAGACAAAGTGTTATTCCACACACAGCAGCAAGTTCCCTGTCATCCTCACACTCCCAGGCCACAAAACAGCCATCGGTAGCACAGGCATGGGATAAAAGACGGCCATACTCCGCAAACCATGCACGAGCACAGGCTCTGAATGCTGGCATTGCAAAACTCCTGTCCCTTGAAATGCTGTCATTCAGGCTGGTGGAGACAGACAGTTTCCGTAGCTGAATATCATTGTCAGTCCCAAAATACAATGTGCCAAGCCGATTTCATTTCAGCAGGCAAGCCGTCCCTGGTCTGCAAAAGCATGTTGAGGGAAAAATTAAACATGCGCTACTAAACGCCCTCAGTAGCAAGGTCCACCTGACCACCGATGCGTGGACCAGTACCCATTGTTAGGATCTGCTACAACCAGTAAGGAAAGAAGGGAATTCTGTCCCTACAATACAACTAAGCTGAATCCCTACGATGTAACGGGGAACCTGATCCTGCGACCAGACCCGCTAAAGTCCTCATCTAGTGTGAACGAAGACCTATAGTTGCGAGGGAGGAATCCCTACAAGATCTAGGGACTGGGAGAAAAGGTGGACACCTCCTAACATAAATTGTAGCATGGATAATTAAACAGAAAAAAAAATACTTTGCGATCCTAACATCAAGCAAAACTGACTGATTAAGGCACCTAAGCACCCGGCTAGCTTAACAGTAGATAATACAATGAAGTCAAGCAAAGCCAGAAGGGCGGAGCCAGACTAAATAGGGAAAAAAGGTCATGTGACCAGCAAACTGAAACAAAACCTAACAAGAGGGTTCTAACACCCATGGCCAGGGACAATACCTTTCCCTCACTGCCCATTGGGTCAATGTTGTGTAGCCGGGTACTGATCTTGCGAGTGGCGCTGTACGTGTTCTGCCAACTCCAAGGATTGCAGGAATCAAGTCTGTACACATTGACTCCTCCTCCTACTCCAGTTCCTCAGAATCATCGCTGCAGGAGCCGTCACGGTCTACCTCCACATGGACCTGTTAACGTTTACCTGTTGCGACTGATATGAGCACAGCCGTGTCCAAATGTTAACAGGCCGTCCTGAAATTAATTTCCATGGGGAACCTTAGCCACACAACGCAGGAGCTCTGTAATGCCATAAAGCAGGAGAGCGACGTGTGGTTTTTGGAAGCGAATCTACAGGCAGGCTTAGTAGTGTGTGACAATGGCCGAAATCTGGTGGCAGCTCTGGGCCTTGGCAACCTCACTCACATACCATGTTTGTCATATGTGCTCAACTTGGTCGTGCAGAGTTTTTTGAGGGACTATCCGGATCTTGATGCACTGCTGCACAAGGTCCGCCTAGAGTGCGCTCACTTGCGACGTTCCAGCATGGCCAGATCGCTGATTGCAGCTCTGCAACGCAGATTTCGCCTTCATGAACATCGCATCATATGTGACGTACCCACCAGGTGGAATTCCTCGTTACATATGTTGGAGCGATTGTGTGAGCAGCAGCCAACAGTAATGGAGTATCAGCTGCATCAGGCGCAATCAACTCGCAATTTGCGCCGTTCACACTTCACCACTACTGAGTGGGCCTCTATAATAAGAATAATAATAATAATCTTTATTTATATAGCGCCATAATATTCCGCAGTGCTTTACAGTTTAACAGTTTCAAAACACAAGTCATAAGTAACAACGTTAACAATACAATAATTAAAGCAAAATCAGCCGCCCCTGCTGGTGAAAGCTTACAATCTACAATGAGGTGGGGGAGATACAAAGTACAGGTGTTTATAGACAATGGTGTTTTTACAATGATGGTCCAGCCATTTTAAGGGAGTGAGGGATGCATGGAGATAGTGAATGGGCTACACACACAGACTTACACATAGAATGACTTTGATTAGTGAATGTGATAGGCCACTGTGAACAAATGTGTTTTGAGGGAGCACCTGAAACCATCCAAATAGCGGATAGTCCTAATTTCTTGGGGTACAGCATTCCAGAGTATTGGCGCAGCGCGGGATAAGTCTTGGAGTCGGGAGTGGGAGGTACGGATTAGTGCAGAGGTTAGTCGAAGGTCGTTTGCAGAGTGCAGCAGTCGGTTAGGCCGATAAATATAAATGAGGGAGGAGATGTAGGGGGGTGCTGCGCTCTGGAGAGCTTTGTTGGTGAGAACCAGTAATTAGAATTGGATCCTATAATGAATGGGCAGCCAGTGTAATGAGTGGCGAAGGACTCTATGAAGGACATCTGCCACGTTTTGCGTGCGTTTGATGAGTCAACGCGGATGGCGAGTGCAGATGATGCACTAGTCAGCCTGACTGTCCCCCTTATCTGCCTGCTTCAAAAAACACTGCAAGCACTAAGGCATGAGGTTTTGGAAGAGGTGGAGGATGAGGAGTCACAAATTCCATCACCTTCTGGACAGTCAGCGCAACGTGGTTCCTCACAAAGGGCTGGAGGACTTTCAAAGTACCATGCTGTATCAACAATTGAACCTCCAGAGTCGCTGTCTATATTTTCATAACCATTCCAAACTTTTAATGTATTTACAAAGCACATAATGTACAGTTTTTGTCTATCTTTTTGTAATGCTATTGTGTTTCCATAAAGTGATGTTACAGAATTATGATACAATGTTTTTAAATTTTATGAGTTTTAAAATTTGTAAATTTTTATGTATTTGAAGGACTTTGTGAGGAGGATGAGGAGGAGTCAATGGAGGAGGAAGACATCGCTCCAGAGGGAGGTACACAACGCTCTAGTCAGTATGTAGAGCGAGGGTGGGGTGATGCAGAGCAGGCAGAGATGACGTCTCTTGCAGGGACTGCGTTTCTTGGCCAGTTGGGAGTCTGCAGCACATGGTTGATTTCATGCTGCAGTGCCTGAGAAACGACCGCCGCATCGAACACATTCACACCACGTCTGATTATTGGGTGTACACCCTCCTAGACCCTCGCTACTGGGACAACTTTCAAAGCCTCATCAGACCGTTGAACCGGGAGCGTAAAATGCGGGAGTAACAAGACACACTGCTGCAATTATTATTATTATTATACATTTATATAGCGCCATTTATTCCATGGCGCTTTACATATGACAAGGGAAAAATATAGACAGGTACAATAAAGATGTGCTGGACAAGGGACACACAAGTACAGAAGGAGAGAGGACCCTGCCCGCGAGGGCTCACAGTCTGCAGGGATGGGTGAGAATGCAATAGGAAAGGGTAGAGCTGGTCGTACGATGGTTGAGTACACTGAGGATCATTGCAGGTTGTAAGCTTGTCGGAATCCATAATGTTCTCCATTCCAGCCGAGAGCACTGCTGCTGCTACTGCTTTACAAAGCAGCTCTGTGTGTCGAGGCAGTGGAGACAGCTCTGCAACAAGAGGGAGCACAAGCAGCGCCTCTGCACAGGGCAAGACCAGTATGTTCCAAATGTGGTGAAGTTTTGTGGCAGCGCCACCAATGTCTACACCATCCGAGACGGCTCCAGTCGGCAGGAGGCAACGTTTCCGTAAGATGGTGACAGACGACATGTCTTGCCCACTCAGTGTACTCCCAGATGGCTCTTCCCCATTCAAGTTTTGAGTCTCTAAGCTGGATACATGGCCAGAGCTTAGCCAGTATGCATTGGAGGTGCTGACTTGCCCTGCTGGCAGTGTATTATCGGAGCGCGTCTTTTGTGCTTCAGGTGGTGTACTAACAGACCGTCGCATGCGACTATCCTCCGATAATGTAGACCGGCTTACTTTGCTGAAAATGAACAAGGCATGGATCATGCATGAATTTGCCTGTCCTGTTTCCGATTAAATAACTGGTTGGCAACGTTATACATGTATCCTGTTATGTTCATCTTTCTACCACCTGAACTGTACAGTCATGGCCAAAAGTTTTGATAATGATATTTTCACATGATCTGCTGCCCTCTGGTTTTTATGTGTGTTTGACAGATATTTTTATCACAGACAGAAAAATAATTGCAAACATATGAGTAACAAAAGCTTATATTGACAGTTAGAATGAGTTAATGCAGCAAGTCTAATTTTGCAGTGTTGACCCTTCTTCTTCAGGACCTCTGCAATTCTCCCTGGTATGCTGTCAATCAACTTCTGGACCAAATCCTGGCTGATAGCAGTCCATTCTTGCACAATCAATGCTTTCATTTTGTCAGAATTTTTAAGTTTTTGTTTGTCCACCCGTCTCTTGATGATTGACCACAAGTTCTCAATGGGATTAAGATCTGGGGAGTTTCCAGCCCATGGACCCAAAATCTCTATGTTTTGTTCCCTGAGCCATTTTGTCACTCCATAACTTAGGCAAATCAAACTCACATCATGCCTCAAAAGCTGCAATGTTGGAAGTGCAAAATGTGGGTTGAAATTTGACAACAGCTGCAGTGCGAATGTTTGCCTTCATTGTTCTTGGCTTTTAAAAAAAAGCATACAAGTAAATATAATAATACCTGAAAACCTCAGACTAGAGTGAACACTTCACACAACTGTTCACTTGCTGTGAAAGGCCTTTTTGTGGACTTCTATTATGTTTGCAAGCAATGTATTGTATTTTGATGGAAGAGCGTCACACTAATAGATTTTAGTAAATTTAAAATAGAATAAAGCAGCACCAATTTTAGAAAAATGACAAGGATGAGCCAGTGACAGACACTCAGCAGAGTACACGCAGCGGTGGTTGAAGTAAGTGGAGCGGGATCTACACTCATAGCAATAATTTTAACCTCAGACTAGAGTGAACACTTCACACAACTGTTCACTTGCTGTGAAAGGCCTTTTTGTGGACTTCTATTATGTTTGCAAGCAATGTATTGTATTTTGATGGAAGAGCGTCACACTAATAGATTTTAGTAAATTGAAAATAGAATAAAGCAGCACCAATTTTAGAAAAATGACAAGGATGAGCCAGTGACAGACACTCAGCAGAGTACACGCAGCGGTGGTTGAAGTAAGTGGAGCGGGATCTACACTCATAGCAATAATTTTAACCTCAGACTAGAGTGAACACTTCACACAACTGTTCACTTGCTGTGAAAGGCCTTTTTGTGGACTTCTATTATGTTTGCAAGCAATGGATTGTATTTTGATGGAAGAGCGTCACACTAATAGATTTTAGTAAATTGAAAATAGAATAAAGCAGCACCAATTTTAGAAAAATGACAAGGATGAGCCAGTGACAGACACTCAGCAGAGTACACGCAGCGGTGGTTGAAGTAAGTGGAGCGGGATCTACACTCCTAGCAAAAATTTTAACCTCAGACTAGAGTGAACACTTCACACAACTGTTCACTTGCTGTGAAAGGCCTTTTTGTGGACTTCTATTATGTTTGCAAGCAATGTGTTGTATTTTGATGGAAGAGCGTCACACTAATAGATTTTAGTAAATTGAAAATAGAATAAAGCAGCACCAATTTTAGAAAAATTACAAGGATGAGCCAGTGACAGACACTCAGCAGAGTACACGCAGCGGTGGTTGAAGTAAGTGGAGCGGGATCTACACTCCTAGCAAAAATGTTAACCTCAGACTAGAGTGAACACTTCACACAACTGTTCACTTGCTGTGAAAGGCCTTTTTGTGGACTTCTATTATGTTTGCAAGCAATGTATTGTATTTTGATGGAAGAGCGTCACACTAATAGATTTTAGTAAATTGAAAATAGAATAAAGCAGCACCAATTTTAGAAAAATGACAAGGATGAGCCAGTGACAGACACTCAGCAGAGTACACGCAGCGGTGGTTGAAGTAAGTGGAGCGGGATCTACACTCCTAGCAATAATTTTAACCTCAGACTAGAGTGAACACTTCACACAACTGTTCCCTCGGTGTGAAAGGCTTTTTGTGGACTTCTATTATGTTTGCAAGCAATGTATTGTATTTTGATGGAAGAGCGTCACACTAATAGATTTTAGTAAATTGAAAATAGAATAAAGCAGCACCAATTTTAGAAAAATGACAAGGATGAGCCAGTGACAGACACTCAGCAGAGTACACGCAGCGGTGGTTGAAGTAAGTGGAGCGGGATCTACACTCCTAGCAAAAATTTTAACCTCAGACTAGAGTGAACACTTCACACAACTGTTCACTTGCTGTGAAAGGCCTTTTTCTGGACTTCTATTATGCTTGCAAGCAATGTATTGTATTTTGATGGAAGAGCATCACACTAATAGATTTTAGTAAATTGAAAATAGAATAAAGCAGCACCAATTTTAGAAAAATGACAAGGATGAGCCAGTGACAGACACTCAGCAGAGTACACGCAGCGGTGGTTGAAGTAAGTGGAGCGGGATCTACACTCCTAGCAAAAATTTTAACCTCAGACTAGAGTGAACACTTCACACAACTGTTCACTTGCTGTGAAAGGCCTTTTTGTGGACTTCTATTATGTTTGCAAGCAATGTATTGTATTTTGATGGAAGAGCGTCACACTAATAGATTTTAGTAAATTGAAAATAGAATAAAGCAGCACCAATTTTAGAAAAATGACAAGGATGAGCCAGTGACAGACACTCAGCAGAGTACACACAGCGGTGGTTGAAGTAAGTGGAGCGGGATCTACACTCCTAGCAAAAATGTTAACCTCAGACTAGAGTGAACACTTCACACAACTGTTCCCTTGCTGTGAAAGGCCTTTTTGTGGACTTCTATTATGTTTGCAAGCAATGTATTGTATTTTGATGGAAGAGCGTCACACTAATAGATTTTAGTAAATTGAAAATAGAATAAAGCAGCACCAATTTTAGAAAAATGACAAGGATGAGCCAGTGACAGACACTCAGCAGAGTACACGCAGCGGTGGTTGAAGTAAGTGGAGCGGGATCTACACTCCTAGCAAAAATTTTAACCTCAGACTAGAGTGAACACTTCACACAACTGTTCACTTGCTGTGAAAGGCCTTTTTGTGGACTTCTATTATGTTTGCAAGCAATGTGTTGTATTTTGATGGAAGAGCGTCACACTAATAGATTTTAGTAAATTGAAAATAGAATAAAGCAGCACCAATTTTAGAAAAATGACAAGGATGAGCCAGTGACAGACACTCAGCAGAGTACACGCAGCGGTGGTTGAAGTAAGTGGAGCGGGATCTACACTCCTAGCAAAAATTTTAACCTCAGACTAGAGTGAACACTTCACACAACTGTTCACTTGCTGTGAAAGGCCTTTTTGTGGACTTCTATTATGTTTGCAAGCAATGTATTGTATTTTGATGGAAGAGCGTCACACTAATAGATTTTAGTAAATTGAAAATAGAATAAAGCAGCACCAATTTTAGAAAAATGACAAGGATGAGCCAGTGACAGACACTCAGCAGAGTACACGCAGCGGTGGTTGAAGTAAGTGGAGCGGGATCTACACTCCTAGCAAAAATGTTAACCTCAGACTGCAGTGAACACTTCACACAACTGTTCACTTGCTGTGAAAGGCCTTTTTGTGGACTTCTATTATGTTTGCAAGCAATGTATTGTATTTTGATGGAAGAGCGTCACACTAATAGATTTTAGTAAATTGAAAATAGAATAAAGCAGCACCAATTTTAGAAAAATGACAAGGATGAGCCAGTGACAGACACTCAGCAGAGTACACGCAGCGGTGGTTGAAGTAAGTGGAGCGGGATCTACACTCCTAGCAAAAATTTTAACCTCAGACTAGAGTGAACACTTCACACAACTGTTCACTTGCTGTGAAAGGCCTTTTTGTGGACTTCTATTATGTTTGCAAGCAATGTATTGTATTTTGATGGAAGAGCGTCACACTAATAGATTTTAGTAAATTGAAAATAGAATAAAGCAGCACCAATTTTAGAAAAATGACAAGGATGAGCCAGTGACAGACACTCAGCAGAGTACACACAGCGGTGGTTGAAGTAAGTGGAGCGGGATCTACACTCCTAGCAAAAATGTTAACCTCAGACTAGAGTGAACACTTCACACAACTGTTCACTTGCTGTGAAAGGCCTTTTTGTGGACTTCTATTATGTTTGCAAGCAATGTATTGTATTTTGATGGAAGAGCGTCACACTAATAGATTTTAGTAAATTGAAAATAGAATAAAGCAGCACCAATTTTAGAAAAATGACAAGGATGAGCCAGTGACAGACACTCAGCAGAGTACACGCAGCGGTGGTTGAAGTAAGTGGAGCGGGATCTACACTCCTAGCAATAATTTTAACCTCAGACTAGAGTGAACACTTCACACAACTGTTCACTTGCTGTGAAAGGCCTTTTTGTGGACTTCTATTATGTTTGCAAGCAATGTATTGTATTTTGATGGAAGAGCGTCACACTAATAGATTTTAGTAAATTGAAAATAGAATAAAGCAGCACCAATTTTAGAAAAATGACAAGGATGAGCCAGTGACAGACACTCAGCAGAGTACACGCAGCGGTGGTTGAAGTAAGTGGAGCGGGATCTACACTCCTAGCAAAAATTTTAACCTCAGACTAGAGTGAACACTTCACACAACTGTTCACTTGCTGTGAAAGGCCTTTTTGTGGACTTCTATTATGTTTGCAAGCAATGTATTGTATTTTGATGGAAGAGCGTCACACTAATAGATTTTAGTAAATTGAAAATAGAATAAAGCAGCACCAATTTTAGAAAAATGACAAGGATGAGCCAGTGACAGACACTCAGCAGAGTACACGCAGCGGTGGTTGAAGTAAGTGGAGCGGGATCTACACTCCTAGCAAAAATTTTAACCTCAGACTAGAGTGAACACTTCACACAACTGTTCACTTGCTGTGAAAGGCCTTTTTGTGGACTTCTATTATGTTTGCAAGCAATGTATTGTATTTTGATGGAAGAGCGTCACACTAATAGATTTTAGTAAATTGAAAATAGAATAAAGCAGCACCAATTTTAGAAAAATGACAAGGATGAGCCAGTGACAGACACTCAGCAGAGTACACGCAGCGGTGGTTGAAGAAGTAACTGGAGCGTGATCTGCATTTAAAAAAAAAAAAAAAAAATACCTCACAGACTGCAGTGAACACTGGAACACAACTGTTCACTATCTGTGAAAGGCTCCTTTCTGTACTTCTATAGTGTTTGCAACCAATGTATTGTTTACGGATGGAAGCACATCACACTATAATTTCTATTGAATGGAGCAGCTAGAATTACACTAAAGAAAAAAAAAAAGAGTCTGTGAGTGACACGTGCAGATGCCTACAGACAGCGTTGGATGCAGAGCAAACTGCAGCGCGTCACCTGCACTCACACACACACCTTGCACAGAGCTGTTAAAACAACACTGCAAGGCAAAAGGAAGCTTTACACAGCGGTTGGTAAACTAGCCTGCCTAAAGCAAAGTACACAAAATCGCAATCTCTAACTGTCCCTCAGAGTCAGCAGAGCAGCGTTCTGTCCCTAACTGAGTTCACAGCACAGTGACGCTAAAATGGCGGCGGCGCCTTTTATAGTGCATTCTGACATCATTTCAGCAGCCAATCACAGCCATGCCATTAGTTAAGATGACCGCAGCAGTACAGGATGTGCCCACACTTCGTAGGATTCCTCATTGGCTGACTAAAATCACAGTCCCTCTCAAAGAATTATGGGAACTTCCGATTCCGGTATACGATATAGGAAAAATATCAGAACTAAGTATCGGAATTCCGATACAGCGAATATCGGCCGATACCCGATACTTGCGGTATCGGAATGCTCAACACTAGTGATCACGTAGCCTATGCATGTCACCAATCCCATGGGAGGAGGTAGATATAGATGAAGAATCTGACAAGTCACTCAGGGAAGAGGCAGATGTCGGTCCCTTCTGTATACTAGGATAATTCCTTTTTCTCCAGAAATAAACTCTTTTGGCCTGGTAGTCTCTATTATCTCTAGTATATTTCTTCATTTGATTCTCTTGGATCTTTTTGACCAATTGGTCCATACATTTCTCAATATCTTGTTCAGACAGTGCGATACGCTCTGGGGTGCAGCCCTCACGGATCTCAGCCTGTATAGTATCAATCTTTTTATCTAATTCTGAAATATTTTTAGAGTTTAAGTCAATCAGTAATTGCATAATAGTGAAGGAACAAACGTCACATGCTTCCTCCCATTTTTTTTTACAAATAATTCATCATCAATTGGGAAGGTAGGTATTACTCTGACTCTAAGGCCACGTGGGATCATCCTATTAGTGGTATACTTTTCCAGAAAGAGTCTGTTCCACCAATACTTAGACCTCTGTAATAACATGGTTTTAATACTATCAAATTTCACATCCCAAGTTGCGTCTCCCGAATCATGACCAACAACCCCACTTGTGCCATAAACCTGGTCTAGTTGGGAAAGCCAGGTTTTCTCCTTAGCACGAAAATCCATAATGTTCCAAAGCACGAAACCTGTGCATAACACAGCAAAAATAGAATATAGTAAAACAGATTTGGAACCAGCGGTATACATGGGTAGTAAAAGGTGGACGATATTGCATATAATCACTGTGGAATACCACTATCATGTGCACTATGGATGTCTATAGACCAACTGTAAATACTAAACAAACATCACAAAGAACAAACTACAGTCAAAGAGGTCATAATAAAAAATAACATTTATTGAAAAATGATTAAAACCTGGAATAAGGCAACATGGGGAATATGGGCTCACAGTGTGCGCAATGGAATAGGGCCATGTGAACAGAAAAATATATCCACAAATGAGTAGGTAGTATACCAAAAAATCACAGTATCACTAGATAACAAAATTTACAACAAACGAGCACAATGTCAAAAATAATACACAAGTGCAAATAGGTAAGTACCAAAGAGGAAATAACGATGACATGGCTGCAGCAAGGCTCAAAATCCTAAGTGATACATAGTAGATGAAATGTACATAATTACCCAATGATGCGGATACACTGGACACAGGGCCGCCCCGACGCGCGTTTCGGAGTTAAAAAACTCCTTCCTCAGGGGGCGCATGACAGAGTCCCAGAAAGGGACTCTATTTATCCTGAAAGGTAGCGGCGTGCAGTTACCGCTGTAATACCGCCCACACCTGAACGCCATCACCGCACGTCAGAGCCGGAAGCACGTGGGGCCCCACGTGGTCCGGCGTCTGACATCACAGGAAATGACGCCGGCGCTGTGGAAAACAGACGGCGCATGCGCCGACCCGCCTTAACCTGGAGACCAGCAGTAAAGATGGTGATACAAGAACGATTACATAGACGCCCATATAATGAACAACTGATAGATGAACATTCTAAAAAGGCTTACAAATAACAGTACATATGTAATGGAGACAAATAATAAATGTGAAAAGAAAATATTTGTATATTATTGCAGACTATTATAACAAATTATAACAAATTATAACAAGTACTGTACGTCTTTCCAGGGCGTGAGCATGACAATCAGCTTCTCTACATGACTGACGACCATTCCATTTCAGTGTCAGCTGAATTCCAAACAGAGTACACCTCATTCTACTTAATGTGCTTCTGATTAGGTGATCATCTGAGCCAAATGATATTTAACAAAGGAAAGTATAAAAAACACTGCTGTGGTGTTCACAATCCTCTTGCAATAGGAGAAGTTGGATGGCAAAACAAGTGCTAGTAATATCCCAAAAGTAATAGGAATGAATAAAAACTTTTAACCATGCTAAAGGAGTTGAAAAGTCTTGAGTGAGGAAAATAAGGACTCAATTCTGGCTTTACTAGAAGAGGGATATAGTAAGCATCATGTTGCCTCCATCCTTAAAATTTCTAAGATGGCTGTCCATTACAACAAGGTCAAGCAGCAGTCATTGCGGACAACAAAGCTACAGACCGGCAGAGGGTGAAAATGACTCTCCACTAACCAGGATGACTGTCATCTGATTCAAATGTCACTCAGCAACCGCAGAATGACATCGAGTGACCTACAAAAGGAATTACAAATGGCAGCTGAGGTGAAGTGCACGGCATGAACAGTTCGTAACAGTTTTCTAGAGGCAGGGCGCAAGTCATGTATAGCTAGAAAAAAGCCTTTCATCAATGAGAAGCAAAGGAGGACCAGGCTGAAATTTGCCAAAGACCATAAGGATTGGACCATAGAGGAAAGAAGTAAAGTAATCTTCTCTGATGAGTCTAATTTTCAGCTTTGCCCAACACCTGGTCATCTAATGGTTAGACTGAGACTTGAAGAGGCGTACAAGCCACAGTGTCTTGCACCCACTGTGAAATTTGGTGGAGGATCGGTGATGATCTGGGGATGCTTCAGCAAGACTAGAATTGGGTAGGTTAATCTTTGCAAAGGACGTATGAATCAAGCTGCCAAAAATCAAGCTGCCTGGAAAAACAGTTGATTCCTTCTGCTCAGCCAGTGTTCCCCAACTGTGAGGACTGGTTTTTCTAGCAGGACAATGCGCCATTCCACACAGCTAGGTTAATCAATGTGTGAATGAAGTACCACTACATCAAACCCCTGTCATGGCCAGCCCAATCTCCAGACCTGAACCTCATTGAAATCCTCTTGAATGTAATCAAGAAGAAGATGGATAGTCACAAGCCATCAAACAAAGAAGAACTGCTTAAATTTTTGTACCAGGAGCGGCATAAACTCACCCAAAAGCAGTGTGAAAGACTAGTGGAAAGCACGCCAAGACGCATGAAAGCTGTGAATAATATCATGGTTATTCCACAAAATATTGAATTCTGAACTCTTCCTGAGTTAAAACATTAGTATTGTTGATTCTAAATGATTATGAACTTGTTTTCTTAGAATTATTTGAGGTCTGCATGCACTGCATTTTTTGTTATTTTGATCATTTCTCATTTTCTGAAAATAAATACAAAATTTGTTGCTTGGAAATTCAGAGACATGTTGTCAGTAGTTTATAGTATAATAGACCAATTTAAATTATACTCAAAAATATACCTATAAAGAGAAAATTAGACAAGCTGAAAATTTTGCAGTGGTCTCTTAATTTTTGCCAGAGCTGTATAATTTAAAGCGAACCTGTCAGCAGGATCTTGCAAAGTAAGCTTCAGATATTGTCAGTTTGCCGCTGTTATACTCATAAAATGTAAAATGATACCTGTGGTGAAGAAATTTGTCTTGTAGTCCTTGTGTAATCAATGTTAGAATTTTCAGTTAATTATATGCCTGTGCTCCATGGCATGACTGTAGGCAGAAACTTATCTTCCTTCTCTAAGTCAGGGAAAGCAAGAAAAGACTTGCCCAAAGGCCCTCTCTAAAACACAAACAGCCTGTCTATGATGAGGAACATGTTTGTGCTTCGGGGGCGAGCCTGTGGGCTGGTCATTTCTTGGTTTCTCTGGCTTAGAGCAGGAAGATAAGACTCTGCCTACAGTCCCGCCCCAGAGCATAGGCATCTTATTAACTGAAAACTTTTAACACTGATTACTAGAGTTGAGCGATACTTTCCGATATCCAAAAGTATCGGAATCGGAATGGTATCGCCGATACCCAAAAAATATCGGCGACACCCGATATCGATACCGGAAATCCAATGTAAGTCTATGGGAACAAAATATCGGAATTAAAAAAAACCCATTCTTGCCTTGTTGGTTAATTGTACATGAAGGAAAACAACAAAGAGTAATGTAGAATGTATTGTGGAAGGTTGAGGAGACATTAAAGGCATAGATGTTTAACCCAATCAAATGGAATGGCATAAATATTTTTTTTTAAAGATGTTCGGATTGACGAAGAAATTGACAATGTTGTTAACGTTTTTTCTATTTTGGCAAATATGTATATTTCACAACTTCCATGCGCTTCACCTTTTTAACTTTTGACACACTTTCTCCTTCATAATCTTCAGCAGCATCATCTTTTTCATCAAATTATTCTTCATCTTCACCTTCTTTATCTTCTTCTTAAACTTCTTGCTATTCATCTTTTTGTTAACATTACTCATATTCTTCTTATTAAACTATTATTCTTATTCATATTGTACTTCATCTTCTTCATCATATTCTTATTTGTGACAGAGAATCCTGTACTTGTAATCTGTCAAAGTATGAATTTTTCATCCTTCCGTTCTTGCTGTCACAAAAATTTAAATTACAACAGTATTTGTCCGTGTTCAGTTTAGCCTGCAGCAGCAGGCATTTTCCAGTGACAGACACTCAGCAGAGTACACGCAGCGATGGTTGAAGTAAGTGGAGCGGGATCTACACTCCTAGCAAAAAATTTAACCTCAGACTAGAGTGAACACTTCACACAACTGTTCACTTGCTGTGAAAGGCCTTTTTGTGGACTTCTATTATGTTTGCAAGCAATGTATTGTATTTTGATGGAAGAGCGTCACACTAATAGATTTTAGTAAATTGAAAATAGAATAAAGCAGCACCAATTTTAGAAAAATGACAAGGATGAGCCAGTGACAGACACTCAGCAGAGTACACGCAGCGGTGGTTGAAGTAAGTGGAGCGGGATCTAAACTCCTAGCAAAAATTTTAACCTCAGACTAGAGTGAACACTTCACACAACTGTTCACTTGCTGTGAAAGGCCTTTTTGTGGACTTCTATTATGTTTGCAAGCAATGTATTGTATTTTGATGGAAGAGCGTCACACTAATAGATTTTAGTAAATTGAAAATAGAATAAAGCAGCACCAATTTTAGAAAAATGACAAGGATGAGCCAGTGACAGACACTCAGCAGAGTACACACAGCGGTGGTTGAAGTAAGTGGAGCGGGATCTACACTCCTAGCAATAATTTTAACCTCAGACTAGAGTGAACACTTCACACAACTGTTCACTTGCTGTGAAAGGCTTTTTGTGGACTTCTATTATGTTTGCAAGCAATGTATTGTATTTTGATGGAAGAGCGTCACACTAATAGATTTTAGTAAATTGAAAATAGAATAAAGCAGCACCAATTTTAGAAAAATGACAAGGATGAGCCAGTGACAGACACTCAGCAGAGTACACGCAGCGGTGGTTGAAGTAAGTGGAGCGGGATCTACACTCCTAGCAAAAATTTTAACCTCAGACTAGAGTGAACACTTCACACAACTGTTCACTTGCTGTGAAAGGCCTTTTTGTGGACTTCTATTATGTTTGCAAGCAATGTATTGTATTTTGATGGAAGAGCGTCACACTAATAGATTTTAGTAAATTGAAAATAGAATAAAGCAGCACCAATTTTAGAAAAATGACAAGGATGAGCCAGTGACAGACACTCAGCAGAGTACACGCAGTGGTGGTTGAAGTAAGTGGAGCGGGATCTACACTCATAGCAATAATTTTAACCTCAGACTAGAGTGAACACTTCACACAACTGTTCACTTGCTGTGAAAGGCCTTTTTGTGGACTTCTATTATGTTTGCAAGCAATGTATTGTATTTTGATGGAAGAGCGTCACACTAATAGATTTTAGTAAATTGAAAATAGAATAAAGCAGCACCAATTTTAGAAAAATGACAAGGATGAGCCAGTGACAGACACTCAGCAGAGTACACGCAGCGGTGGTTGAAGTAAGTGGAGCGGGATCTACACTCCTAGCAAAAATTTTAACCTCAGACTAGAGTGAACACTTCACACAACTGTTCACTTGCTGTGAAAGGCCTTTTTGTGGACTTCTATTATGTTTGCAAGCAATGTATTGTATTTTGATGGAAGAGCGTCACACTAATAGATTTTAGTAAATTGAAAATAGAATAAAGCAGCACCAATTTTAGAAAAATGACAAGGATGAGCCAGTGACAGACACTCAGCAGAGTACACGCAGCGGTGGTTGAAGTAAGTGGAGCGGGATCTACACTCCTAGCAAAAATTTTAACCTCAGACTAGAGTGAACACTTCACACAACTGTTCACTTGCTGTGAAAGGCCTTTTTGTGGACTTCTATTATGTTTGCAAGCAATGTATTGTATTTTGATGGAAGAGCGTCACACTAATAGATTTTAGTAAATTGAAAATAGAATAAAGCAGCACCAATTTTAGAAAAATGACAAGGATGAGCCAGTGACAGACACTCAGCAGAGTACATGCAGCGGTGGTTGAAGAAGTAACTGGAGCGTGATCTGCATTTAAAAAAAAAAAAAAAAAAAAATACCTCACAGACTTCAGTGAACACTGAAACACAACTGTTCACTATCTGTGAAAGGCTCCTTTCTGTACTTCTATAGTGTTTGCAACCAATGTATTGTTTACGGATGGAAGCACATCACACTATAATTTCTATTGAATGGAGCAGCTAGAATTACACTAAAGAAAAAAAAAAAGAGTCTGTGAGTGACACGTGCAGATGCCTACAGACAGCGTTGGATGCAGAGCAAACTGCAGCGCGTCACCTGCACTCACACACACACCTTGCACAGAGCTGTTAAAACAACACTGCAAGGCAAAAGGAAGCTTTACACAGCGGTTGGTAAACTAGCCTGCCTAAAGCAAAGTACACAAAATCGCAATCTCTAACTGTCCCTCAGAGTCAGCAGAGCAGCGTTCTGTCCCTAACTGAGTTCACAGCACAGTGACGCTAAAATGGCGGCGGCGCCTTTTATAGTGCATTCTGACATCATTTCAGCAGCCAATCACAGCCATGCCATTAGTTAAGATGACCGCAGCAGTACAGGATGTGCCCACACTTCGTAGGATTCCTCATTGGCTGACTAAAATCACAGTCCCTCTCAAAGAATTATGGGAACTTCCGATTCCGGTATACGATATAGGAAAAATATCAGAACTAAGTTTTGGAATTCCGATACAGCGAATATCGGCCGATACCCGATACTTGCGGTATCGGAATGCTCAACACTAGTGATCACGTAGCCTATGCATGTCACCAATCCCATGGGAGGAGGTAGATATAGATGAAGAATCTGACAAGTCACTCAGGAAGAGGCAGAGGCAGAGGTCGGTCCCTTCTGTATACTAGGATAATTCCTTTTTCTCCAGAAATAAACTCTTTTGGCCTGGTAGTCTCTATTATCTCTAGTATATTTCTTCATTTGATTCTCTTGGATCTTTTTGACCAATTGGTCCATACATTTCTCAATATCTTGTTCAGACAGTGCGATACGCTCTGGGATGCAGCCCTCACGGATCTCAGCCTGTATAGTATCAATCTTTTTATCTAATTCTGAAATATTTTTAGAGTTTAAGTCAATCAGTAATTGCATAATAGTGAAGGAACAAACGTCACATGCTTCCTCCCATTTTTTTTTACAAATAATTCATCATCAATTGGGAAGGTAGGTATTACTCTGACTCTAAGGCCACGTGGGATCATCCTATTAGTGGTATACTTTTCCAGAAAGAGTCTGTTCCACCAATACTTAGACCTCTGTAATAACATGGTTTTAATACTATCAAATTTCACATCCCAAGTTGCGTCTCCCGAATCATGACCAACAGCCCCACTTGTGCCATAAACCTGGTCTAGTTGGGAAAGCCAGGTTTTCTCCTTAGCACGAAAATCCATAATGTTCCAAAGCACGAAACCTGTGCATAACACAGCAAAAATAGAATATAGTAAAACAGATTTGGAACCAGCGGTATACATGGGTAGTAAAAGGTGGACGATATTGCATATAATCACTGTGGAATACCACTATCATGTGCACTATGGATGTCTATAGACCAACTGTAAATACTAAACAAATATCACAAAGAACAAACTACAGTCTGTAACGGGTCTGGTGGGTGGAACTACTGACGAGACAGGTCAGGTTGGTGGAACCACAAAGCTTTATTATACAAGAGAGTTTACTTGTAAGAGAGCGGGTGGCACCCGGGAAAAGGGCAGGGAATCACGGCGGTGGATATAGGTAGTCTCTGGACAGGCAGGTTTGTCACACAAGTGACCAAGGAAGTCTCTGGGCAGGCAGGTTGTAACGGTAAGTAACCGAGGCAGTCTCTGGACAGGCAGGCTGTCACGACAAGTGACCAGGCAGTCTCTGGACAGGCAGGTTGTCACAGCAAGTGACCAAGGCAGTCTCTGGGACAGGCAGGTTGTCACAGCAAGTGACCAAGGCAGTCTCTGGGACAGGTAGGTTGTCACGGCAAGTGACCAGGCAGTATCTGGACAGGCAGGTTGTCACAGCAAGTGACCAAGGCAGTCTCTGGGACAGGCAGGTTGTCACGGCAAGTGACCAAGGCAGTCTCTGGGACAGGCAGGTTGTCACGGCAAGTGACCAGGCAGTCTCTGGACAGGCAGGTTGTCACGGCAAGTGACCAGGCAGTCTCTAGAACAGGGCAGGCATATACGACCTGATATGGTGGAGCCTCCAGGTAGGCTGCAGTCGGATGGCAGATGATCGCTCCCAGGTGAGCAGGCAAGAGCCGTGGATCTCTGCAGATGATGTCCGAACTTCCAGATGGAGCTGCAGTCGGATGGCAGATGATCGCTCCCAGGTGAGCAGGCAAGAGCCGGGGATCTCCGCAGATGAAGTCCGAACTTCCGGATGGAGCTGCAGTCGGATGGCAGATGATCGCTCCTAGGTGAGCAGGCAAGAGCCGGGGATCTCTGCAGATGACGTCCGAACCTCTGGATGGAACTGCAGACGGATGGCAGACAGGCAAGCCGACAGGTAACAGGCAGGTAACTGGAATCAGGAGCTGATGGCTGAAACAGAGTTAGACTGCACAGGAACAACATTGCTCGGGCACCTACATTAAGGAGGAAGCCCTTAATATAGGGTGGAGTCCTCCAGCATTGGCTGGAGACTGATTTGGAAAATGCGCGCGGCTCCTTTAAGAGCGGGGGAGGGTGCGGGCGCACGCCCTAAGGCCAGTAGCAGGGAAGGAGCGCGCGGGACCAGCAGGGCGGAAGGAGGACGCCATAGGCGCAGAGGAGGCTGGGAGCACTGAGGACGCTGAGCGCAGGTGAGGAGAGCGACGTCCCTGTCTGGCAGCAGGCAGGGACGCGGGCGCTACAGTACCCCCCCCTCTAGGCCCCCCTTCTTTAGGCCAGAAAGAAATTTAGCTAGGATAAGAGGGGCATGGATGTTCTCCCTAGGCTCCCAGGTTCTCTCCTCAGGACCAAACCCCTTCCAATCCACCAAAAAATAAGTCTTTCTTCCTACCCTTTTTGTGGCCAGAATGTTCTCTACCTCAAATTCATCATCAGCAGACACTGGAGCAGGAGGTGTACCTGTAGACTTAAAAAAAAAGAGTTAAGAACCACAGGTTTGAGGAGAGATACATGAAAAGAATTAGGAATTCTCAAATTGGCCGGGAGTTTCAATTTATAGGACACCGGATTGATCTGACTGATGATCTCAAAAGGACCGATGAACCGAGGACCTAACTTGTAGGACGGAATTTTGAGTCGAACATATTTGGACGAAAGCTAGACTTTGTCCCAGGACGGAATTGAGGAGGATCCAGACGTTTTTTGTCAGCATGTCTTTTCATGCGCTCGGATGACTGAATGAGTGCAGACCGGGTACTCTCCCAGATGGAGGAGAATTCTCTAACCAGAGATTCCGCAGCTGGATTGTCCACAGAGATGGAAACAGGGACAGGGATCCGAGGGTGCTGACCGAAGACTACAAAAAACGGAGACTTGGTGGAAGATTCGCTCTCATGATTATTGTAAGAGAATTCGGCCCAAGGCAGGAGCTCCACCCAGTCAGAATGGTGGGCATTAACGAAGTGTCGAAGATAACTGGTCAAATTCTGATTTATTCGTTCAACTTGTCCATTGGACTGTGGGTGGTAAGCGGAGGAAAAATCCAGGGTGACGTCTAGCAACTTACAAGTGGCTCTCCAGAAACGTGAGGTGAACTGAACCCCACGATCCGACACAATGTGACGAGGCAGACCATGAAGACGGAAGATGTGGCGGATAAAGTCTTTAGCCAACTCGGGTGCAGACGGAAGACCTGGCAGAGGAATGAAGTGAGCCATCTTGGAAAAGCGGTCAGTGACCACCCAAATGACTGTACAACCAGCAGAGACGGGAAGATCAGTAATGAAGTCCATGGCTATATGCTGCCAGGGGGCAGCGGGTACAGGAAGCGGAAGAAGACGGCGGTGGGCAGGTGTCTCGGAACTTTGTTGCGGGCACAGGAAACACAGGCAGAAACAAAGTCTATTACGTCTTTGTGCAGGGTAGGCCACCAATAATGCCGGGTAATGAGTTGGAGGGTCTTTTTTTGACCAGCGTGGCCAGCGAGTTTAGACGAGTGACCCCAATGTAGGATTCTCTTCCGATCGGTTTCTGATATGAACGTCTTACCAGGAGGGAGACGATTTAGACTCACGGGAGCCACCTGCATCACTCTGGCGGGATCGATGATATGTTTAGGCTCATCTTCGAGATCCGACACCAGGAAAGACCGAGACAAGGCATCCGCCTTGACGTTTTTGTCAGCTGGGCGAAAATGCAAAAGAAAATCGAAGCGGGCAAAAAACAAGGACCACCGGGCTTGGCGAGGATTAAGTCTCTGTGCCTGCTGGAGGTATGCCAGATTTTTGTGGTCCGTGTAGATGATTACCGGATGAAGAGCCCCTTCGAGTAGGTAACGCCACTCCTCCAATGCCAACTTAATGGCCAATAACTCTCGATCTCCTATGGAGTAGTTGCGCTCGGAGGAGGAGAAGAGTTTGGAGAAGAAACCGCAGGATACCATCATCCCGGATGGCGATTTTTGGGTAAGAACCGCTCCGGCTCCAGCAGAGGAAGCGTCCACCTCCAGGAAGAACTGCTTGTTGCCATCCGGGCGATGCAGCACTGGAGCGGAAGAGAAGGCCTGTTTCAGAGAAAGGAAGGCCTCCTCTGCTTCGGTCGTCCACTGTTTGGGGTTAGCATCCTTGCGAGTGAGCGCTGAGATTGGAGCAGTCCTGGAAGAGAAGTGCGGTATGAAGAGACGGTAATAGTTGGCAAATCCCAGGAACCGCTGAATGGCCTTCAACCCCTCCGGTCGGGGCCACTTCTCGATGGCAGACAGTTTCTCCGGATCCATTCGTAGACCTGTTTGAGAGATAATGTAACCCAGAAACGGAAGCGATGTCTGCTCAAAGAGGCACTTCTCATATTTGGCGAAGAGGTGATTCTGCCTGAGCCTGAGCAGAACCTGACGAACATCCCTCCGGTGAGACTGAAGATCCGGAGAGAAGACCAAGATGTTGTCAAGGTACACCACAACGCAGGAGTAGAGGAGGTCCCGGAAGATGTCATTGACCAACTCCTGAAAGACTGCTGGAGCATTACAGAGACCAAAGGGCATCACCAAGTACTCGTAGTGGCCGTCCCGGGTGTTGAATGCCGTCTTCCATTCATCTCCTCGACGGATACGAACCAGGTTGTATGCTCCACGAAGATCTAGTTTGGTGAAGACTCTAGCCCCTCTAAGACGATCAAACAGTTCTGGAATGAGCGGAAGAGGGTACTTATTCTTTACCGTGATCGAATTTAGGCCTCTGTAGTCAATACAGGGACGGAGAGATCCGTCTTTCTTTTTAACGAAGAAGAAACCTGCTCCCGCTGCGGAGGTAGATTTCCGGATGAATCCCTTTGCTAAGTTCTCCTCGATATATTCGGACATCGACCTGGTCTCAGCAGCAGACAACGGGTAAATACGCCCACGGGGAGGCGTAGTACCAGGCAACAGGTCAATCGGGCAATCATATGGTCTATGCGGGGGTAATGTCTCTGCTTCCTTTTTATTGAAGACATCAGAAAATGACCAATATGGAATCGGGAGTCCAGGTAGATTAGCAGGTGTAGGAGAAGAATAGACAGGATGAACAGGCACCAGACACGTTTTATGACAGTCCTGTCCCCAGCGAAGAACCTCTCCATTCTGCCAGTCGAGCACAGGTGCATGTTTTTGGAGCCAAGGCAGACCTAGTAAGAAAGCATGAGAGAGTCCAGGTAAAACATGAAACGAGATGCTCTCAGAATGCAACATTCCCACCTGCAGGGTTATGACTTCGGTGATAAGTCGTATGGGACGAGGTAGGAGGCCCCCATCCACAGCAGCAACAGATACCGGTTCAACAAGAGGTTTGGTGGGAATGTGATACTTCTCTACTAGAGCCTGTGACACGAGATTCCCAGCTGCTCCAGAATCAAGTTGGGCCATTTCGAAGTGGCGGTTCTTACCGAGCAGGATTGAAACCGACAGCAGCAGGGATGAAGAGGATTTATTTTTGTCTAGATTGACCTCTCCGAGCGAACCTAGACACAGGCGTTTCCCGACTTCTCCGGACAGGTTTGGATCCAGTGCTCCTTATTGCCGCAGTAGAAGCAACTTTTCTCGGCACGGCGTGAGTCCTGACGGGCTCTGGTCGACCGGCATAGGCTCAGCAGTGTGCACCTGAGGAGAAACGGAAGAGGTTATAGATCTCTGACACGAGGGTGCAAGAGGGGAAAATTGTTTTTTACGGGTGATCTCTTTGGCTCGTTCCTGGAACCGTAGATCAATTCGATTGGCAAGATTTATTAAATCATCTAGAGAGGTTGGAACGTCCCGACCGGCAAGTTCGTCTTTAATACGGCCGGACAGACCCTCCCAGAAGACCGAAATTAGAGCTTCATTGTCCCAAGTTAGTTCTGAGGCTAAAGTCCGGAACCGTATGGCATATTGACCAACGGTGAGGCTCTCCTGACGGAGACGCAGCAGAGATGATGCAGAGGAAGTCTTCCGTCCAGGTTCGTCGAATACCTTCCGGAAGGCCGAGAGAAAAGCAGGCAGGTCAGATACCAGAGGATCCTCTCTCTCCCAGAGAGGATTAAGCCAGGCCAGGGCCTCTCCGGTAAGATGGGACATGATGAAGGCAATTTTGGTCCGGTCAGAGTTAAACTGGTGTGCCAGGAGTTCAAAATGCAGGGTGCACAGATTAATGAAACCCCGAGCCAGAGCAGGATCGCCTCCAAACCTAGGAGGAGCTGACAGTCGGGGTCCGGGAATGGAAACCACGGAATTGGGAATCAGCGGGACTGACGGATTATGAGTCATGGCTCCAGCGATGGTTGCTGGTGATGAATTCAGAGTGTCCAGACGGGAATTGACGTTCCGCAGGTGACCCAGGATGGCCTCCTGTTGAGACCTCTGGCGAGACAGCTCATGACACAGTTCCGGGAGTGAAGGGTTTGGGTGCCACCGGGTTCCGTGGCCCGAGCAAACTGTAACGGGTCTGGTGGGTGGAACTACTGACGAGACAGGTCAGGTTGGTGGAACCACAAAGCTTTATTATACAAGAGAGTTTACTTGTAAGAGAGCGGGTGGCACCCGGGAAAAGGGCAGGGAATCACGGCAGGGGATATAGGTAGTCTCTGGACAGGCAGGTTTGTCACAGCAAGTGACCAAGGAAGTCTCTGGGCAGGCAGGTTGTAACGGTAAGTAACCGAGGCAGTCTCTGGACAGGCAGGCTGTCACGACAAGTGACCAGGCAGTCTCTGGACAGGCAGGTTGTCACAGCAAGTGACCAAGGCAGTCTCTGGGACAGGCAGGTTGTCACAGCAAGTGACCAAGGCAGTCTCTGGGACAGGCAGGTTGTCACGGCAAGTGACCAGGCAGTATCTGGACAGGCAGGTTGTCACAGCAAGTGACCAAGGCAGTCTCTGGGACAGGCAGGTTGTCACGGCAAGTGACCAGGCAGTCTCTGGACAGGCAGGTTGTCACGGCAAGTGACCAAGGCAGTCTCTGGGACAGGCAGGTTGTCACGGCAAGTGACCAGGCAGTCTCTGGACAGGCAGGTTGTCACGGCAAGTGACCAGGCAGTCTCTAGAACAGGGCAGGCATATACGACCTGATATGGTGGAGCCTCCAGGTAGGCTGCAGTCGGATGGCAGATGATCGCTCCCAGGTGAGCAGGCAAGAGCCGTGGATCTCTGCAGATGATGTCCGAACTTCCAGATGGAGCTGCAGTCGGATGGCAGATGATCGCTCCCAGGTGAGCAGGCAAGAGCCGGGGATCTCCGCAGATGAAGTCCGAACTTCCGGATGGAGCTGCAGTCGGATGGCAGATGATCGCTCCTAGGTGAGCAGGCAAGAGCCGGGGATCTCTGCAGATGACGTCCGAACCTCTGGATGGAACTGCAGACGGATGGCAGACAGGCAAGCCGACAGGTAACAGGCAGGTAACTGGAATCAGGAGCTGATGGCTGAAACAGAGTTAGACTGCACAGGAACAACATTGCCCGGGCACCTACATTAAGGAGGAAGCCCTTAATATAGGGTGGAGTCCTCCAGCATTGGCTGGAGACTGATTTGGAAAATGCGCGCGGCTCCTTTAAGAGCGGGGGAGGGTGCGGGCGCGCGCCCTAAGGCCAGTAGCAGGGAAGGAGTGCGCGGGACCAGCAGGGCGGAAGGAGGACGCCATAGGCGCAGAGGAGGCTGGGAGCACTGAGGACGCTGAGCGCAGGTGAGGAGAGCGACGTCCCTGTCTGGCAGCAGGCAGGGACGCGGGCGCTACAGTGTCAAAGAGGTCATAATAAAAAATAACATTTATTGAAAAATGATTAAAACCTGGAATAAGGCAACATGGGGAATATGGGCTCACAGTGTGCGCAATGGAATAGGGCCATGTGAACAGAAAAATATTTCCACAAATGAGTAGGTAGTATACCAAAAAATCACAGTATCACTAGATAACAAAATTTACAACAAACGAGCACAATGTCAAAAATAATACACAAGTGCAAATAGGTAAGTACAAAAGAGGAAATAACGATGACATGGCTGCAGCAAGGCTCAAAATCCTAAGTGATACATAGTAGATGAAATGTACATAATTACCCAATGATGCGGATACACTGGACACAGGGCCGCCCCGACGCGCGTTTCGGAGTTAAAAAACTCCTTCCTCAGGGGGCGCATGACAGAGTCCCAGAAAGGGACTCTATTTATCCTGAAAGGTAGCGGCGTGCAGTTACCGCTGTAATACCGCCCACACCTGAACGCCATCACCGCACGTCAGAGCCGGAAGCACGTGGGGCCCCACGTGGTCCGGCGTCTGACATCACAGGAAATGACGCCGGCGCTGTGGAAAACAGACGGCGCATGCGCCGACCCGCCTTAACCTGGAGACCAGCAGTAAAGATGGTGATACAAGAACGATTACATAGACGCCCATATAATGAACAACTGATAGATGAACATTCTAAAAAGGCTTACAAATAACAGTACATATGTAATGGAGACAAATAATAAATGTGAAAAGAAAATATTTGTATATTATTGCAGACTATTATAACAAATTATAACAAATTATAACAAGTACTGTACGTCTTTCCAGGGCGTGAGCATGACAATCAGCTTCTCTACATGACTGACGACCATTCCACTTCAGTGTCAGCTGAATTCCAAACAGAGTACACCTCATTCTACTTAATGTGCTTCTGATTAGGTGATCATCTGAGCCAAATGATATTTAACAAAGGAAAGTATAAAAAACACTGCTGTGGTGTTCACAATCCTCTTGCAATAGGAGAAGTTGGATGGCAAAACAAGTGCTAGTAATATCCCAAAAGTAATAGGAATGAATAAAAACTTTTAACCATGCTAAAGGAGTTGAAAAGTCTTGAGTGAGGAAAATAAGGACTCAATTCTGGCTTTACTAGCAGAGGGATATAGTAAGCATCATGTTGCCTCCATCCTTAAAATTTCTAAGATGGCTGTCCATTACAACAAGGTCAAGCAGCAGTCATTGTGGACAACAAAGCTACAGACCGGCAGAGGGTGAAAATGACTCTCCACTAACCAGGATGACTGTCATCTTATTCAAATGTCACTCAGCAACCGTAGAATGACATCGAGTGACCTACAAAAGGAATTACAAATGGCAGCTGAGGTGAAGTGCACGGCATGAACAGTTCGTAACAGTTTTCTAGTGGCAGGGCGCAAGTCATTTATAGCTAGAAATAAGCCTTTCATCAATGAGAAGCAAAGGAGAGCCAGGCTGAAATTTGCCAAAGACCATAAGGATTGGACCATAGAGGAAAGAAGTAAAGTAATCTTCTCTGATGAGTCTAATTTTCAGCTTTGCCCAACACCTGGTCATCTAATGGTTATACTGAGACTTGAAGAGGCGTACAAGACACAGTGTCCTGCACCCACTGTGAAATTTGGTGGAGGATCGGTGATGATCTGGGGATGCTTCAGCAAGACTAGAATTGGGTAGGTTAATCTTTGCAAAGGACGTATGAAACAAGCTGCCAAAAATCAAGCTGCCTGGAAAAACAGTTGATTCCTTCTGCTCAGCCAGTGTTCCCCAACTGTGAGGACTGGTTTTTCTAGCAGGACAATGCGCCATTCCACACAGCTAGGTTAATCAATGTGTGAATGAAGTACCACTACATCAAACCCCTGTCATGGCCAGCCCAATCTCCAGACCTGAACCTCATTGAAATCCTCTTGAATGTAATCAAGAAGAAGATGGATAGTCACAAGCCATCAAACAAAGAAGAACTGCTTAAATTTTTGTACCAGGAGTGGCATAAACTCACCCAAAAGCAGTGTGAAAGACTAGTGGAAAGCACGCCAAGACGCATGAAAGCTGTGAATAATATCATGGTTATTCCACAAAATATTGAATTCTGAACTCTTCATGAGTTAAAACATTAGTATTGTTGATTCTAAGGGCCTGTGCACACATTGCGGATTTGCCTGCGGATTTTTCCGCGCCGAAACCGCACCTCTTGGCAGAAACCGCAGGCGCGGTTTTGACGCAGTTTTGGCGCGGTTTTGATGCGTTTTTTGGTGCGGTTTTGATGCGTTTTTTCTCATGCGGTTTTGTATGCGGTTTTTACAGCTAAATAAAGATATGTTGTTTAACAAAAAAAAAAAAAAGATTTGTGATGTCATTTCTTGCCCAACCTCCTCTTTTACATTTGTCCAACCCACACTCCATTACACACACACAGATAGAGATAGGCCGGCGTCGCACTTGCGAGTGTGATGCGAGTAAGTCGCACGACTTTCTCGCATCAACACCCAGCACGGCTGCCCGCTCTCGGACCCGAGTGTGCGGCTACATGTATTTCTATGCAGCCGCACATTCGGGTCCGAGAGTGGGCGGCCCTGCCGGGTGTTGATGCGAGAAAGTCGTGCGACTTACTCGCATCGCACTCGCAAGTGTGACGCCGGCCATAGATAGATAATAGATACCAGTAGATAGATAGATAGATAGACAGATAGATAGATAAAATGGTACATAAATAGTTAAAGACACACACGCGTATACATACACAAAATAACGCAATAGTTAATAAAAAAAAAAATATAGGAAAAAAAATGGCGTGGGCTCCCGCGCAATTTTCTGCGCCAGAGGGGGAAAGCAGACAGCCGGGGCCAATATTTCTAGCCTGGGAAGGGGTTAATACCCATGGATCTTCCCAGGCTATGAATATCAGCCCGCAGCTAGCCTTCACTGGCTATTAAAATAGGGGGACCCCCCCCAAAAAAAATGACGTGGGGTCCCCCTATAATTTATAGCCAGACAGGCTAGGCAGACAGCTGCGGGCTGATATTCATAGCCTAGGAAGGGGCCATGGATATTGGCGCCCCCCCTGGCTAAAAATACCAGCACCCAGCCGCCCCAGAGTTGGCGCATCTGTACGATGCGCCAATTCCGGCACTTAGCCCCTCTCTTCCCACTCCCCTGTAGCGGTGGGATATGGGGTAATAAGGGGTTAATATCACCTTGCTATTGTAAGGTGATATTAAGCCCGGTTAATAATAGAGAGGCGTCAATAAGACGCCTATCCATTATTAATCTTATATTAATAAAGGGTTAAAAAAAACAACACACGCATAAGAATAAATTATTTTAATGAAATAAAACACAACACGGTTTTCATATCTTTATTACACACTCAGATCCAAGCGACGCCCTCGATCTCCTGTAAAAAAAACGTAAAAAAATAAAACAACCGTATACTCCCTGTCCGACGCAGTCCAATTAATAACGAGTGTCCCAGACGGTCCCCTATAGAACAGTGACATCAGATGATGTCACCGTTCTATAGGGCCTCCCAGTGTTGCACTGACAGGAGACAATGGCTCCTGCAGTGCATCACTGAGTCCATTCTCTCACTTTATGGCAATGCTGCGTGGGAATTTTCTCACCCAGCATTGCCGTGAGAGAATGAACTGTAGTGACGTCATTCTCTCCCGGCGGCAGAGCGATACACAGATGGATGGCGTCGGGGAAGAGGTGAGTATGTGCTCAATGTTATGTGTTGTATGTTACTGTATGTTATATGTTCTGTATGTCATGTAATTTTTTTTTTTTTTTACATTCAGCAGTGCACATTAGCCGGATGATGGGACTACTACTGTCCCATCATTGGCTAATGTGTCAGTCACTGTCACTGTAGCAGGCATAGCCGGATGGGACTTGTAGTCCCATCCGACGATGCCTGCATACACGGAGACACGCACACAGCCCCGCACACCGCCGCACATACACAGCCCCGCACACCGATCGCGCACACCGTTCACGCAGACACCGGCACACAATCACCGCCCACACACATAGCGCCGCACACTATACACGCCCACGCACCGCCCACACACATAGCGCCGCACACTATTCACGCCCACGCACCGCCCACACACTTCCCTCCTCCCGAACTGCAGCGGTTTCAGCCGCAGCAAACCCGCAGATCTTTTTTAGATCTGCGGTTTTGCTGCGGAAGTGCCCGACTCAATGCAAGTCAATGAGCGCCGAACCGCTGCAGTTCCGCACAAAGAATTGACATGCTGCGGAAAATAAAACGCGGCTAAACCGCGCATTTTTTTCCGCAGCATGTGCACAGCAGACCTGCGGTTCCCATAGGGATTCATTGGCTGTGCATTGTGCTGCGGGTTGGATGCGTTTCCGCTGCGTTCAAAACCGCAGCGGAAACGCATCTAAAACCGCAAAGTGTGAACGGGGCCTAAATGATTATGAACTTGTTTTCTTAGCATTATTTGAGGTCTGCATGCACTGCATTTTTTGTTATTTTGATCATTTCTCATTTTCTGAAAATAAATACAAAATTTGTTGCTTGGAAATTCAGAGACATGTTGTCAGTAGTTTATAGTATAATAGACCAATTTAAATTATACTCAAAAATATACCTATAAAGAGAAAAATTAGACAAGCTGAAAATTTTGCAGTGGTCTCTTAATTTTTGCCAGAGCTGTATAAGTTAAAGCGAACCTGTCAGCAGGATCTTGCAAAGTAAGCTTCAGATATTGTCAGTTTGCTGCTGTTATACTCATAAAATGTAAAATGATACCTGTGGTGAAGAAATTTGTCTTGTAGTCCTTGTGTAATCAATGTTAGAATTTTCAGTTAATTATATGCCTGTACTCCATGGCATGACTGTAGGCAGAAACTTATCTTCCTTCTCTAAGTCAGGGAAAGCAAGAAAAGACCTGCCATAGGCCCTCTCTAAAACACAAACAGCCTGTCTATGATGAGGAACATGTTTGTGCTTCGGGGCGAGCCTGTGGGCTGGTCTTTTCTTGGTTTCTCTGGCTTAGAGCAGGAAGATAAGACTCTGCCTACAGTCCCGCCCCAGAGCATAGGCATCTTATTAACTGAAAACTTTTAACACTGATTACTAGAGTTGAGCGATACTTTCCGATATCCAAAAGTATCGGAATCGGAATGGTATCGCCGATACCCAAAAAATATCGGCGACACCCGATATCGATACCGGAAATCCAATGTAAGTCTATGGGAACAAAATATCGGAATTAAAAAAAACCCCATTCTTGCCTTGTTGGTTAATTGTACATGAAGGAAAACAACAAAGAGTAATGTAGAATGTATTGTGGAAGGTTGAGGAGACATTAAAGGCATAGATGTTTAACCCAATCAAATGGAATAGCATAAATATTTTTTTTTTAAAGATGTTCGGATTGACGAAGAAATTGACAATGTTGTTAACGTTTTTTCTATTTTGGCAAATATGTATATTTCACAACTTCCATGCTCTTCACCTTTTTAACTTTTGACACACTTTCTCCTTCATAATCTTCAGCAGCATCATCTTTTTCATCAAATTATTCTTCATTTTCACCTTCTTTATCTTCTTCTTAAACTTCTTGCTATTCATCTTTTTGTTAACATTACTCATATTCTTCTTAATAAACTATTATTCTTATTCATATTGTACTTCATCTTCTTCATCATATTCTTATTTGTGACAGAGAATCCTGTACTTGTAATCTGTCAAAGTATGAATTTTTCATCCTTCCGTTCTTGCTGTCACAAAAGATTTAAATTACAACAGTATTTGTCCGTGTTCAGTTTAGCCTGCAGCAGCAGACATTTTCCAGGGGCACCACGAGGAGGAACGGACTCACCCCCATACACTGCTTAGTCTTCTGATTATAATTTAGAGCATATATTTTGCTCTTCATTTTGGTCTTATACTTCATGTTCTTCTGCTTTTTGATCTTCTGCTTATTGTTCTTAAGTCTCTTGTTCTGTATCTTGTAGTTTGTCTTAACCTTCTTAGTCCTGTTTGGTAATCTTTTATTTCTTCTTTGTGATGGTGTTTAGGCTGGTTGGCTTGATGCTCGTCGTCCTTGTGGTCGTCATCTTCTTCGGGGTGGTCATCAGGGTCGTCGTCTTCATTGTTGGAGATCCAGAGTGATTACCCAAAAAAGCATTGAAAAAATCTTCAATTTGTAAATGTAGCAGAAGTTACAAGAGCCAATGCAAGTAACGAGGACCAGCTGACTGTGCTGGAATCCGGAGGGGCAGCAGAAGGAAAAGAGCCAATGGCACAACCGAGGACCAGCTGACGTTACTGGGACACGGTTACTAAGCAGGAGGTACCTGTGCTCCAAAGCACTACCAAGGACCAGCAGACGTTGCTGGAACTCGGATACCGAGATGGAGGCACCTAGGCCAAAGGCACTGCGGAGAACCAGCTGACGGTACTGGAACCCGGACGGGTAGCAGAAGGTACAAGAGCCAATGCAAGTAACGAGGACCAGCTGACTGTGCTGGAACCCGGAGGGGCAGCAGAAGGAATAGAGCCAATGGCACAACCGAGGACCAGCTGACGTTACTGGGACACGGTTACTAAGCAGGAGGTACCTGTGCTCCAAAGCACTACCAAGGACCAGCAGACGATGCTGGAACTCGGATACCGAGATGGAGGCACCTAGGCCAAAGGCACTGCGGAGAACCAGCTGACGGTACTGGAACGGGTAGCAGAAGGTACAAGAGCCAATGCAAGTAACGAGGACCAGCTGACTGTGCTGGAACCCGGAAGGGCAGCAGAAGGAAAAGAGCCAATGGCACAACCGAGGACCAGCTGACGTTACTGGGACACGGTTACTAAGCAGGATGTACCTGTGCTCCAAAGCACTACCAAGGACCAGCAGACGTTGCTGGAACTCGGATACCGAGATGGAGGCACCTAGGCCAAAGGCACTGCGGAGAACCAGCTGACGGTACTGGAACCCGGACGGGTAGCAGAAGGTACAAGAGCCAATGCAAGTAACGAGGACCAGCTGACTGTGCTGGAACCCGGAGGGGCAGCAGAAGGAAAAGAGCCAATGGCACAACCGAGGACCAGCTGACGTTACTGGGACACGGTTACTAAGCAGGAGGTACCTGTGCTCCAAAGCACTACCAAGGACCAGCAGACGTTGCTGGAACTCGGATACCGAGATGGGGGCACCTAGGCCAAAGGCACTGCGGAGAACCAGCTGACGGTACTGGAACCTGGACGGGTAGCAGAAGGTACCCATGGAAATTTAAGTTGACAGGCCGCGAGCCGGCCGCAGTTACCGAATCCCACAGTACTACAGTGGGTGATTGTCCTATTGTCACAACGGAAACAGCCTTTATTTGCATATCCCGCAGCACACATAGGAAGCACCTAAACTCCAAGCACCATAGAGTCGGCTAACCCGACCGCAACACGACAGGACAACTTATTGGAGGCTAAGTTACGTTTACACTGACAGGAAACAGATGGCGTGCTGTAACCAGTCTGGGCAGGAGTGAGTACCCGTGCCAATGACACTTCCGAGCAACAACTGGCGGTGTTGAAGCCAGGGATGAGAAGACAACAGGGTGGAGGCAGCATGACTTTTTGCCATTCACACAGCAGGGGAACAGCTGACATTACTGAACCCCAGTAACACAGGAGCAAGTGTTGACTGTGCTAACAGCATTTCCGAGCAACAACTGGCGGTGTTGGAGCCCAGGGATGAGAAGAGAACATGGTGGAGGCAGCAGGACTTTTTGCCGTTCACACAGCAGGGGAACAGCTGACATTACTGAACCCCAGTAACACAGGAGCAAGTGTTGACTGTGCTAACAGCACTTCCGAGCAACAACTGGCGGTATTGTAGGCCAGGGATGAGAAGAGAACAAGGTGGAGGCAGCAGGAGTTTTTGCCCTTCACACAACAGGGGAACAGCTGACATTACTGAACCCCAGTAACACAGGAGCAAGTGTTGACTGTGCTAACAGCACTTCCGAGCAACAACTGGCGGTGTTGGAGCACAGGGATGAGAAGAGAACATGGTGGAGGCATCAGGACTTTTTGCCGTTCACACAGCAGGGGAACAGCTGACATTACTGAACCCCAGTAACACAGGAGCAAGTGTTGACTGTGCTAACAGCACTTCCGAGCAACAACTGGCGGTGTTGGAGCCCAGGGATGAGAAGAGAACATGGTGGAGGCATCAGGACTTTTTGCCGTTCACACAGCAGGGGAACAGCTGACATTACTGAACCCAGTAACACAGGAGCAAGTGTTGACTGTGCTAACAGCACTTCCGAGCAACAACTGGCGGTGTTGTAGCCCAGGGATGAGAAGAAAACATGGTGGAGGCAGCATGACTTTTTGCCGTTCACACAGCAGGGGAACAGCTGACATTACTGAACCCCAGTAACACAGGAGCAAGTGTTGACTGTGCTAACAGCACTTCATAGCAACAACTGGCGGTGTTGGAGCCCAGGGATGAGAAGAGAACATGGTGGAGGCAGCAGGACTTTTTGCCATTCACACAGCAGGGGAACAGCTGACATTACTGAACCCCAGTAACACAGGAGCAAGTGTTGACTGTGCTAACAGCACTTCCGAGCAACAACTGGCGGTGTTGGAGCCCAGGGATGAGAAGAGAACATGGTGGAGGCAGCAGGACTTTTTGCCGTACACACAGCAGGGGAACAGCTGACATTACTGAACCCCAGTAACACAGGAGCAAGTGTTGACTGTGCTAACAGCACTTCCGAGCAACAACTGGCAGTGTTGGAGCCCAGGGATGAGAAGAGAACATGGTGGAGGCAGCAGGACTTTTTGCCGTTCACACAGCAGGGGAACAGCTGACATTACTGAACCCCAGTAACACAGGAGCAAGTGTTGACTGTGCTAACAGCACTTCCGAGCAACAACTGGCGGTGTTGTAGCCCAGGGATGAGAAGAGAACATGGTGGAGGCAGCAGGACTTTTTGCCGTTCACACAGCAGGGGAACAGCTGACATAACTGAACCCCAGTAACACAGGAGCAAGTGTTGACTGTGCTAACAGCACTTCCGAGCAACAACTGGCGGTGTTGGAGCCCAGGGATGAGAAGAGAACATGGTGGAGGCAGCAGGACTTTTTGCCGTACACACAGCAGGGGAACAGCTGACATTACTGAACCCCAGTAACACAGGAGCAAGTGTTGACTGTGCTAACAGCACTTCCGAGCAACAACTGTCGGTGTTGGAGCCCAGGGATGAGAAGAGAACATGGTGGAGGCAGCAGGACTTTTTGCCATTCACACAGCAGGGGAACAGCTGACATTACTGAACCCCAGTAACACAGGAGCAAGTGTTGACTGTGCTAACAGCACTTCCGAGCAACAACTGGCGGTGTTGGAGCCCAGGGATGAGAAGAGAACATGGTGGAGGCAGCAGGACTTTTTACCGTTCACACAGCAGGGGAACAGCTAACATTATTGAACCCCAGTAACACAGGAGCAAGTGTTGACTGTGCTAACAGCACTTCCGAGCAACAACTGGCGGTGTTGTAGCCCAGGGATGAGAAGAGAACATGGTGGAGGCAGCAGGACTTTTTGCCGTTCACACAGCAGGGGAACAGCTGACATTACTGAACCCCAGTAACACAGGAGCAAGTGTTGACTGTGCTAACAGCACTTCCGAGCAACAACTGGCGGTGTTGGAGCACAGGGATGAGAAGAGAACATGGTGGAGGCAGCAGGACTTTTTGCCGTTCACACAGCAGGGGAACAGCTGACATTACTGAACCCCAGTAACACAGGAGCAAGTGTTGACTGTGCTAACAGCACTTCCGAGCAACAACTGGCGGTGTTGGAGCCCAGGGATGAGAAGAGAACATGGTGGAGGCAGCAGGACTTTTTGCCGTACACACAGCAGGGGAACAGCTGACATTACTGAACCCCAGTAACACAGGAGCAAGTGTTGACTGTGCTAACAGCACTTCCGAGCAACAACTGTTGGTGTTGGAGCCCAGGGATGAGAAGAGAACATGGTGGAGGCAGCAGGACTTTTTGCCGTTCACACAGCAGGGGAACAGCTGACATTACTGAACCCCAGTAACACAGGAGCAAGTGTTGACTGTGCTAACAGCACTTCCGAGCAACAACTGGCGGTGTTGGAGCACAGGGATGAGAAGAGAACATGGTGGAGGCAGCAGGACTTTTTGCCGTTCACACAGCAGGGGAACAGCTGACATTACTGAACCCCAGTAACACAGGAGCAAGTGTTGACTGTGCTAACAGCACTTCCGAGCAACAACTGGCGGTGTTGGAGCCCAGGGATGAGAAGAGAACATGGTGGAGGCAGCAGGACTTTTTGCCGTTCACACAGCAGGGGAACAGCTAACATTATTGAACCCAGTAACACAGGAGCAAGTGTTGACTGTGCTAACAGCACTTCCGAGCAACAACTGGCGGTGTTGTAGCCCAGGGATGAGAAGAGAACATGGTGGAGGCAGCAGGACTTTTTGCCGTTCACACAGCAGGGGAACAGCTGACATTACTGAACCCCAGTAACACAGGAGCAAGTGTTGACTGTGCTAACAGCACTTCCGAGCAACAACTGGCGGTGTTGGAGCACAGGGATGAGAAGAGAACATGGTGGAGGCAGCAGGACTTTTTGCCGTTCACACAGCAGGGGAACAGCTGACATTACTGAACCCCAGTAACACAGGAGCAAGTGTTGACTGTGCTAACAGCACTTCCGAGCAACAACTGGCGGTGTTGGAGCCCAGGGATGAGAAGAGAACATGGTGGAGGCAGCAGGACTTTTTGCCGTACACACAGCAGGGGAACAGCTGACATTACTGAACCCCAGTAACACAGGAGCAAGTGTTGACTGTGCTAACAGCACTTCCGAGCAACAACTGTTGGTGTTGGAGCCCAGGGATGAGAAGAGAACATGGTGGAGGCAGCAGGACTTTTTGCCGTTCACACAGCAGGGGAACAGCTGACATTACTGAACCCCAGTAACACAGGAGCAAGTGTTGACTGTGCTAACAGCACTTCCGAGCGACAACTGGCGGTGTTGGAGCCCAGGGATGAGAAGAGAACATGGTGGAGGCAGCAGGACTTTTTGCCGTTCACACAGCAGGGGAACAGCTGACATTACTGAACCCAGTAACACAGGAGCAAGTGTTGACTGTGCTAACAGCACTTCCGAGCAACAACTGGCGGTGTTGGAGCCCAGGGATGAGAAGAGAACATGGTGGAGGCAGCAGGACTTTTTGCCATACACACAGCAGGGGAACAGCTGACATTACTGAACCCCAGTAACACAGGAGCAAGTGTTGACTGTGCTAACAGCACTTCCGAGCAACAACTGGCGGTGTTGGAGCCCAGGGTCAAGGAGGATGTTTAAATACTATATCAAGTATTTTCCTTGTTACGTGTCAATTAAAAATGTCTATACTCCAAACAAGAGAAATATAACCTTTAGTACCATAAGATGATGATTTTAGTTAAAAAAAATATATGTAAATTAATCATTTACAAACATAAACGCATACATTAACATGTTGAAAAGCAATGCAAACCACAATTAAAATAGGTTAAATAATCTGCTATACGGTTTAAAATAAAAGCATACAAGTACATATCAGAATCCATTAATGATGGCTAAGTAACAGTATGTACACCATTTTTATTGTGTAGACAATGAATGGCTGACTTAAAAACATAATCAGCATTACAAGTTATCTTTGACATTCATAAAACTTTACATTTGGTGAATAATATCACTAAAAATTTTTAAAAATATCTAAAATTTCCATCATGTAATACTGATAATATGTGCCAATCATTTATATTAACAAACAAAAAATTTAAAAAGTGCATAGTGCAGAGTGAAAACAGATATTTATGCCTGACTGTGGACTTGTAAGCATGACAACGGATAGATAAGGTATATATAGATGAGACTGCATAGCCACAGATGGTGAATGGCGATGTAATACTGTACCTCAATAAAGTGTGCGTTACTACTACATCCTTTTTTTTATATAGCTTTATAAAAGGTTACGTGCATGTATGGTTGCGCCTTTGTTTGGACGCACAGACTGGCTTCCTGCTGTGACACGTTGGGTATTGGAGCGTCTGTACGTCTTATGACGCAGACTAACATTCACGGTGCGCATCGTTCATCATCGCAAGCGTACCGACAACACAAAGGCGTTGTCATGACTGCTTTACTCAGTAAACATGCACCTATGATGAAACATACACGCATGTGCCCTATTACATAACAAGCTACAAGAAAAACGAGTGTGAGGTGTGACACAGCTGTTTTGTTAAGGTACAGTATTATATCGACATTGTACAGGTGTCGCTATTCAGTCTGATAAATAGATATCATTCACCTATTCTATCAGTTGTCGTTCTTTCAGCACCACTTACAGGTATATATTTTGCTATTGTGACTATGCACTATTGACTTTACCAAGGTAATGCATGATTTTTGTTAGCGATTATCATGTTTACATGAAGGACCTTTATGATATGGGCTGTTAACTTTCTAATTAAATATGTATTTTTTAAAATGACACAAATATAAGTAATGTTGAAGAGGACTCTTCCTACATGCATTGTTTGCACAATATTACAGGTGTACATTACGTCCCTTAATCAACATTGGATTATTATATTTACTTGTATGCTTTTATTTAAAAGGCAAGAACACTGAAGTATAACCTTCGCACTGCAGCAGTTGTCAAAGTTCAACCCACATTATGCACTTCCAACATTGCAGCATTTGAGTCATGATGTGAGTTGGATTTGTCTAAGCTATGGAGTGACAAGGTTGACCATCAGTATCCTATAGCATAAGTAGGCTTTTGTGTTTGCATTTGTTTTCGACATGTGCATATCTGTAATAATATGTCACAATTATTTTGTTACAGATTTGTGACAAAGACTAATCATTTTATGGTTTTAAAGTTGACGTTTCAAATGTTTACAGCTTAGAAATGAGGGTGTAGCCTCATATCTATGTGTAGCACTAGACACTTTGACATGTCATGTTTTTTTCACCATGATTAGGTAGCTAGCAGTAATTTTTGCCGGACACACAGCAGGGGAACAGCAGGCGTTACTGAACCCCACAAACACATCAGCGATTGTTTTCATCTGTGCATCTAACACTTCTGAGCAGCAACTGGTGGTGTTGAAGCCCAGGGTCAAGGAGGGTGTAGGCAGAGGCCTAGTATGAGATGTTTGAAGTTGAAGTTGTAGTTAGCAGCAGTAATTTTTGCCAGACACACAGCAGGGGAACAGCAGGCGTTACTGAACCCCACAAACACATCAGCGATTGTTTTCATCTGTGCATCTAACACTTCTGAGCAGCAACTGGCGGTGTTGAAGCCCAGGGTCAAGGAGGGTGTAGGCATAAAATATTGAGTTATTGCCTTGTTACGTGGCCATTGCAAATGTATGTACTTCAAACAAGAATAAATGAAGTTTTACTAGGACAATAAAATGATGAATTTCAATTGCAAGAATAGAAAAATATTTATACTTGAGAGTCCTCTGTGGTTGATACCGTTTAATGGCTAACTGAAAATATGGTAACAAATTCAAAGCTTTCGAGACTACTCAGGTCTCTTCATCAGGCTAAGACTAAAACAAAAAATGAAGAATCACATATTTCTACACACAACAGGACACAGGAATAGGTAAGACAAGTGAGGGAGGGACAAGTGAGGGGAGACCGGCCAAAAAATGAGAACAAGGATGAATTATCAGCGCCACACAATAAGAGAAAAAATAATGGATTTAACTGTGGCAAAACACTTTTGTATGCCCGGTCATAGCATGATGGATATGGAATTACTGGTATTAAAATATAACTTCAAATATGAGAAAGATACAAAGGTTTCAGAATATAAGCTCATCATGACCTTTGACACTGTAAGTGATGGAATGAATAGATCACACAGATTTATGTCATTCTATATCAATTAAGGAATCTGCGTCTCTGCCCTTCCAGGGGCATGAAAACACAAAACCAGACCCCAATCAGAGGTTAATAAAACTTTCTATCCTTATCTAGGAACTGTTCCAATATTTATGTTCATCCCTCTGTGATAATGACAGTTCTGCTACACGTCACTTACTTGTCTTACCTATTGCACTATTCCTGTGTCCTGTTGTGTATAGAAATATGTGATGCTTCATTTTTTGTTTTAGTCTTTGCCTGATGAAGAGACGTGAGTAGCCTCGAAAGCTTGCAATTTGTCACCATCTTTTCAGTTATCCATTCAAAGGTATCAACCACTGCGGACTCTCAAGTCTAAATATTTTTCTATCTACTGGCTAACACGGTACGAAGATACACATGTTTCCTAACTTCAAGAATAAAAATAAAGACACTGCAAATATAAACGCATATATGCACATGCCAACAAGAAATGGAACAACACACCACCCAAAAAATTGGTTACAAAATATAGTGTTGTAAATTTAAGAATAAAAGTCCATTTTTGTATTTATGAATAATGCTTAAGGAACGCTATGTTAAACCATAACATAGTGAAGACAATGGATTTTGTAATAGTCACTCATCATCATCATCATTGCAATTTAGATGTGACAGTCACAGACATTTCAATTATTTAAGTTAATAAAATCGTTACTTTGTACAGCATGTATGACATGTCCAGCATGGACTCATCAATGTGATGACACAATAATGTACGATAAAAAATAACCATTTAAAAAAACATAATGCATTGTCACAATTTAAGTGTGTGCCTGCAAGTGTAGGTGAAACAAAGGCTACGGATAGCAAAGGTATATTCTATGTCTGTATCAGACAGTGGACAGCCTCTGATGGGTAATGGCGATGTTATACTGTACGTCAATAAAGTCTGCGGCTGCAATCATGCATTTTTTGCTTGTACAGTGTTGAAGAGGGTAAAAGCATGTCTGGTTGCGCAAGGCTTTATCCGTCAACACTACCTTCCTACTGTCACGCGTAGGGTAGGGTAGGGTGTGTCAATTAGATGACTCTATAAAATGTGACGTTACGCAGCGTTATTGCGCCCTAGGGACGCCAAAAATACGACAGCAGTAATCATTTACTGTCTAATACTCCACCTATGACCAACAAAAAAAGACTGTTCCCTCTTTAACAATCTACAAGACTAACAAGCATAATGGTTGACGCTGACTTTATTGAGGTACAGTATTACATCGACATTGTCCATGAGTAACTATGCACTGTGATACCTATATACCATTATTAATTTATATCTGTTGTGGTTGTTTCAACAGCACTTGCAGGTATAACTACCTATTGTCAGTATGCATGATGCACTTTCTAGATGTAATAATTTATTATTGCACATTATTACCAGGTTTAGATGCTGGCCATTTCATATATGGTGTGTGAAGTTACAGTTTGCATCAGTATGTGTATTTTATAATGTCTGTCATAAATAAAACTCGTGATGATGATGATGAGGATTTTATGATTCGTACATCCATTGACTGCATTATCTTACAGGTACAGATAAAGTTCCTTAAAAAGCATTAATTGATAAGTATGAAATGTACTTTTATGCATTAATTTCAAAAAGTGAAGACTATGTTTTAATTTTTGTTACCATTTCTAATAGACATGTGCAGATATGCGCTGTGATGACAAATTATTATTTGTCCATATTTGTCATAAAAATGTATCATTCTAGGCCTGGAAAACTTCACAATTTCCTGTTTTAAGCATAACAATCAGGGTGACGGCTCTTCCCTATTTGGAGCATGTTCGACATGGGTTTTTCTGTGCATGTGTAGGGAACAGGAGACTTCTTGCCGGACACACAGCAGGGGAACAGCTGGCGTTACTGAACCCCACTAACACTATAGCTTGTGTATTGGTCTGTGGACACGACACTTCTGAGCAGCAACTGGCAGTGTTGTAGCCCAGGGAGTAGAGTTCAGGTGGTAGAAAGATGAACATAACAGGAGACATGGATAACGTTGCGAACCAGTTATTTAATCTGAAAACGGACAGACAAATTCTGGCGAGATCCATGCCTTGTTCATTTTCAGAAAAGTAAGCCGGTCTACATTATCGGAGGATAGTCGCATGCGACGGTCTGTTAGTACACCACCTGCAGCACTAAAGACGCGCTCCGATAATACACTGGCAGCAGGGCAAGCCAGCACCTCCAATGCATACTGGCTAAGCTCTGGCCATGTATCCAGCTTAGAGACCCAAAACTTGAATGGGGAAGAGCCATCTGGGAGTACACTGAGAGGGAAAGACATGTAGTCTGTCACCATCTTACGGAAACGTTGCCTCCTGCTGACTGGAGCCGTCTCGGATGGTGTAGACATTTGTGGCGCTGCCACAAAACTTCGCCACATTTGGAACATACTGGTCTTGCCCTGTGCAGAGGCGCTGCTTGTGCTCCCTCTTGTTGCAGAGCTGTCTCCACTGCCTCGACGCACAGAGCTGCTTTGTAAAGCAGTAGCAGCAGCCGTGCTCTCGGCTGGAATGGAGAACATTATGGATTGCACCAGTGTGTCTTGGTACTCCCGCATTTTACGCTCCCGGTTCAACGGTGTGATGAGGCTTTGTAAGTTGTCCCGGTAGCGAGGGTCTAGGAGGGTGTACACCCAATAATCAGACGTGGTGAGAATGTGGGCGATGCGGCGGTCGTTTCTCAGGCACTGCAGCATGAAATCAACCATGTGCTGCAGACTCCCAACTGGCCAAGAAACGCTGTCCCCTGCAAGAGGCGTCATCTCTGCCTGCTCTGCATCACCCCACCCTCGCTCTACATACTGACTAGATCGTTGTGTACCTCCCTCTGGAGCGATGTCTTCCTCCTCCATTGACTCCTCCTCATCCTCCTCACAAAGTGAGCCCTGCCCAGCCCTTTGTGAGGAACCACGTTGCGCTGACTGTCCAGAAGGTGATGGAATTTGTGACTCCTCATCCTCCACCTCTTCCAAAACCTCATCCCTTAGTGCTTGCAGTGTTTTTTGAAGCAGGCAGATAAGGGGGACAGTCAGGCTGACTAGTGCATCATCTGCACTCGCCATCCGCGTTGACTCATCAAACGCACACAAAACGTGGCAGATGTCCTTCATAGAGGCCCACTCATTAGTGGTGAAGTGTGAACGGCGCAAATTGCGAGTTGATTGCGCCTGATGCAGCTGATACTCCATTACTGCTGGCTGCTGCTCACACAACCGCTCCAACATATGTAACGTGGAATTCCACCTGGTGGGTACGTCACATATGATGCGATGTTCAGGAAGGCGAAATCTGCGTTGCAGAGCTGCAATGCGCGATCTGGCCATGCTGGAACGTCTCAAGTGAGCGCACTCTAGGCGGACCTTGTGCAGCAGTGCATCAAGATCCGGATAGTCCCTCAAAAAACTCTGCACGACCAAGTTGAGCACATGTGCCAGACATGGTATGTGAGTGAGGTTGCCAAGGCCCAGAGCTGCCACCAGATTTTGGCCATTGTCACACACTACCAAGCCTGGCTGGAGATTCGCTGGCAAAAACCACACGTCGCTCTCTTGCTTGATGGCATTCCAGAGCTCCTGCGCTGTGTGGCTTCGATTCCCATGGAAATTAATTTCAGGACGGCCTGTTGACGTTTGGCCACGGCTGTGCTCATATCGGTCGCATCAGGTAAGCGTTCACGGGTCCATGTGGAGGTAGACCGTGACGGCTCCTGCAGCGATGATTCTGAGGAACTGGAGTAGGAGGAGGAGTCAATGTGGACAGACTTGATTCCTGCAATCCTTGGAGTTGGCAGAACACGTACAGCGCCACTCGCAAGATCTGTACCCGGCTCCACAACATTGACCCAATGGGCAGTGAGGGAAAGGTATCGTCCCTGGCCATGGGTACTGGTCCACGCATCGGTGGTCAGGTGGACCTTGCTACTGACGGCGTTTAGTAGCGCATGTTTAATTTTTCCCTCAACATGCTTTTGCAGACCAGGGATGGCTTGCCTGCTGAAATAAAATCGGCTGGGCACATTGTATTGTGGGACTGCCAATGCCATTAAGTAACGGAAACTGTCAGTCTCCACCAGCCTGAATGACAGCATTTCAAGGGACAGGAGTTTTGCAATGCCAGCATTCAGAGCCTGTGCTCGTGGATGGTTTGCCGAGTATGGCCGTCTTTTATCCCATGCCTGTGCTACCGATGGCTGTTTTGTGGCCTGGGAGTGTGAGGATGACAGGGAACTTGCAGCTGTGGGTGGAATAACACTGGGTCTCTGGACAACAGTGACAGAGGTTCTTCCATAGCGATCCTGTGAGGAAGCCGAACCAGCTGTGTGTGAGCTGGAGGAAGAGGCTCCAACACGAGCTGAAGATGTAGGTGCTGCTGTAGGTTGGCCTACATCTCCAGTGTGTCTTTGTAACTCAACCACGTGCTTTGACCGCACATGTTTCCACATATTTGTGGTATTAAGGTTACTGACACTTTTACCTCTTTTTACTTTTTGATTACACAGCTTGCATTTGACATAGCAAATATCATCTGCAAGTGTGTCAAAAAAGGACCACGCAGTGCAAGTCCTGGGAGCGCCCGTTTTGGCTGTTGGAAGAGAACTGCTACGAACGGGTGCCAAACTGGAGGCTACGGGCAACCGAGTCTGCAGCCTACCTCTCCCTACTGTTTGGACCGTTGGGGCAATCTCTTCCTCAGAGCTGCTACCACCACCTTCCTGTTCCTCACGCCATGTTGGGTCTTGGACCTCATCATCTCCACTACCCTCTTCCAACACCTGCTGCTGTTGGGTGGTCTGGCCAGCACCATGCTCAACAGAAACTGGCACCTGAGTCTCATCATCATCAGATGCGTTCTGCGGTGTGCTGACCATCGGCACTGGCTCACCCGCCTCTTCAGATTCAGAGAGACACAGCTGTTGCGCATCACTGCATACTGCCTCTTCTTCACATTCCAGAATGCTGCTTGGCTGGGCCCCTGTTTGCAAGCCAACAGATTCTGAGAACAGAAGCAGAGACTCAGATGGCTCCTTTACAGAGCTCTCTGACTGCCTGGGCAATTTGGCAGGCGGTGAAGAGACAGATGGTTGTTCAACAGTGCTGTGGTCCTGAGAGGAGGTGGAAGCAATTGAAGTTGATGCATTGGCTGCCATCCAACCAACAACGGCTTCAATTTGTTCTTCCCGCAGCAGGGGGGTACGGTGAGCTCCTACAAAAGTGCGCATAAAGGAACGCTCACAGGGAAAACTGGTGGATGCTGTGTCACTGGGTGCAGCAGCAGCCACAGAATCCCCACGTCCTCTCCCTGCTGAAACTCCACGGCCACGACCACGTGCCTTACTCCCTGCCTTCTTCATCTTGGTAGATTGATAAAGAAAGTCAGAAAAGTTATAAAGCCTAAGTGTGGTTATTCCTCAGAGACTGCAGTGAACACTGCAGACAACTGTTCAGTAGCTGTGAAAGGCCCCTTTGTGTACTTCTATAGTGTTTGCAACCAATGTATTGTATACGGATGGAAGCGCGTCACACTAATAGATTAGATTTTTTTCAAATATAATGCAGCAGCACCAATTAGAGAAAAATGTGAAGGATGAGGCAGTGACACACGCTCAGCAGACTACAACCAGCAGTGGTTGAAGAACTAACTGGAGCGTAATCTGCACTCAAAAAATGAAAAGCTCACAGACTACAGTGAACACTGCAGACAACTGTTCAGTAGCTGTGAAAGGCCCCTTTGTGTACTTCTATAGTGTTTGCAACCAATGTATTGTATACGGATGGAAGCGCGTCACACTAATAGATTAGATTTTTTTCAAATATAATGGAGCAGCACCAATTAGAGAAAAATGTGAAGGATGAGGCAGTGACACCGCTCAGCAGACTACAACCAGCAGTGGTTGAAGAACTAACTGGAGCGTAATCTGCACTCAAAAAATGAAAAGCTCACAGACTACAGTGAACACTGCAGACAACTGTTCAGTAGCTGTGAAAGGCCCCTTTGTGTACTTCTATAGTGTTTGCAACCAATGTACTGTATACGGATGGAAGCACGTCACACTAATAGATTTGATTTTTTTCAAATATAATGGAGCAGCACCAATTAGAGAAAAATGTGAATGATGAGGCAGTGACACACGCTCAGCAGACTACAACCAGCAGTGGTTGAAGAACTAACTGGAGCGTAATCAGCACTCAAAAAATGAAAAGCTCACAGACTACAGTGAACACTGCAGACAACTGTTCAGTAGCTGTGAAAGGCCCCTTTGTGTACTTCTATAGTGTTTGCAACCAATGTATTGTATACGGATGGAAGCGCGTCACACTAATAGATTAGATTTTTTTTCAAATATAATGGAGCAGTACCAATTAGAGAAAAATGTGAAGGATGAGGCAGTGACACACGCTCAGCAGACTACAACCAGCAGTGGTTGAAGAACTAACTGGAGCGTAATCTGCACTCAAAAAATGAAAAGCTCACAGACTACAGTGAACACTGCAGACAACTGTTCAGTAGCTGTGAAAAGCCCCTTTGTGTACTTCTATAGTGTTTGCAACCAATGTATTGTATACGGATGGAAGCGCGTCACACTAATAGATTAGATTTTTTTCAAATATAATGGAGCAGCACCAATTAGAGAAAAATGTGAAGGATGAGGCAGTGACACACGCTCAGCAGACTACAACCAGCAGTGGTTGAAGAACTAACTGGAGCGTGATCTGCACTCAAAAAATCAAAACCTCACAGACTGCAGTGAACACTGAAACACAACTGTTCACTATCTGTGAAAGGCTCCTTTCTGTACTTCTACAGTGTTTGCAACCAATGTATTGTATACGGATGGAAGCGCGTCACACTAATAGATTAGATTTTTTTCAAATATAATGGAGCTGCACCAATTCCACAAAATAAAATAAAAAAAAGAGTCAGTGAGTGACACGTGCAGATGCCTACAAACAGCGGTGGATGCAGAGCAAACTTCAGCGTCACCTGCACTCTCACACACACCTTGCACAGAGCTGTTAAAACAACACTGGCAAAAGGAAGCTTTACACAGCGGTTGGTAAACTAGCCTGCCTAAAGCACAGTACACAAAATCGCAATGTCTAACTGTCCCTCAAAGTCAGCAGAACAGCGTCCTGTCCCTAACTGAGTTCACAGCACAGTGACGCTAAAATGGCGGCGGCGCCTTTTATAGTGCATTCTGACATCATTTCAGCAGCCAATCACAGCCATGCCATTAGTTAAGATGACCGCAGCATTACAGGATGTGCCCACACTTCATAAGATTCCTCATTGGCTGACTAAAATCACATTGCCTCTCAAAGAATTATGGGAACTTCTGATTCCGGTATACGATATTGGAAAAATATCGGAACTAAGTATCGGAATTCCGATACAGCGAATATCGGCCGATACCCGATACTTGCGGTATCGGAATGCTCAACACTACTGATTACACAAAAACTATAAGAAGGATTTCTTCATCCCAGGTATCATTTTAATCAGTATAACAGCAGCAACAAGGCAATGAATGTAGCTTACGTAGCAAAATCCTGCTGACAGATTCACTTTAAGTAAACCAAAATTGCTTTTTCTAATTAAAAAATAGGACATTTCAGTTAAATTTATGAAGGAAGCAAGAATTGCCAACAATAAGAGAATCAGATACACACTGTATTAGACATAAAGGAGAGCCTCATACACATTCTGTTCAAATTGTCATATATTGGGAGTCCTAGATTCATAAAAGCTTTGAACTTTTGAGGATTATATAAAAAGGAAATGTCCTCCAGACCAGAGAATAGTCTATGGGTGAGCAATATAATACCAATACATTTTTTAACACGTTTTTTATGGGTTATATACCAAAGAAATGTTGTCCAGACCATGAAATAGTCTACGGGTAAGCAATATTAACCCCTTTCTGACGTCAGACGTACTATGCCGTCCATGAAACCCGTGCCAATCTGCCCATGGACGGGATAGTACGTCATAGCCGATCAGATGCGCTCCCGGGGGGAGCGCAGCTAATCGCCGCCGGGTGTCAGCTGATTATCACAGCTGACACCCGGGACTGTGTGTCAGGAGCGGTCACGGACCGCTCCCGGCACATTAACCCCTGGCACACCGCAATCAAACATGATCGCGGTGTACCAGGGGCACAGGGGAGCATCGCGCAGGGAGGGGGCTCCCTGCACGGTCCCCTGAGACCCTCAGAACAGCGCGATGTGATCGCGCTGTTCTGAGGCCTTCCTCCCTCCAAGGACCCGGATCCAAGATGGCCGCCGGGTCCTGCAGGGAGGCGGCTTCCTCAGTGCCTGCTGAGAGCAGGCACTGAGAAGCCTGCAGCAGTGCCAGAGCGATCGCTGGTGTGACAGAGTGCTGTGCACACTGTCACACCAGCGATCTGACATTTTACAGTGATGTCCCACCCTGGGACAAAGTAAAAAAGTGAAAAAAATAAAAATAAACATGTTTAAAAAAAAATTCCAAAATAAAGAAAAAAAAATATTCCCCCAATAATTCATTTTGTCCTGTAAATAAAAAAAACAAAACAATAAAAGTACACATATTTTGTATCGCCGCGTCCGAAACGACCCCCCCTATAAAACTGTCCCACTAGTTAATCCCTTTAGTGAACCCCTTAAAAAAAAAAAAATCAAAAAATCAATGCTTTATCATCATACGGCCAAAAAAAAAGTGGAATAACACGTGATCAAAAAGACCGATATCAATAAACATGGTAATGCTGAAAACGTCATCTTGTCCCGCAAAAAACGAGCTGCTGAACAGCATCATCAGCAAAAAAATAAAAAAGTTATAGCTCGCAGAATAAAGTGATGCAAAAATAATAATTTTTTATATAAAATTGTTTTTATTCTATAAAAGCACCATTACATAAAAAATGATATAAATGAGGTATCGCCGTAATCGTACTGACCCGATGAATAAAACTGCTTTATCAATTTTACCACACGCGGAACGGTATAAACGCCTCCCCCAAAAGAAATTCATGAATTGCTGATATTTGTTCATTCTAACCTCCCAAAAATCGAAATAAAAAGCGATCAAAAATGTCACGTGCTCAAAAATGATACCATTAAAAAGTCAACTCGTACCGCAAAAAATAAGACCTCACATGACTCTGTGGGCCAAAATATGCAAAAATTATAGCTCTCAAAATGTGGTTATGCAAAAACTATTTTTTGCAATAAAAAGCGTCTTTTAGCGTGACAGCTGCCAATCATAAAAACCCGCTATAAATAGTAAATCAAACCCCCTTTATCACCCCCTTAGTTAGGGAAAAAATAATAAAATTAAATAAATTTATTTATTTCCATTTTCCCATTAGGGTTAGGGTTGCGGCTAAAGTTAGGGTTAGGGTTGGCGCTAAAGTTAGGGTTACGGTTGGGATTAGGGTTAGGGGTGTGTTAGGGTTAGGTTTGTGGTTAGGGTTGGGACTAGGGTTAGGGGTGTGTTGGGGTTATGGTTGGAGTTAAAATTGGGGGGTTTCCGCTGTTTAGGCACATCAGGGGCTCTCCAAATGTGACATGGCGTCTGATCTCAATTCCAGCCAATTCTGCGTTGAAAAAGTCAAACGGTACTCCTTCATTTCTGAGCTCTGCCATGTGCCCAAACAGTAGTTTACCCCAACATATGGGGTATCAGCGTGCTTTGGACCCCAAGAATTATTGTGCAATTTGTCCTATTTCTTCTGTTACCCTTGGGAAAATAAAAAACTGGGGGCGAAAATATCATTTTTGTAAAAAAAAATGATTTTTTTGTTTTTACGGCTGTACGTTATAAACTTCTGTGAAGCACTTTGGGCTTCATAGCGCTCACTACACATCTAGATAAGTTCCTTGTGGGGTCTATTTTCCAAAATGGGGTCACTTGTGTGGGGTTTCCACTGTTTAGGCACATGAGGGGCTCTCCAAATGCGACATGACGCCCCCAGACCATTCCATCAAAGTCTGCAATCCAAAACGTCACTACTTCCCTTCCGAGCGCCAACGTGTACCCATACAGTAGTTTTCTCCCACATATTGGGTATCAGCGTACTCAGGACAAATTGGACAACAACTTTTGGGGTCCAATTTCTCCTGTTACCCTTGTGAAAATAAAATATTGGGAGCAAAAAAATCATGTTTGTAAAAAAAAAGGATTTTTTTATTTTACGGCTGTATGTTATAAACTTTTGTGAAGCACTTCGGGGTTCAAAGTGCTCACCACACATCTAGATAAGTTCATTGTGGGGTCTATTTTCCAAAATGGGGTCACTTGTGGGGGGTTTCCACTGTTTAGGCTCATCTGGGGCACTGCAAACGGAACATGACCCCATCAATGTGTGTATTCCAAAACGTTACTACTTCCTTTCCAAGCCCTGCCGTGCGCCCAAACAGTTTCCCACCCCCACATATGGGGTATCAGCCTACTCAGGACAAATTGGACAACAACTTTTGGGGTCCAATTTCCTTGGGAAGAAACAAAAATTTGGGATTAAAAAATCATTTTTGTGGAAAATTGTTTTTGTATTTTTTTCACACCCAGGCATTATAAACTTTTGTGAAACACTTGGGGGTTTAAAGTGCTCACAACAGATCTAGATAAGTTCCTTAGGGGGCTAGTTTCCAAAATGGTGTCACTTGTGGGGGGTTTCCACTGTTTAGGTGCATCAGGGGCTCTCCAAACGCGACATGGCGTCCAATCTCAATTCCAGCCAATTTTAGTTTGAAAAAGTCAAACGGCGCTACTTCCCTTATGAGCTCTGCCGTGTGCCCAAACAGTGGTTTTCCCCCACATATGGGGTATTGGCGTTGTTAGGGTCTGCGGAACGCACCAAATATAAGATGTGGAGAGGTGAGTTCGCAGCCCGGGGTCCACCGTGCAGGCGGAGCCTGCTGCTAGTAAAATGGCGTAAGAAGCAAACTCTGTTATCCCGCAGAGTCGCCAACATAAACGCCGTAACGCGCTGTAGCAATAAGTGCGAACTCACTAAACACAACTGAGTCGCAAAGAAAACACGCTAGGGCGCTGTCTAGCGTTGAAAGCGAACCCTGTTATGTCACAGGGCCGCTGAGAAAAAGTGCTGTGTCCTGTCAGGCTCTCAGGTACACAGTTAAGTGCTAAGCGTACATAAAGCGTGATCATGTGCTAATGTTCTCACGGGAGTCACCCGCAATCTATGGCGTCTGAATGCCAGACCCTGAATACGGCAATCAAAACTCCTCACCGGTTATGCCGGTAATCTAGGGCATCTAGGACGCCGACCCTGACCAGCTAGCACACCAAACTCCTCACCGATTAAGTCGGTATTCTAGTGGCTTATTTCAGCCGGGTCCCTAACCACACACACACATGACCATACTGGCGCATAGCATACAATGGTTGATATTAGCGCATGGCGGCCCAGCCATGCTACCCTTTTATAGTAACAGCTACAGGACCTGCCAGAAACAAGGACCAATGAAGCTTGTTCCAGAACAACAGTAGTCACAGGACCTTCCTGGCAGACCAATAGGAGCTGCTGCAGTACCTGAGCATGTGACCCCTGATCTCCAATGAGAGATCTCACTCTGGGCATGCTCAGAAGGGAAAACGCAGGACTTTGTCCCAAAGACGTCTGCTCCAGCACTGGCTATAATAGCAGATCCAGGAAAGGCAGCAGCAAGTCACTGTACAGTACTGGAGTGGGCAAGACGCTTGGACCGACGTCTCTGCAGAGCAGGCTCCACTGTGGCCGGAGATGAATGGGAGACCGCAGCGGGGCTGGTTCGAGACTCCCCTTGTGCAGCAGCGGGAACTCGAACCCTAACATTACCCCCCCTCCTAGGGCCCCCCTTCTTTGGGCCTCGCTGAGCTCAAAGGCAGCGATGAGCTGCGGAGCGTGAACATGCTCGGCAGGCTCCCAGGACCTATCCTCAGGCCCATAACCCCTCCAATCCACCAAATAAAATTTTTTGCCTCGTAACACCTTATACCCAACAATGGCGTTCACCTCATGATCGTCGGTAGATGAACCCGACGTCCCGGCAGATGACTCGGAAAACCGGGAAATGGCCAAGGTTTCAGGAGGGACACGTGAAAGGTGTCAGTGATACCAAGGCGAGGCTGAAGGGCTAGGCGGTAAACCAACGGGTTCACCTGCTCAAGAACTTTAAAGGGGCCCAAAAAGCGAGGTGCCAACTTGGTGGACTCTACACGTAGCCTGATGTTTCGGGCAGAAAGCCACACTAGGTCACCCGGAGCAAATGTAGGAGCGGGGCGCCGATGGGCATCGGCCGAAGACCTCATCCTCTCTTTGGAAGCCTGAATGGCATCCTGTGTGCGGTCCCAAATGTCCCGTGCCTCCACAGCCCAGTCTGCCACCCTGGAATCGGCGGAAGACACGGGCATGGGCACTGGTACCCGTGGATGCTGACCGTAGTTCAGGAGGAATGGGGTCTGTCCGGTGGAGTCAGCCACAGCATTATTTAGAGCGAACTCAGCCCACGGTAGCAAGGATGCCCAGTCATCCTGCCTGGCAGAGACAAAATGTCGCAAGTATGTGACAAAGGTCTGGTTGGCCCTCTCTACCAACCCTTTCGTCTCGGGATGGTATGCAGAGGAGAGATTCAACTCAATGCTGAGTAAACGACACAACTCTCTCCAGAACCGAGACGCAAACTGGGGACCTCGATCACTGACAATTTTGTCTGGCATACCGTGAAGGCGGAAAATATGCCTAATGAATAATGCTGCCAAGGCCCGTGCAGACGGTAACCGTGGTAACGGCACTAAGTGCACCATTTTGGAGAAGTGGTCGGTTATCACCCAGATGATGGTGCAGCCCCGAGACTTGGGTAAGCCCACCACAAAATCCATCCCGACCATCTCCCAAGGCCTGTCTGCCACCGGTAAAGGGAAAAGTAACCCAGCTGGCCGTTGTCGAGGGGACTTATTCTTGGCGCAGGAGACGCACGCCTGAACGTATTCCCTGACGTCACGGGCCATCTGCGGCCACCAGTATGTTCTCGCCAGCAACTCAGAAGTCCTTTTTGTCCCAAAATGTCCACCCACCCTGAACGAATGTGCCCAAGAGAGTACTTCCGGTCGCAAATTGATGGGCACAAAAGTCTTGCCCGGAGGCACAGACTCAAGCGAAACCGGAGCCACCGTTCTTAGGCTTTCTGTGGGGACAATAAGCCGAGGCTCCTCCTCCACCTCCTCAGAGGACACCACGGAGCGGGATAGAGCGTCTGCGCGAATGTTCTTCTCACCGGAGAGGAAATGGAGGGTGAAATGGAACCGGGAGAAAAACAAGGACCATCTGGCCTGACGGGAATTTAGCCGCTGGGCTGTCTGCAAATACACCAAGTTCTTGTGGTCCGTGAATACTTGGAAGGGGAAGCGAGCCCCCTCCAGAAGATGTCTCCACTCGGAGAAGGCCAACTTCATAGCCAGTAACTCCCTGTCCCCGATGGAATAATTCCTCTCTGCTGGTGTAAAGGTCTTGGAAAAGAAGAAGCAGGGATGCTTCCGACCCTGGGCATCCTTTTGAAAGAGGACTGCTCCAGCACCAACAGAAGAGGCATCCACCTCTAAGATAAACGGTTTATCGACATCGGGGCGATGTAAGATGGGAGCACTGGCGAAATGCGACTTGATGGAGGAGAACGCCTTTGTGACCTCCTCTGACCACAACTTGGGATTAGCTCCCTTCTTGGTGAGGGCTACCAAGGGAGCTACCAAAGTAGAAAAGTGGGGAATGAATTGGCGATAGTAGTTAATGAACCCCATAAAGCGCTGCACCGCCTTAAGGGAGTGGGGTTCTTGCCAATCCATCACAGCCTGTAGTTTGGTAGGATCAATAGCCAATCCCTGGGTGGAGATGATATATCCCAGGAAAGGTAGAGACTCCTGCTCATACATGCACTTCTCCAACTTCGCATATAGGGAATTTGCTCGCAAGAGGTCGAAGACCTTGCAGACATCTCTCTGGTGGAAGGCCATATCTGGAGAAAAGATGAGAGTGTCATCCAGATAGACTACCACCGAGGTGGTCAACATATCCCGGAAGATGTCATTCACAAAGTCTTGGAAGACAGCTGGGGCGTTACAGAGCCCAAAGGGCATTACCAGATATTCATAATGCCCATCCCTGGTGTTAAATGCCGTCTTCCATTCTCCCCCCTCACGGATGCGAATCAGGTTATACGCACCCCGCAGGTCTAACTTAGTAAATACCCTTGCTCCCCAAGCCTGTCAAAGAGCTCAGAGATTAGCGGCAAAGGATATTTATTTTTCACGGTGATAGCGTTGAGACCCCTATAATCAATGCACGGACGTAATTCTCCGTTTTTCTTCTGCACAAAGAAGAACCCCACTCCTGCTGGTGACACCGACTTCCTAATGAATCCCCTTGCCAAGTTCTACTGAATATATTGGGACATGGCCTCTGTCTCAGGAAGAGAGAGGGGATAAACCCTTCCTCTAGGAGGCTCAGCTCCAGGCAAGAGGTCGATAGGACAGTCATAGGGGCGATGAGGCAGAAGAGTCTCCGCAGCCTTCTTCGAGAAAACGTCGGCATAAGACCAATAGACCTTGGGAAGAGGAGAGAGGTCTATGGGTATCTCAGTGGTGTTGACCTGCACGCTGTACCTAATGCATCTGCCTTTACATAAATTACCCCAACCCAGAATTCTCCCTGAAGACCACTCAATATGGGGAGAGTGGTGGCGGAGTCAGGGTAATCCCAACAAAACCTCATCTATACCCTCAGGGAGGATAAAAAATGATATATTCTCCTGATGGGAAGGAGACATAGACAAGGTGAGTGGGACAGACTGATGGGTGATTTGTGAGGGCAGATTTGCTCCGTTCAACACCCGTACCGATACTGGTTCAGCCAGCAACACCAAAGGCATGGTGTGGCGAGAAGCAAAGGAGGATGACATAAAATTCCCCTCTGCCCCAGAATCCACACACAGTTTGACAGGTAGTGTTGTAGAACCGTGGGTAATTATCCCCTTGAGGAGCACTTTAGGGGCAAAACTCATGGCGTCCAGTGACCCTGTTCCTACGGTTACTGGGCGCGACCGTTTATTCAGCCGCTGTGGACATCGGTTGGCAAAATGTCCCTGCTGCTGGCAAATATAACAAATCGGGGATGGACGAGTGACCCGAGATTTAGATCCTGCAGGAGCAACCTCCTGAAGGTCGGGCGCCTGAACGGGCGACTCCAGAGGGGTGGTGAAGGTTGGAGCCAACCGAACCCTCTGCCTACACTGGGCATGTTCCAGCCTCCGCTCGTGGAAACGGAGGTCGACGCGGGTGGAAATAGCGATAAGCTTCTCCAGTGTGGCCGGAATCTCTCTGGTAGCCAAGGCGTCTTTCACATGACCCGCCAGTCCTCTCCAGAACATGGGAATGAGGACTTTATCTGGCCACTCTAATTCCGAGGCCAGAGTCCGAAATTGGACAGCAAACTGGCTGACCAAAGCCGAACCCTGGGTACTTGCCAGCAGTTTGAGCACCGTATCGTGGGTGATCTGAGGTCCTAGAAAAACCTTTTTCAGAGCCTCCAGAAAACGAGAAGCACTCCGCACCACACGGTCGTCGCGCTCCCACAGCGGCGTTGCCCACTCCAACGCTCTGCCCGACAGAAGAACTATCACAAAGCCCACTTGTGCCCGATCCGTGGGGAAACGTGCAGCCAGAAGCTCGAGGTGTATGGAGCACTGACTCACGAATCCCCGACATTGCTTGCTGTCATCAGCAAACTAGTCTGGAAGCGGGAGGTGGGACAATGTAGGGACAGAGGTGGCAGAGGACAAACTGGCTGCAGCTACGCTAGCAGCCTAAACAGCGACTGCGGTAACATCCACAGCTGAGGTTGTGCGCTCAAGAGCCGCCAACCTACCCTCCAGCTGCTGGATGTACAGCTGTAAATGCTGTTCATCCGCCATTTTACTAGCCAGACCCTGGCTCTAATATTATGTTAGGGTCTGCGGAACGCACCAAATATAAGATGTGGAGAGGTGCGTTCGCAGCCCGGGGTCCACCGTGCAGGCGGAGCCTGCTGCTAGTAAAATGGCGTAAGAAGCAAACTCTGTTATCCCGCAGAGTCGCCAACATAAACGCCGTAACGCACTGTGGCAATAAGTGCGAACTCACTAAACACAACTGAGTCGCAAAGAAAACACGCTAGGGCGCTGTCTAGCGTTGAAAGCGAACCCTGTTACGTCACAGGGCCGCTGAGAAAAAGTGCTGTGTCCTGTCAGGCTCTCAGGTACACAGTTAAGTGCTAAGCGTACATAAAGCGTGATCATGTGCTAATGTCCTCACGGGAGTCACCGCAATCTATGGCGTCTGAACGCCAGACCCTGAATACGGCAATCAAAACTCCTCACCGGTTATGCCGGTAATCTAGGGCATCTAGGACGCCGACCCTGACCAGCTAGCACACCAAACTCCTCACCGATTAAGTCGGTATTCTAGTGGCTTATTTCAGCTGGGTCCCTAACCACACACACACATGACCACACTGGCGCATAGCATACAATGGTTGATATTAGCGCATGGCGGCCCAGCCATGCTACCCTTTTATAGTAACAGCTACAGGACCTGCCAGAAACAAGGACCAATGAAGCTTGTTCCAGAACAACAGTAGTCACAGGACCTTCCTGGCAGACCAATAGGAGCTGCTGCAGTACCTGAGCATGTGACCCCTGATCTCCAATGAGAGATCTCAGTCTGGGCATGCTCAGAAGGGAAAACGCAGGACTTTGTCCCAAAGACATCTGCTCCAGCACTGGCTATAATAGCAGATCCAGGAAAGGCAGCAGCAAGTCACTGCACAGTACTGGAGTGGGCAAGACGCTTGGACCGATGTCTCTGCAGAGCAGGCTCCACTGCGGCCGGAGATGAATGGGAGACCGCAGCGGGGCTGGTTCGAGACTCCCCTTGTGCAGCAGCGGGAACTCGAACCCTAACAGGTGTACTCAGGAGAAATTGTACAACTTTGTCCATTTTCTCCTTTTACCCTTGTGAAAATAAAAAAAAAGTTTGTAAATATCATTTTTGTGGCTAAAAAGTTAAATATTCATTTTTTCCATCCACGTTGCTTCAGCTCCTGAGAAGCACCTGAAGGGTTAATAAAATTCTTGAATGTGGTTTTGAGTACCTTGAGGGGTGCAGTTTTTAGAATGGTGTCACTTTTGGGTATTTTCTGCCATATAGACCCCTTAAAGTGACTTCAAATGTGAGGTGGTTCCTAAAAAAATGGCTTTGTAAATTTTGTTGCAAAAATGAGAAATCGCTGGTCAAATTTTAACCCTTATAATTTCCTAAAAAAATATATATTGGTTCCAAAATTGTGCTGATGTAAAGTAGACATGTGGGAAATGTTATTTCTTAACTATTTTTTGTGACATATTTCTCTGTTTTAAGGGAATAAAAATTCAAAGTTTGAAAATTGCAAAATTTTCGCCATATTTGCGTTTTTTTCAAAATAAACTTAAGTTATATCGAAGAAATTTTACCACTAGCATGAAGTACAATATGTCACAAAAAAAGAGTCTCAGAAACAGTGGGATCCGTTGAAGCGTTCCAGAGTTATAACCTCATAAAGAGACAGTGGTCAGAATTGTAAAAAATTGGCCCGGTCATTAACGTGCAAACCACCCTTGGGGTTGAAGGGGTTAAACCTTTCCTCTTATATAATCGTCTAATTCTGTCTATCTGTAACGGAAATCCCACATCGCTGATTGGTCATGCCCGGCCGGACGCGATCAATCAGCGACAGGCGCAGTACGGATGCAAATTGGCGCAGGATTTGAACCACACTCCACCGCTATTTTCGGGAGATCAACGGTGCTAGCCGCTGATCTCCCGACGGTAGCTGCGGGTCATCTCCTGCCGCATGGAGGTCAGCGGCGATGCAGCGGAAGTACCCCGAACAGCGGCCTCCAGGTAAACCCCAGCAGCAGCCTCCATGTACATACTCACCTTCCATCTCAGCATCCCTGTCCTGGCGCGTCTTCTTCTTCCTGTGCAGTGCAGTCACATAGTACAGCTCAGTAAGGTCATGAATATGGACGCGACTCCACTCCCATACACGTGGCATCCATATTCATGACCTTAATGAGAGGTACCAGGTGACTGCACCGCACAGGAAGAAGCTGACACGCCGGGATAGAGATGCAGGGATGTGCAGTGACGGTGTCAGGGTAACTATGATGGGGAGGACGGGGGAGCCCAGCCATGCAGACAAGATGGGACAGGGGAGCCATGCATACATGGACTGGAGGGGGGAGGGGAGCCATGCATACAAGGATGGGAGGTGGATGGGAGGGTGGGAGCAGAGCCATACAGGATGGGACATGGGGGGATTATATGTGTGGGGCCATCATACTATACATGGGGGAATTTTATGTCAGGGACCATCTTGCTAAACATACTACAACTCCATCCGTAGCACCGCCCTCATATGACCAAAGCCCCACCCTGCCCCACCTGTATCCCACCTCTATCCACGACCTGCCAGGCCATGGAAGAATGGTCTTGCTTGAAGCCGATCCCTGGTGCATAAAAGGTTGGGGACCTATGCTCTATATACCCCAGCAGCAGCCTCCACATATACCCCAGCAACAGCAGCCTCCACATATACCCCAGCAGCAGCAGCCTCCACATATACCCCAGTAACAGCAGCCTCCACATATACCCATTCTAGAATACACGTTGCGTTAGAATCGGGCCACCATCGGGCCACCATCTTTCAAACTGCATTACTTTTGTATTTTTGCTCGCAGCGGAAGTACCCGACTGGCGGCCTCCACGTAAACCTCAGCAGCAGCCTTCACGTACATACTCACCTTCCGTCCTTGCATCCCTGTACCGGCGCGTCTGCTTCTTCCTGTGCGGTGCGGTCAAGTAGTACCATTCATTAAGGTCATGAATATGGTTGCGACTCCACTCCCATAGGCGTGGAGTCCATATTCATGACCTTAATGAGAGGTACCATGTGACCGCACAGCACTGGAAGAAGCTAACACCATGGAATAGAGATGCAGGGACGTGCAGCGATAGTGTCAGGGTAAGTATAATGGGGAGGACGGGGGAGCCCAGCCATGCATACAAGATGGGACAGGTGAGCCATTCATACAAGGATGTGAGGCGGGAGCGGAGCCATGCATATAAGGAGGGGAGGGGGGAGAGGAGCCATACATACAAGGAGGGGAGGGGGAGAGGAGCCATGTATACAAGGATGGGAGGGGGGAGCCATGTATACAGGATAGGAGGGTGGAGCAGAGCCATGCATACAAGGAGGGGAGGGGGGAGAGGAGCCATGCATACAGGATGGGACAGGGGAGCTATGTATACAGGATGGGAGGGTGGAGCAGGGCCATGCATTCAAGGATGGGAGGGGGGAGCGGAGCAATGCATACAAGGAAGGGAGGGGGGAGCCATGTATACAGGATGGGAGGGTGGAGCAGAGCCATGCATACAAGGAGGGGAGGGGGAGAGGAGCCATGCATACAGGATGAGACAGGGGAGCCATGCATACAAGGATGGGGGGAGCGGAGCCATGCATACAAGGATGGGAGGGGGGAGCAGAGCCATGTATACAGGATTTGACAGGGAAGCCATGTATACAAGGATGGGAGGGGGAGCGGAGCCATGCATACAAGGAGGGGAGGGGGTAGTGGAGCCATGCATACAAGAATGGGAGGGTGGGAGTGGAGCCATGCAAACAAGGATGGGAGGGTGGGAGCACAGTCATGCATACAAGGATGGGAGGCAGGAGCAGAGCCATGCATACAAGGAGGGGAGGGTGGGAACAGAGCCATGCATACAAGGATGAAAGGGGGGAGCGGAGCCATGCATACAAGGAGAAGAGGGTGGGAGTGGAGCCATGCATACAAGGATGAGAGGGGGAGCAGAGCCATGCATACAAGGAGGGGAGAGTGGTAGCGGAGCCATGCCTACAAGGATGGGAATGGGGAGCGGAGCCATGCATAAAAGGATGGGAGGGGAGAGCAGAGCCATGCATACAGGATGGGACAGGGGAGCCATGTATACAAGGATGGAAGGGTGAGAGCGGAGCGATGCATATAGGATGGGACAGAGAAGCCATGTATACAACGGTGGGAGCAGAGCCATGCATACAGGATGGAACAGGGGAATCAAGTATACAAGGATGGGAGGGTGAGAGCAGAGCCATGCATACAGGATGGGATGGGAGCCATGTATACAAGGATGGGAGGGGAGGAGTGGAGCCATGCATACAAGGATGGGAGGG
>JARQOD010000009.1:145723007-145799417 GCA_033576555.1 Oophaga sylvatica
GAAGAAGATCCTGAACCTGTTGTGGAGAGTGATTGCTGGGCTTAGATTACTCTGGCCTGCTGTGTCTCCTGCTTCTGTGTCTGCAAACTGTGTGACTATTTTTGCCAACTTGTATGAAGTAATACAAGACTTTCTATATCAAACCTGTGTCTCATGTATTTTCATCGCACCCAAGCACAAGACGCTATATGAACTGTACTACATACATTACAAGAGGTTACAGTGGTAAGTCTGGTTTTTACTAAAGATCCTGCTGTGTATTATAGTTTTTATGTTTTAAAAAAAAAATAATCTTAGGAATGTTAAATAAATTTGTTATTTTTTTGGTTAAATACAATGTATGTTATGAATGTTAAATAATTTTTTTTGGGTTTTTTATAAAATAAAATGTATGTTATGAATGTTAAATAACTTTTTTTTTTTTTTTCAGGTATTTGATCTACCGTAGCTAGTTGCTGATCGTTGACTCTACACCCCTCTCCCCAGAATGTTACTCGGGTTATGGGGAGAAAATCACCGCTATTCCAGACTGATTTAATGTTAATGTGTCTGGCTCTTACACAGCACACAGCACTTGATGTTAGTTTATCTTTTTCCTAAATTATTTGTTACACTGCCCTTCTCACATTTTATTTTCACTTTTTTTTCAGCACAAGTTTTTTTACACTTCCTTGCTCTGTAAGTAGGCTTAATGGTTAAATGTTTTATACAAGTTTTTTTACACTTCCTTGTTCTGTAAATAGGCTTAATGGTTAAATGTTTTATACAAGTTTTTTTACACTTCCTTGTTCTGTAAGTAGGCTTAATGGTTAAATGTTTTATACTAGATGTAAATATGTAACATGTAAATTTTAGATTAAGATTTTGCAAATTAGTAGGTCCACACCATCAGGCTCTTTCGTCCCCTCTCCCTCAGAGTAGCGGTAATATATCGGACCCCAGGCTCGCCCACACAGTTCCTTGACCACTTCTCTGCCTGGCTGCCGCACTTTCATGTCCTCAGAAGTACCAACCCTTATCCTTGGAGACTTAAACATCCCCATTAACAGCCCTACTTCCACACTCAAAACACATTTGTTCAGAGCGGCCTATCACATTCACTAATCAAAGTCATTCTATGTGTAACTGTGTGTGTGTGTAGCCCATTCACTATCTCCATCCATCCCTCACTCCCTGAAAATGGCTGGACCATCATTGTAAATACACCATTGTATATAAACAACTGTACTTTGGAGCTCCCCCTCCTCATTGTAGATTGTAAGCTCTCACGAGCAGGGGCGCCTTATATTGCTTTAATTATTGTTTTGTTAACGTTGTCATTTATGACTTGTGTTATGAAAATGTTAAACTGTACAGCGCTGCGGAATCTGTTGGCGCTATATAAATAAAGATTATTATAGTAGAGGCCCACTCAGTAGTGGTGAAGTGAACGGCGCAAATTGCGAGTTGATTGCGACTGATGCAGCTGATACTCCATTACTGCTGGCTGCTGCTCACACAACCGCTACAACATATGTAACGTGGAATTCCACCTGCTGGGTACGTCACATATGATGCGATGTTCAGGAAGGCAAAATCTGCGTTGCAGAGCTGCAATGCGAGATCTGGCCATGGTGGAACGTCGCAAGTTAGCGCACTGTAGGCGGACCTTGTGCAGCAGTGAATCAAGATCCGGATAGTCCCTCAAAAAACTGTGGACGACAAAGTTTAGCACATGTGCCAGACATGGTATGTGAGTGACGTTGCCTAGGCCCAGACCTGCCACCAGATTTCGGCCATTGTCACACACTACCAAGCCTGGCTGGAGATTTGCTGGCAAAATACACATGTCGCTCTCTTGCTTTATGGCATTCCAGAGCTCCAGCACTGTGTGGCTTTGATTCCCCATGGAAATTAATTTCAGGACGGCCTGTTGACGTTTGGCCACGTCTGTCCTCATATCGGTCAACAGGCTCGCTGTCTGGGTGTTATGTTTGACACCAATCTCTCCTTCACCTCCCATATACAATCTGTTGCCCGCTATTGCCGCCTACACCTAAAGAACATCTCTCCCCAATCCAAGACTTCTCCCGCGCTGCGCCAATACTGTGGAATGCTGTACCCCAAGAAATTAGAACTATCCACAATTTGCATGTTATTGGGCGCTCACTCAAAACACATTTCTTCAAGGTCTTCCCTCTCCTAGTGTATCCTCACCCATCCCTGTAGACTCTGAGCCCTTGCAGGCAGGGTCCTCTCTCCTTCTGTACTTGTGTGTGCCTTGTATTGCTCATGTTTACTGTACTTGTCTATACTTGCCCCTCTTCACATGTAAAGCGCCATGGAATAAATGGCGCTATAAAAATCAATAATAATAATAGCGGCCTATCACCTTCACTAATCAAAGTCATTCTATGTGTAAGTGTGTGTGTTTGTAGCCCATTCACTATCTCCATCCATCCCTCACTCCCTCAAAATGGCTGGGACATCATTCTAAATATACCATTGTATATAAACACCTGTACTTTGTATCTCCCCCACATATTTGTAAATTGTAAGCTCTCACGAGCGTGTGCGGATTATATTGCTTTCATTATTGTATTGGTAACGTTGTTAGTTATGACTTGTGTTCGGAAACTGTTAAACTGTAAAGCGCTGCGTAATCTGTTGGCGCTATATAACTAAAGATTCTTATTAAGCGTTCACGGGTCCATGTGGAGGTAGACCGTGACGGCTCCTGCAATGATGTTTCTGAGGAACTGGAGAAGGAGGAGTCAATGTGTACAGACTTGATTCCCGCAATCCTTGTAGTTGCCTGAACACGTACAGCGCCACTCGCAAGATCTGTACCCGGCTCCACAACATTGACCCAATGGGCAGTAAGGGAAAGGTATCATCCCTGGCCATGGGTACTGGTCCACGCAGCGGTGGTCAGGTGGACATTGCTACTGACGGAGTTTAGTAGCGCATGTTTAATTTTAACCTCAACAACATGGTTTTGCAGACCAGGGACGGCTTGCCTGCTGAAATAAAATCAGCTTGGCACATTGTATTGTGGGACTGCTAATGCCATTAAGTTCCGTAAACTGTCAATCTCCACCAGCCTGAATGACAGCATTTCAAGGGACAGGAGTTTTGCAATGCCAGCATTCAGAGCCTGTGCTCGTGGATGGTTTGCCGAGATTGGGCCTACACCCGATACGCCACAACCTGACACCCACAGATAAACAAGCCATAAAATCTCTGAAAGATAACCCCAACATTATTATTAAACCAGCAGATAAGGGGGGTGCTATCGTTATTATGAATAAGACACAATCTATTGCCGAAATTCATAGACAACTGTGAGTTAACCTAACCTACAGACAACTAAATTGTGACCCTACATTTTACATCTGTCAAAAAATTGATCGTATCCTGACAAAACATCTTTAATTGATCACCATAGACTGTAAGACTATGACATTCCTTAATATTCAATACCCCATCACCCCTGTTTTCTACACACTCACAAAAATCAACAAAAAACGACATTATCCACCCGCATACCCTAGAGGGATAATTCTCCGTGTTCTACAGTATCACCCAAATGTTTAACATGTTGCCTAATTCCTATGTATATATATTCTTCACCCTATGTATATATTGTATATATTTTACATTGTCATTGACTGTAAATTTTTCTATCTCTTCCAGCGACTATTTGATAAAGGCCACTGCGTTGCCCAAAACGTCAGTCAGTCGTCTCATAGCTATTTTCTTTTTTCACATCAAGTGTGCAATAAAATTTTCAAATTTAACCATGACATATGCAGTTAAACTTGTGCTGTGATTCTCTATAGACTGTACATCTTCAGTGTGTCTTTGTAACTCAACTACGTGTTTTCTACGCACTATTTTAGACATATTTGTGGTATTGAGGTTACTGACACTTTACCTCTTTTTACTTTTTGATTACACAGCTTGCATTTGACATAGCAAATATCATCTGCAAGTGTGTTAAAAAAGGACCACGCAGTGCAAGTCCTGGGAGCGTCCGTTTAGACTTTTGGAAGAGAAATCCGAACAGGTGCCAAAATGGAGGCTACAGGCAACAGAGTATGCAGCCTAACTCTCCCTCCTGTTTGTACCGTTGGGGCAATCGCTTCCTCAGAGCTGCTACCACCACCTTCCTGTTCCTCACGCCATGTTGGGTCTTGGACCTCATCATCTCCACTAACTTCTTACAACACCTGCTGCTGTTGGGTGGTCTGGCCACCACCATGCTCAACAGAAACTGGCACCTGAGTCTCATCATCATCAGATGCGTTCTGCGGTGTGCTGACCATCGGCACTGTCTCAACCGCCTCTTCAGATTCAGAGAGACACAGCTGTTGCGCATCACTGCATACTCCCTCTTCTTCACATTCCAGAATGCTGCTTGGCTGGGCCCCTGTTTGCAAACCAACAGATTCTGAGAACAGAAGCAGAGACTCAGCTGGCTCCTGTACAGAACTCTCTGACTGACTGGGCAATTTAGCAGGCGGTGAAGAGACAGATGGTTGCTCAACAGTGCTGTGGTCCTGAGAGGAGGTGGAAGCAATTGAAGTCGATGCATTGGACCCTGGGCTCCAACACCACCAGTTGTTGCCTGTAAGTGCTGTTAGCACAGTCAACACTTGCTCCTGTGTTACTGGTGTTGAGTAATGGCAGCTGTTCCCCTGCTGTGTGTACGACAAAAATTCATGCTGCCTCCACCCTGTCCTCCTCTCATCCCTGGGCTCCAACACCGCCAGTTGTTGCTCGGAAGTAATTGGCACGAGTACTGACTCATGCCCACCCTGGTTACAGCACGACAGCTGTTTCCTGGCAGTGTCAACGTAAATTAGCCTGAAGTTGTCCTGTCATGTTGCATTCCGGTTATCCGACTCTATGGTGCCTGCAGTTTAGGTGATTCCTATGTGTGCTGTGGGATATGTAAATAAAGGCTCTTTCCGTTGTGAAAATAGGACAAGCACCCACTGTAGGACTGTGTGATTCGGTAACTGCAGACGGCTTGCGGCCTGTCAACTTACATTTTCATGGGTGCCTTATGGTACCCGTCCGCGTTCCAGTACCGTCAGCTGGTTCTCCACAGTGCCTTTGGCCTAGGTGCCTCCATCTCAGTATCCGAGTTCCAGCAACGTCTGCTGGTCCTTGGTAGTGCTTTGGAGCACAGGTACCTCCTGCTTAGTAACCGTGTCCCAGTAACGTCAGCTGGTCCTCGGTTGTGCCATTGGCTCTTTTCCTTCTGCTGCCCCTCCGGGTTCCAGCACAGTCAGCTGGTCCTCGTTACTTGCATTGGCTCTTGTACCTTATGCTACCCGTCCGGATTCCAGTAACGTCAACTGGTTCTCGGAAGTTAGACGACCCTAAAGACCACCCCGAAGAAGATGACGACCCCAAGGACGACGAGCATCAAGCCAACCAGCCTGAACACCATCACAAAGAAGAAATATAAGATTACCCAGAAGAAGATCACCAACAGGAAAAATAAGGTTACGACAAACTACAAGATACAGAACAAGAGACAGAAGAACAATAAGCAGAAGATCAAAAAGCAGAAGAACATGAAGTATAAGACCAAAATGAAGAGCAAAATATATGCTCTAAATTCTAAGCAGAAGAAGACTAAGCAGTGTATGGGGGTGAGTCCGTTCCTCCTCGTGGTGCCCCTGGAAACTGCCTGCTGCTGCAGGCTAAACTGAACACGGACAAATACTGTTGTAATTTAAATCTTTTGTGACAGCAAGAACGGAAGGATGAAAAATTCATACTTTGACAGATTACAAGTACAGGAATCTCTGTCACAAATAAGAATATGATGAAGAAGATGAAGAGGAAGAAGATGAAAATGTAGAATATGAAGAAGAATAATAGTTTAATAAGAACAATATGAGTAATGTTAACAAAAAGATGAATAACAAGAAGTTTACGAAGAAGATAAAGAAGGTGAAGATGAAGAATAATTTTATGACAAAGATGATGCTGCTGAAGATTATGAAGGAGAAAGTGTGTCAAAAGTTAAAAAGGTGAAGAGCATGGAAGTTGTGAAACATACATATTTGCCAAAATAGAAAAAAGGTTAACAACATTGTCAATTTGTTAGTCAATCCAAACGTATTTCCAAAAAAAAATTTTTAATGCTATTCCATTGGATTGGGTTAAACATGTATGCCTTTAATGTCTCCTCAACCTCCCCCAATACATTCTACATTACTCTTTGTTGTTTTCCTTCATGTACAATTAACCAACAAGGCAAGAATGGTTTTTTTTTAATTCCGATATTTTGTTCCCATAGACTTACATTGGATTTCCGATATCGGTATCGGGTATCGCCGATATTTTTGGGTATCGGCGATACCATTCCGATTCCGATACTTTTGGATATCGGAAAGTATCGCTCAACTCTAGTGTTAATAAATACATATTCAACAAAAGTGCAAATAGCATTAGTGCCGAAGTTCGTGGAGACTTCTTAGGACTACAACCCCACCGGGGTAACTTCACAGTGTCCTTTACTTGTGCTTGTGGAGGACCCGCTCCAAACCTCCAACTGTGGTCTTGGGTGGGCTGCAAGACTTTCCTTGAGCAGACCTCACTTTCGGCCACACCAAACGGGTTTTTAGTTTCTGAGGTAGTTGAAAATAGTGCACAGTAAAGTTTTTTGTAAAACCAAGATGGAGCACCGAAGTGCCAACTATTTACAGAAAAGTTTGTGAGCCAGTACAGTTCATGGCTTCAAAGTTCAACATTTTCATTACAGTGAAACACCATTACCCAACCTGGGTATATTAAGGCAACAATAAACTTGTTCTTCTGAACATTCAAACGTCCGGGTACATCAAACCATTACCCAACCTGGGTATATTAAGGCAACAATAAACTTCTTTTTATGAACATTCACCCGTCCGGGTACATCAATAATTTAACTATTTACATACAGAGACCCTGTCCGGGTTATTTAGACTTCTTTGGCTGGCCTCTTCCAGGTACCACCTGGTACTGTTCTGGAGCTTGCCAAACATCCGTGACAGGAGGGTCCACCCAGACCTGATGACGTCGTGTGGCCTGTACAGTGACATCGTGACCCGCTATCTGGGTCTGTGTGGCCACCTCTTTCGTCTCCCTCCGGGTCTGGAACCCTATGTCCCGGACTGTACGAACCCCAGGGGGCCTAACAGGCGCCGGGTACGGGCCAGCTATCATTATCATGTCCATAGCTGGGGCTGCTGAGGAGACCACTGAGGGAGGCTGGGGAGATTTACGGCGTGGGGTGGGCACTTGTGCAGAGGCCTGGTTGGGGAGGCTGAAGGCTCGTAGGGTCTGTCAGTTTCCTGACACTCTGGGGAGTAGGGGTCGCACCTGGTAACATTTAGGGCGTATCATCCATTGTAACCCCAGTGTCGGGTGTAAGTCACCAAGTCTCCTGGCAACAGGTCCCTCCCCGGGTGTCCTTCTGGGAGGTGAGCCTCCACGTCCCGCCGGGTTACAAAAACTTCTAAATAAAGTCCAGGCTCCTGGATGAAGCCCCAACCACCTTTTAACTTAAAGTTCCGTACTGCACCCTTACGCCGCGGCTCCCTCACCGTACTTTTATCCTTTCTCATACGTGCCTTCTCTGCCAGGTCCTTCTCCAGGTGACGTTGCCGAAGCTTTTGGGATTCTCGCTGCTCCCTTTGTCGCTCTGCTTCCCGCTCCTGACGTCTCCACTCTTCCTCCTGACGCCGGTTGTAATTCTCCTCCACCAGCAGCTCCATGTCTCCAACATCAAACGCCAGCTTACGATGTCCGGTTTGCGGCAGCTCTCCTGGCACCCGCCAGTCCTGGCGGCGCTCACCTGTGGCGGAAGCAGCCGGCTCTGGAACAGATGACGGTCGGGGCTCCGGTACAGGCAGGTAGAGCTCTGGTGCCTGCGCGGCCTCCTCCATGAGGACGGGTGTCGCTTCTTCTGCCTCAGCGATGGGGGCAGACAGCGGGATCTGGGATGCTGGTGCGGTGTTTTCAGCAGGAACGGGTGCCTCCACTGTGATACTGGCAACCGGTTCAGATTGCAAGGGCTGGGATGCCCGTACGGCCTCCTCTACTGGAACGGGTGCCTCCACTGAGATACTGGCAACCGGTTCAGATTGCAAGGGCTGGGATGCCCGCATGGCCTCCTCTACTGGAACGGGTGCCTCCACTGAGATACTGGCAACCGGTTCAGATTGCAAGGGCTGGGATGCCCGCACGGCCTCCTCTACTGGAACGGGTGCCTCCACTGAGATACTGGCAACCGGTTCAGATTGCAAGGGCTGGGATGCCCGCACGGCCTCCTCTACTGGAACGGGTGCCTCACCTTCCGGTACAGACACTTCAGGGGGTAAGAGGGATTGGCGCCGCTCCAATTGTAGTTTTAGGGCCCGCCAGCTCGCTTCCATCCTGGCGACCTCCTCCCGGTGCCGGGCCAGGTCTCTCAGGGTATCCTCCGCTTCTTCCAGCGTAGGAGGGTTTCCAGGCCGGGTGCCAAACGGTGGCTCCGTGGCGATCGGGTCGCTTCCGTGGGGGGAGAGCTCTGACTCCTCCATCCCTTCCCACTTCTGCTCACGTCCATTCGCCATCTCTGCCAAGTCACATGTGTCATTAGCATCAGGAGAGGCGACATCTTTTGTAGGGAGGCGGGACCTTCGCGTTTGTTTCCGCCCACTGAGGAGGATGAGGAGGCGTAACTCCAGAGCTGTGGGGCACGATCTTACATTGCAGTAACATTTAGAGTGTGCGGACATCGTTTTCGCGCCACGGAGTGAGTGTACGCCCACGAGAGCACGCCCTTATTCTTCACCTGTGCCTCGTGGCGCAGATATAACGGAAAAATGGCAAATACAGTCTATGATGATTTTTGCAATTCTCAAGCAAAAAACAGTTCAATTAAGGCACACAGGACTCGCTTATAGCGAGCTTCTGAATCCTGTTCGTGACGCCAAAGTTGAGTCGCACAGAGCCACAGGTTTTGGGGGTACTCGGCACCAAGCCCGTCGACTTCTATGGGGGATGTGACGGGTAGCACAGCTATGTCCGTGCCCTGGTCGCTCACTGGAATGTGGGATATTTCCAGGGGATGATAGAATGTTTGTGTAGTTTGTCGTGACGCCACCTGTAGTACCTGGTCAGGGTGACCAGCGCTGCTGTGCAGGTCCTCTGGCAGGGATGGTGTAGTGCAGCTAGGTGATAAGTCTTGTACAGGTAAGACGGTATCCTTCCAGGGCAGATAGATGTGAGATAGAGCAATGGTGCAGAGTGATGTAGCAGAGTGGAGTATGCGACGTAGTAAGAAAGCAGGAAAGGAAACAATTCTTACTACAAAGACATGCAGCATAAGGCTGCCTCAACCCCTCCCATCCAACTAGCTACACCCTGTTCTAACCAGCCTGAGCTAGACCATCCCCTTGGGTCCGCCTACACTCAGCTGGCATAGTGTACTGTTGAATGCAGTGGTTGGAGTCAATGGGGTGTTTCCTCCTTACCTGAGAGTAAGTTGTCACACCGCTGGGTGCGATGCAACATCTCTGTGGCGACTGGACCCTCGGGTGCTTCTGTCTTTTCACAAATGCCGGCTTTACCCGGCAATTGAATCAGAGGCTATTTTACTATGTAGAAGTGAATAAACTATAAATATATGTATATATATGTCACAATGACATGTATATATATATATATATATATATATATATATATATATATATGTATTCTAAGTGTGTATATTTTGTGTTTACAAGGAAAGAAAGTGTTTTTTTTAGTTGCGATATTTTGTTCCCATAGACTTACATGGGACTTCCGGTATCGGAATCGGATATCGCCGATATTTAGTGATATCGGCGATGCCATTCCGATCCGATATTTTTAGATATCGAGCAGTATCGCTCAACACTAGTGGTGATGCAAAAACTATTTTTTGCAATAAAAAGCGTCTTTTAGCGTGACAGCTGCCAATCATAAAAACCCGCTATAAATAGTAAATTAAACCCCCCTTTATCACCCCCTTAGTTAGGGAATAATAATAAAATTAAAAGAATGTATTAATTTCCATTTTCCCATTAGGGTTAGGGTTGCAGCTAAAGTTAGGGTTAGGGTTGGCGCTAAAGTTAGGATTAGGGTTAGGATTAGGGTTAGGGGTGTGTTAGGGTTAGGTTTGTGGTTAGGGTTGGGACTAGGGTTAGGGGTGTGTTGGGGTTAGGGTTGGAGTTAGAATTGGGGGGTTTCTGCTGTTTAGGCACATCAGGGGCTCTCCAAATGTTACATGGCATCTGATCTCAATTCCAACCAATTCTGCGTTGAAAATGTCAAACGGTGCTCCTTCAATTCTGAGCTCTGCCATGTGCCCAAACAGTAGTTTACCCCCACATATGGGGTATCAGCGTACTCTGAACCCCAAGAGTTATTGTGCAATTTGTCCTATTTCTTCTGTTACCCTTGGGAGAAAAAAAAACTGGGGCGAAAATATCATTTTTGTAAAAAAAAAAAATGATTTTTTTTGTTTTTATGGCTGTACGTTATAAACTTATGTGAAGCACTTGGGGCTTCATAGCGCTCACAACACATCTAGTCCCAATATCTTTAATCTTGTAGTATGCCTTTTTGATATTTTACCAGAGGATGAAGTTATACCACACTAGATTTTTTTTAAAGAAGCAGTGTTTAAGGCCAGGAAAGAAGTTGCTTTAGCACAGATATACCTATGGCCTTTTATTTTTTCTAAATGTAAGACTTCAGTAATTTGTATTCTGCCTTAATAAAAAAAATATTTTTACGAAAATAGGAAATGTCCATTTAACTTTGAGGAGATGTGGGGACCATGGTATCAGTCACCAATGTCATTATTTTCATCTGATGTTTTCTTTCCTTCCTTCCATGTTCTTACTAAATATTTCATTTTTTATTTATATTACCTTGTGACAGACAATCATTCTTTACCTTTCTTCTTTCTCTTTTAAAAATCCTAAGTTCAATCATAAATTTTTTGTTTTTGTTTTGTGGAATGATATTATCCTTTTATAGAAACTATCTCATGATTGTCATTGTGCCAAAGATTTATTTTCCTTTATTCAATAAAATAAGTTTAATAAACAACAACAAAAAATATTACTGTGATCCTATCGCTTGTAGAATCTTACTTAACTTTGAAGTTTTCCAGAGTATGATTTGTTACCCAAATGTCGCAGCCTTGTTTTCATTCTCTGTATCAACCACTAGAGTTGAGCGAAACAGGTCAGTCAGATTCAAAAGTGGCCGACTTTAACCAAAGTCGAGTTTTGTGAACCGAAACATGACCATAGCGTGAGGTCGGCCATGCGGTCGTCGAAACGAGCGCCAAAGTCGTATTTCCCAGAATGCTATCAGGTGCCTTTTTTCAGCCAATGAGAAAGGACGTACACTGTGGGCAACGAGATGACATGGGCAGCGTCCACCACCATCTTAGAGAAGGGCATTGCAATGATTGGCTTGCTTTGGGGGGCGTCATAGTGTCTATAAAAGCCCTGACCGCCGACTGGCATTTTACTTCTGCCGAAGTAGGGAGAGGTTGCTGACGCTGTTTATCAGTAGGGAGAGAGTTAGGGCTGGAAAGAGAAGTTCTTATGTGCTTGTGCTGATAGCAATTGTGCTGTACAGTTAATGTGCAGTGACAAGGGAGGATTTTCCTGTGTGCAGCAGCTCTGGTTATTAGACTGCCTGCTAGCTGTATTGCTGTGTGTACACTGCCGTGCAGACTGCTTTTTACACAGCACTAATACTTTTATTCTTTTTTTTCTGCACAGTTACCGAGCGTTCATTTTTACGCACACCGTATAGAGCTGTATGCTTCTCACACACTACCATGTACTGGCTGGTATCACAGATAAATACATGCTGACTATCTGTGTGTGACTCCGGAAATATATACAGAGATTTCAATTTTCCCTTATACTATATACCCCTGGTATCTTCTGATACAGTACCTTTTTTCTGCCTTTTGTACTATGGTCAAATTCATACTGAGTGAGCGTCTGTGTGTGACTCTGAAAATATATAAGGAGATTGAAATTTTCCCCAAACCCGTATACAGCTGTCCGCTTCTGATACAGTACCGTATATCGTCTCTTTGTATTAAGGGCAAATCCATACTGAGTGAGCGTCTGAGTGTGACTCCGGAAATATATACGGAGATTTAAATTTTCCCCAAAACCGTATACAGCTGTCCGCTTCTGATACAGTACCGTATATCTGCTCTTTGTATTACGGTCAAATCCATACTGAGTGAGCATCTGTGTGTCACTCCGGAAATATATACGGAGATTTAAATTTTCCCCAAAACCGTATAAAGATGTCCGCTTCTGATACAGTACCGTATATCTGCTCTATATCTGCTCTTTGTATTATGGTCAAATCCATACTGAGAAGCGCGTCTGTGTGTGACTCCGGAAATATATACGGAGATTTAAATTTTTCCCTACACCGTACGCTCCTCATACAGTACCATATATCTGCTGGTATTTTTGGTACATTTTCGCAAACATGAGGAAGTATGGTGGAAGAGGCCACGGACGTGGGCGGGGGGGCCAGCTGGTACTGATGGTGGTGGTGGTGCATCTGCTGGTAGTGACAGAAGCACAATAGCATCTAAGGAAGGAGGTATTGAGCCTGCGTCATCGTCTGGCTCCAGAAGGCTTGGAAGGCTCCCTTTTCTGAGAGTAGGTAAACCGCTTTTAAAGCCGGAGCATCGGGAACAGGTTTTGGCTTACATTGCTGAAACAGTCTCCAGCTCTATCGCCTCCTCTTCTGAAGTTTAAAAAAATGCAAGAACTGAGTCGTCAGTGCAGGCTCCTGGTCAGGAACAATACCTAATGGTCAAATTAGCACAGTGTGCAAGCCCTGAAAATTTATCCCATAGTAGGAAGAGTGCAGTGTGGCACTTTTTTGACCAAAATCCTATTGATGAGGCAAAGGTTATCTGTAAGAAGTGCGGAAGGACCTTTAGCTGAGGGAAAAATCTCCGAAATTTGAATACCAGTTGCATGCTTAGACATTTAAACACCATGCACTTGAAAGCGTGGACTGACTACAAAACCTCAGGTAGCACATGTGCACCTCCTCCGACTGAAGGTAGCCAGCAATGCTACATCGCTTCCCCCACTGTAAGACCACCGGTTAGCACAGAAATGTTGAGTTGTCATCGCAAGGCCAAAGCAGTCAGAGAATCACAATGTTTTTCCAACAAAAGAGTGAATCTAGGCCATCACCACCACCATCACCAAACCCCTCTCAGTCCCCCATGTCCACTGCTAGTTCCACCATATGCAGCTCTCAAGTCCAGGTCACCATAGCAGAGACTCTGTGTAGGACGAGAAAGTACTCATCCTCTCATCCGCATACACTGGCTTTGAACGCCTACATTGCCAAACTGATCTCATTAGAGATGATGCCTTTCCGTTTGGTTGAAAGCACAGCGTTCCGAGAGCTCTTGGCCTACACTGTCCCACGCTATGACCTACCCAGTTGGCACTTCTTTTCTAGAAAAGCCATCCATGCCCTCCACCTGCATGTGAAAGACAGCATTGTCCATGCACTCAAACAATCAGTGAGTGGAAAGGTGCACCTCACAACAGATGCATGGGCCAGTAGGCATGGCCAGGGCCACTACGTGTCCATCACTGCGCACTAGGTTAATGTGGTGGATGCAGGGTCCACAGGGGACTGAGGCGGTGGAACAGTGCTGCCTAGCCCACGGTATAGGCAACAGTTGGCTGTAGGCGTTCGACCCTCCTCCTCCTCCAGAAGTGAAAGCTCCTCAACAGAGCGCAATCAAACAAGCACTCCATCCGCAGCTGCCAGTGTTGCACACGAGGTGTCCCACTATCGAAAAGCTAGTGATAAGCGTCAGCAGTAGTGTTGAGCGATACTGCTCGATATCTAAAAATATCGGATCGGAATGGTATCGCCGATATCACTAAATATCGTCGATATCCGATTCCGATACCGGAAGTCCCATGTAAGTCTATGGGAACCAAATATCGACATTAAAAAAACACATTCTTGCCTTGTTGGTTAATTGTACATGAAGAAAAACAACAAAGACTAATGTAGAATGTATTGGGGGAGGTTGAGGAGACAATAAAGGCATACATGTTTAACCCAATGCATTGGAATAGCATTAATATATTTTTTTTTGGAAATACGTTTGGATTGACTAACAAATTGACAATGTTGTTAACCTTTTTTCTATTTTGGCAAATATGTATGTTTCACAACTTCCATGCTCTTCACCTTTTTAACTTTTGCCAGTGTCACACTTTCTCCTTCATAATCTTCAGCAGCATCATCTTTGTCATAAAATTATTCTTCATCTTCACCTTCTTTATCTTCTTCGTAAACTTCTTGTTATTCATCTTTTTGTTAACATTACTCATATTGTTCTTATTAAACTATTATTCTTCTTCATATTCTACATTTTCATCTTCTTCCTCTTCATCTTCTTCATCATATTCTTATTTGTGACAGAGATTCCTGTACTTGTAATCTGTAAAAGTATGAATTGTTCATCCTTCCGTTCTTGCTGTCACAAAAGATTTAAATTACAACAGTATTTGTCCGTGTTCAGTTTAGCCTGCAGCAGCAGGCATTTTCCAGGGGCACCACGAGGAGGAACGGACTCACCCCATACACTGCTTAGTCTTCTTCTGCTTAGAATTTAGAGCATATATTTTGCTCTTCATTTTGGTCTTATACTTCATGTTCTTCTGCTTTTTGATCTTCTGCTTATTGTTCTTCTGTCTCTTGTTCTGTATCTTGTAGTTTGTCTTAACCTTCTTTGTCCTGTTGGTGATCTTCTTCTGGGTAATCTTTTATTTTTTCTTGTGATGGTGTTCAGGCTGGTTGGCTTCATGCTCGTCGTCCTTGTTGTCGTCATCTTCTTCTGGGTGGTCTTTAAGGTCGTCTAATTTCCGAGAACCAGCTGACGTTACTGGAACCCTGACGGGTATCAGATGGAGCAAGAGACAATGGTAGTAACGAGGACCAGCTGACTGTGCTGGAACCCGGAGGGGCAGCAGAAGGAAAAGAGGCAATGTCACAACCGAGTACCAGCTGACGTTACTGTGACACGGTTACTAAGCAGGAGGTACCTGTGCTCCAAAGCACTACCAAGGACCAGCAGACGTTGGTGGAACTCGGATACGGAGATGGAGGCACCTAGGCCAAAGGCACTGGGGTGAACTAGTTGACGGTACTGGACCCCGGACGGGTAGCAGAAGGAAAAGAGGCAATGTCACAACCGAGTACCAGCTGACGTTACTGTGACACGGTTACTAAGCAGGAGGTACCTGTGCTCCAAAGCACTACCAAGGACCAGCAGACGTTGGTGGAACTCGGATACGGAGATGGAGGCACCTAGGCCAAAGGCACTGGGGAGAACCAGTTGACGGTACTGGACCCCAGACGGGAAGCAGAAGGAAAAGAGGCAATGTCACAACCGAGTACCAGCTGACGTTACTGTGACACGGTTACTAAGCAGGAGGTACCTGTGCTCCAAAGCACTACCAAGGACCAGCAGACGTTGGTGGAACTCGGATACGGAGATGGAGGCACCTAGGCCAAAGGCACTGGGGAGAACCAGTTGACGGTACTGGACCCCGGACGGGTAGCAGAAGGAAAAGAGGCAATGTCACAACCGAGTACCAGCTGACGTTACTGTGACACGGTTACTAAGCAGGAGGTACCTGTGCTCCAAAGCACTACCAAGGACCAGCAGACGTTGGTGGAACTCGGATACGGAGATGGAGGCACCTAGGCCAAAGGCACTGGGGAGAACCAGTTGACGGTACTGGACCCCGGACGGGTAGCAGAACGCACCCATGAAAATGTAAGTTGACAGGACGCAAGCCGTCCGCAGTTACCGAATCACACAGTCCTACAGTGGGTGCTTGTCCTATTGTCACAATGGAAACAGCCTTTATTTACATATCCCACAGCACACATAGGAATCACCTAAACTGCAGGCACCATAGAGTCGGCTAACCCGAATGCAACACGACAGCACAACTTATTGGAGGATAATTGACGTTCACACTGCCAGGAAACAGCTGTCGTGCTGTAACCAGGCTGGCCAGGAGTCAGTACCCCTGCCAATTACTTACGAGCAACAAATGGCGGTGTTGTAGCCCAGGGAGTAGAGTTCAGGTGGTAGAAAGATGAACATAACAGGAGACATGGAAAACGTTGCCAAACAGTTATTTAATCTGAAAACGGACAGGCAAATTCAGGTGAGATCCATGCCTTGTTCATTTTCAGAAAAGTAAGCCGGTCTACATTCTCTGAGGATAGTCGCATGCGACGGTCTGTTACTACACCACCTGCAGCACTAAAGACGCGCTCAGATAATACACTGGCAGCAGGGCAAGCCAGCACCTCCAATGCATACTGGCTAAGCTCTGGCCATGTATCCAACTTAGAGACCCAAAATTTGAAAGGGGAAGAGGCATCTGGGAGTACACTTTGAGGGAAAGCCAAGTAGTCTGTCACCATCTTACGGAAACGTTTCTTCCTGGTGACTGGAGCCGTCTCGGATGGTGTAGACCTTGCTGGCGCTGTCATAAAACTTCGCCACATTTGTAACATACAGCTCTTGCCCTGTGCAGAGGCACTGCTTGTGCTCCCTCTTGTTGTAGAGGTGTCTACACTGCCTCGACGCACAGAGCTGCTTTGTAAAGCAGTAGCAGCAGCAGCAGCTCTCTCGGCTGGAATGTACAACAGTATGGATTACACCAGTGTGTCTTGGTACTCCTGCATTTTACGGTCCCGATTCACCGGAGTGATGAGGGTTTGTAAGTTGTCCCGGTAGCGAGGGTCTAGGAGGGTGTACACCCAATAATCTGACGTGGTGAGAATGTGGGCGATGCGGCGGTCGTTTCTCAGGCACTGAAGCATGAAATCAAGCATGTCCACAACTAAAGGCAGCCGTGGAGCGTACCTACTTTGGTCCATGCTGGACATGTATTATATGGTGTCCGAAGTATCAATATTCATAAATGAAAGCATTTAAATGTGTGTGACTGTCACTTATAATCTATGGGATTGCAGTACCCTGACTAACCACCACGTCCATATGATTGTCCAATTGAATTATTGCCCGGAGCCGAGATACCTTTTGGTAAGATCTACCCCCTAGCGGGGCCCGAGCTAAAAGCTTTGAAGGATTATATAGACGAAAATTTAGCCAAGGGCTTCATACGCCCCTCTTCATCTCCCGCAGGTGCACCCATCTTCTTTGTGAAGAAGAAAGATGGATCTCTGAGACCCTGCATAGACTATAGGGAACTCAATAAGGTTACTATTAGAAACCGTTATCCATTGCCTTTAATCCCTGAGTTGTTGGAGAGAGTGCGGCATGCCAAAATTTTCTCTAAACTGGATCTCCGTGGGGCCTATAACTTGGTCCGTATTAGACCTGGGGATGAATGGAAGACTGCTTTCAGGTCACGCTATGGACACTTTGAATATCTAGTTATGCCTTTTGGTCTGAGTACCGCCCCAGCCACTTTCCAACACTTCGTGATCGTGAATGATATCTTCAGGGATCTCCTAGATACATTTGTGGTGATTTATCTGGATGATATTCTAATTTTTTCTAACTCCACAGAGGAACATCATGGACATGTGAGAATGGTCTTAGAACGCCTAAGACAAAACCATCTCTACATCAAACTTGAAAAATGTGAATTCCATAGGACCGAAATTCAATTTCTGGGGTATGTACTATCTACGCAAGGGATTAGTATGGATGGAAGCAAGACCCAAGCCATCAAGGATTGGCCAATTCCTAGAAATGTGAAGGAGGTGCAGCGTTTCATCGGGTTTGCCAACTTCTATAGACGTTTCATTAAGAATTTTTCTGAGGTAGTGTCACCTATCACCCAACTTACCCGGAAACAGTCTAGGTTCTCCTGGACCCCGCAAGCTCAGGAAGCATTTTCCTGTTTAAAGAATAAATTTACCACCGCACCTATCTTAGTACATCCCAACCCCGAGCTTGCCTTCATAATAGAGGTGGATGCTTCAGACTGTGCCGTTGGAGCTATACTCTCTCAGAGAACAGGTGAGAAGAATGTCTTGCATCCCTGTGCCTTCTTTTCCCAGCAGTTGTCTTCGGCTGAGAGGAACTACGATGTGGGCAATAGAGAATTGTTGGCCATTATTGCCGCCTTCAAGGAATGGAGACACCTTCTTCAGGGAGCTGCACAGCAAATAGTCGTCCTGACAGACCATCGTAACCTTGAATTTATCAGGTCGGCTAAGTGCCTGACTCCTCGCCAGGCTCGCTGGAATCTTTTCCTAAACCAATTTAATTTTGTCATTTCTTATAGACCAGGATCGCGCAATGGAAAGGCTGATGCACTCTCTAGGATTCATTCAGCAGAGACACGTCCACTTACTCCTCCTAAGACTATTCTTCCTGACTCTAGATTCCTGGGAGTGATTCATAATCAAGACCTACTTAAGGACATCAAGGAAGCATACCATGCGGATTCTTTGTTGGCTCAACCCCCAAGGGACGTAAGTCTTGTCTTTAAGAATGGTGTGTGGATTCAGGGACAACGTCTGTATATACCTGAAACAGTCAGATTGAGAGTATTGCAACTCATCCATGATTCCAAGATAGCCGGGCATAGGGGAATTCTAAAGACACAAGAATTTCTTTCTCGTTTCTTTTGTTGGCCCACTTACAGGAAAGATGTCTTAAACTATGTCACTTCATGTGAAGTCTGTGCAAGATGCAAAACACCTCGCTCCTCACCAACTGGTCTGTTGCAACCTCTTCCCACCCCGTCCCGCCCGTGGGGATCCATTTCTATGGACTTCATTGTGGAGTTACCAACCTCTCAAGGGAAGAACACCATTCTAGTGGTGGTTGACCGTCTAACAAAGGCAGCTCATTTTATTCCTTGTGTCGGCTTACCCACTGCAAAACAGACATCAGACTTGATGATTAAGAATGTGTTTCGCTTACATGGAGTACCGGATGAGGTCATTTCGGATCGAGGGGTGCAATTCACTTCAAGGTTTTGGCAAAATTTCTGTGCAGCATTGGACATTAAAGTAAACATTTCTTCTGCTTTTCATCCCCAGACTAATGGACAGACCGAACGAACCAATCAGACCCTGGAGCAGTATCTCCGCTGTTTTATCTGCCACCTACAGGATGATTGGGTGGATCTACTTCCACTGGCTGAGTTCTCTTATAACAACTCTCAGAGCGCCTTGACTAAGCAGTCTCCTTTTTACTCCAATCTAGGTTATCATCCTAACATTCTTCCTCGATTTCCCATAGATACGCCCTTGCCGGCAGTGGCTGAAAGAATCACTTCTTTACAAAAGAATATGGATCTTCTAAAGGAAAATCTAGAATTGGCTCAGGAAAGGTACAAGAAAGCAGCAGATAAATTTCGTAAACCTGCACCAGCTTTCAAGGTAGGAGATTTGGTCTGGCTGTCAACCAGAAATCTTAAATTAAAGATTCCATCGTCTAAATTGGGACACAAGTACATTGGACCTTATAAGATCAATAAGATTATAAGTGCTGTTGCTTGTCGTCTTCAACTGCCCAGAACTATGAGAATCCACCCTGTCTTTCATGTATCCCTACTAAAGGCTGCAACACCCAATACGTTTCCTGGACATTCTTCTCCTTGCCCTGACCCAGTGCTGGTCGATGGTCAGGAAGAATTTATGGTGGAAAGGATTCTAGATTCCAGGTTGTACAGAAATCAGTTGCAATATTTGATATGGCAGGGCTACCCAGTGGAGGACAACTCATGGGAACCAGTCAATAATGTAAATGCTCCTCGCCTGCTCCGCCAGTTTCATCAGAGGTACCCTGACAAGCCTGGTCTGAGGTCATCCGGAGGTTGTCCCTAAGGGGGGAGTAATGTAAGGTTCTTTGTCTCTGTTGACATGTTCCTTGAAACTCAGTTTTCCGTCGGCCATTTTGCTTTCTGTCTTTCTGCAGCTCTTGCCCTCAGTTAATATGGAGTTTCCAGTTTTCATGTTCCCGCCCTGATTCTTCCCTCTTGCTTCTTAAGCAGCCTCAGCTGAACAATCAGTGCTCCTGAATCAAGCCTCAGTCAGTCTGTGACCTGACTCCTGGAAGCCTTGGACTTGTACTCCAGCTATTCCCTACTGAGGAACCTTGGAACACTTTTGGACTCTGGAAACCTGCTGTTTGGTGAATCCATGTTTGCAGAGGAATTACGGTACAGAGAAGAGATCCTGAACCTGCTTTGGAGATTTACTGTAGTGCTTGAAGTTACTCTGGCCTGCTGTGTCTCCTGTCGCTGTTCCTGCAAACTGTGTGAACTTTTCAGCATGCTTGTATGAAGTAATACAAGTCATTTCATTTCAACCTATGTCTCCTGTGTTTTCCTCGCACCCAAGCACAAGACGCTATAGGAACTGTACACTATACATGACACCTGTTCTCAGAACTTTCAGGGTGTACAAAGGTTAGAGAGCACGATGTCCTGTTGTAGCCTCAGTTCTGGGTCAACGTGAAGCGAAATCGGATTCCAGAAGCTCGTCGGGAGGCAATCTCGAAGGAAGTAAAGCGGATGCTGAGCCTGGGATTTATCGAGGAGTCTAAGAGTGGCTGGTCCAGTCCAATAGTCTTGGTGCCAAAACCCAATGGGGAATGGCGGTTTTGCAATGACTATGTGAAGCTGAACGAAGTCTCCAAGTGCGATACTTACCCAGTGCCCTGGGTCAATGAACTAATTGAGAAGCTAGGGCCGGCTCGGTACATTACTAGCCTTGACCTCACAAAAGGGTTTTAGCAAATTCCTATGTCTCAAGATGCCAACGAAAAGACTGCTTTTTGATGCCAGATGGGTGCTTCCATTATACAAGGATGCCATATGGGTTACAAGGCGCTCCAGCTATATTCCAGAGAGCCATGAACCGGGTCCTGGCCCCTCTCAAAAGGTACATGGCGGCCTACCTGAATGACATTGTAACCTTCAGCCAGGATTGGGGGAGCCATCTGAGTAAAGTGCAGGCCATATTTGATGCTCTACGGAGGGCAGGGTTTTCTATAAACCCGATAAAATGTGCCTTAGGAATGAAAGAGGCAAGATACTTGGGCTATGTTGTAGGCAGGGGCGAAATAAATCCACAGATAAACAAAGTTGAGGCGATCCAGGGCTGGCCACAACCCCTCTCAAAAAAACAGGTGAGGGCGTTTCTGGGCATTGTGGGCTATTACTGCTGGTTTATTCCATACTTTGCCATGATAGCTGCCTCTCTGACAGACCTCCTTAAAGGGACAAAGTCAGCTATGGCAAAGTGGTCTCCAGAAGCTGAAACGACCTTAGAGAAACTGAAGCTTGCCCTGTGTAAACTGCGATGCTGGTAGCACTCGATTTATCCAAGGAGTTTGTGGTCCAGATGGACGCGTGGGATGCCGGGCTGGGAGTTGTCTTGTCCCAAGAGGTGAACGGGGAAGAACACAACCTAATGTATCTCAGCCTAAAGTTGTCATCCTGCGAAAAAAAAAACTACTCCATAGTGGAGAAGGAATGTTTAGCCATCAAGTGGGAGTTGGACTCTCTAAGGTACTACATCTTGGGCAGGAAGTTCAGACTGGTATCAGACAATGCCTCACTTAAGTGGATGAGGGAGAAAAAAGAGAACAATGTCTGAGTGACCAGGTGTTTCCCAGCGCTTCAGGATTTCAACTTTCATGTGGCGCATAGGTCTGGAAAACTGCATGGCAATGTTGATGCTCTAACATACATAGTAACATAGTTATTAAGGTTGAAGGAAGACGTTAAGTCCATCTAGTTCAACCCATATCCTATCCTAACCTGCCCTAACATGTTGATCCAGAGGAAGGCAAAAAAAACCCAAGTGACAAACAGTCGAGGATCCACTGTTTGTTGGCAGAAGATGCCAAGCCCCAGGCTTTGGGCATAGGGGGAGGGTATGTAAGTTGGCCACCGGACAAATCCTTGAGGAGATATGTGTCATCGCGGCTATTATCTGCGGTGATGTGAGTGTGGGAAGCTTAATTGATTGCTTCCCAGGCTAATCAGATCAGGTCAGCTGGGGACACTTCACAGAATCAGTGACGTCAGAGGGAGTCCCGGCTGACCTGAAGTGAACTGATTAGCCTGGGAAGCAATCAATTAAGCTTCCCACACTAATCACTTCCTCTACTGTCGGCTGGGAGAGGAAATCATTCATTCGGGGGCTTACAGCAGAGCAGCCACATTAGCTGTGCTGCTAGCTGTAAGTCAGTTAACCCTTTGTGAAGGATTACAGCGTGGGACCTGACAGAGCACCGGATAGGTAAGAATAATGTTGCTTTATTATTTTATTTTTATTACAGGTGAACAAGGGCTTCGCACGGATTACCTGTAAAATAATAGATGGTCAAAAACTGTGTGATTATTTCATTTAAATGATTTTTAATCAAAGTGTGTGTGTTTTATTTTTATTTAATACAATAGGATTAATAATTGATAGTTGTCTAACTGACAGCTCTCAATTATTAACCTGGCTTAAAGTCACCTTTCAATAGCAAGGTGGCTTTAACCCATTATTAACCCATTCGCCACCACTACAGGGCAATGGGAATAGATGGTCTAAGTGCCAGAAAGGGCGCATCTAATTATAGATTTGCCTTTTCTGGGGTGGCTGGGGGCAGATGTTAGTAGCCGGGGGGGCACTAAATAAATGCACACTCCCTAGGCTAATATTATCTGCCCCCACTCGCTGGCTTTCCCTGTCTGGTATAGAAAATACCACGGGAGCCCACGCATTTTTTTTCAATGAATTTACACCTTTAATTAACCCCTACATGTATGAAATTTTGCACACATACACTCATGTAATTGTTAGTGAAAACCACATATCAAACTACATGAAATTACATGGTTAACTGTATGTAAACCATGTGTCATTTCATGTCGGGTGGTTCTGAAATTTCACAAAAGCCGGCAATTGAGTTAGCGACTATTATACTATGTAGACGTGTATGAACTATAAATATATATATATATGCATGTCACAATGACATGTGTATATATATATATATATATATATATATATATATATGTATTCTATGTGTATATATCTAGTGTTTTGTGAGCTGTCAGTGTGATTTTACAGTATTGATTATGCATGGGAACTTCCGATTCCGGTATTCGATATGCAAAAAGTGTCGAAACTCAGTATCGGAATTCTGATACCGCGAATATCGGCCGATACCCGATATTTGCAGTATCGGAATGCTCAACACTATTGGTGAAGAATGTGATTCTAGCATTCAAGACAGATTGGAGAGGGGAGAGTTTGGTAAGAGGGAGACTGATTAATAGAGAGTTAAAATAGTCCAGACGAGAATGAATAAAAGCAAGAGTAGGAGTTTTTGCAGAGTCAAAAGTAAGAAAAGGTCGAATTCTAGAAATGTTTTTGAGGTGCAGATAATAAAAGCAAGCCAGTGATTGGATGTGAGGGGTGAATGAAAGCTCTCAATCAAGTATGGCCCCAAGACAGTGAACATGTTGCTGGGGAGTAACGGTAGAACCATACACGGAGATGGCAATGTTGAGCATAGTTAGGTTAGTAGAGGGATGAAACACAATGAGTTCAGTTTTTGACAGATTCAGTTTAAGTCAGAGGAAGGACATGATGATGGACACAGTGGTAAGACAATCACATGTGTTTTGCAATAATGCAGGCTTGATTTCAAGAGGAAAGGGTGCCAACAGCATAGAGATGGTACTGGAAACCAAATCTACTGAGTTCAATGGAGCAGGGCATAGTGAGGAGGAGCTGATGATCCACAGTGTCGAATGCTGCAGAGAGATCCAGGAGAATTAGCATGGAGTAGTGGCCACTATATCTAGCTGTTAGTAGATCATTATAGACTTTAGTGAGGGTAGTTTCAGCAGAGTGTAAAGAGTGGAAACCGGATTGTAAAGTTTTGAGAAGAGAGTTATCTGAGAGATAGCGGTTGAGACAGGAGTGGACCAGGAATTTAGAGATGAAAATAAGATTAGAGACAGGTCTATAGTTAGCAGCACAGTTTTGGTCAAGGGATGGTTTTTTAAGTAATAGATGTATGATGGCATGCTTAAATGAGGAGGGAAAGATACCAAAAGAGAGAGAGAGAGGTTGAATATTTTTGTTAGGTGAGTGGTGACAGCAAGGGAAAGGGACTGGAGGAGATGTGACAGAATAGGGTCAATGGTGCAAGGAGTAGGGTGAGAGGATGCATGAGTCAGAGAGTGAGCTAGATGCAGTGTGGGGGAGGGAGGACAGTGCATGGTATGAGTGGATCGGAAGAAAATTTCCTGTCGGATATGGTCAATTTTTTCTTTGATATTACTGGCCAGATCGTCAGCACGGAGATCCGTGGTTGGGGCCTGCACTCTTACGTTGAGTGGGGAATGAAAAGTGTCAAAGAGACGTTTAGGATTATTGGATAGTGAGGTGATGAGGGTGTTGAAATAGGTTTGTTTGGAAAGGTGAAGGGCAGAGATGACATCACGTCCAGGTACAGCACATTATTCACTGCTATTGTGGCGTCACTCAAGTCCCGCCCATCTTCTATAAATATTCATCATCAGGGCTTATCCTGCTCTGTGACCTGCGGTGAATACTGAGTCCTGACTAAGCTGGTCTTCAATTAGGACCCTCTCCATGGGTGTACCCAGGATCAAAACTAGGGGGGGCAAGCCATGGTGGTTGTTCAGGTTGTAAAATTTTAGAACGAAAAAGGGAATGAAACTGCTCTATACAGTATAATGAGCCCCATACCTGTTTATACATCATCACCAGCCCCCACCCACTGAGCCCAGCACCTGTATATACATCATCCCCTTCCCACAGAGCCCAGCACCTGTATATACATCCTCACCAGCACCAGCCCACTGAGCCCAGCACCACCTGTATATATCATTACCAGCCCACTAAGCCCAACACCTGTATATACATCTTCACCAGCACCAGCCCACTAAGACTAGCACCTGTATATACATCCTCACCAGCACCAGCCCACTAAGCCCAGCACCTGTATATACATCATCACCAGCCCCATCCCACTGAGCCCAGCAACACCTGTATATATCATTACCAGCCCACTGAGCCCAGCACCTGTATATACATCACCAGCCCACTAAGCCCAGCACCTGTATATACATCAACAGCCCACTAAGCCCAGCACCTATATATACATCAACTCAGCCAGCCCCTGTATATACATCAACCCAGCCAGCCCTCTGTATATACATCAGCCCAGCCAGCCCCTGTATACATCAGCCCAGCCAGCCCCTGTATACATCAGCCCAGCCAGCCTCTGTATACATCAGCCCAGCCAGCCATTGTATATACATCAGCCCCCAGCCCCTGTATACGTCAGCCCAGACAGCCCCTGTATACGTCAGCCCAGCCAGCCCCTGTATACTTCAGCCCAGCCAGACCCTGTATACTTCAGCCCAGCCAGAATCTGTATACTTCATCTCAGCCAGACACTGTATACTTCAGCCCAGCCAGACCCTGTATACTTCAGCCCAGCCAGAATCTGTATACTTCAGCCCAGCCAGCCCCTGTATACTTCAGCTCAGCCAGCCTCTGTATACTTCAGCCCAGCCAGAACCTGTATACTTCAGCCCAGCCAGAACCTGTATACATCAGCAGAGCGAGTGCATTGCTTTCCTGGCGGAGGGCTTCAGGAAGATGAATGCCATAGTCGGCACATGAGCAGACTTAGATCTTTGCTGGACCAAAATCCAAATCTTCGGTGGCCCACGGCTTCAGGAACATGGCCGCCAGGAAAGCAATGCACTCCGCTTTGCTCACCGCCAACACCTTACCCACAGCATTGCACCACTGGGACACCCCCTCATCCCTCTCATGCCCGCAGCATTGCCCCACTTCTGCCACTGCAGACTTCCTGAGGAAGGGACCCGGCCTCCTGTGATCCCGCTTACAAGACTGTTATTACAGAACAGGAGGCAATTATTACAGGACAGGGGATGTTATTACAGGAAGGGGGATGTAATTACAGGATGAGGGATGTTATTACAGGACAAGGGATATTATTACAAGACGAGGAATGTTATTGCAGGACAAGGGATGTTCTTATACTGTAGGATGAGTGATGTTATTATAGGATGAGGGATGTTATTACAGGATGGAAGACTATTATTACAGGATGGGGGACTTTTTACGTGACAGGGGAAGTTATTACAGGTCAGGGGACGATATTACAGGACTGGGTACGTTATTACAGGACAGAGGATGTTATAACAGGTTTGAGGACATTATTACAAGACGGGGATGTTATTACAGGTTTGAGGATGTTATTACAGGACTGGGGACGTTATTACAGGACGGGTGATTTTATAACAGGTTTGAGGACATTATTACAGGACTGGGACGTTATTACAGGACGGGGGATGTTATTACAGGATGGGGATGTTATTACAGGTTTGAGGACGTTATTACAGGACTGGGGACGTTATTACAGGACGGGGGATTTTATAACAGGTTTGAGGACGTTATTACAGGACTGGGACGTTATTACAGGACGGGGGATGTTATTACAGGATGGGGATGTTATTACAGGTTTGAGGACGTTATTACAGGACTGGGGACGTTATTACAGGACGGGGGATTTTATAACAGGTTTGAGGATGTTATTACAGGACTGGAATTTATTACAGGATGGGGGATGTTATTACAGGTTTGAGGACGTTATTACAGTGCTGGGGACGTTATTACAGATCCGTGGACGATATTACAGGACAAGTCACGTTATTGCAGAACAGGAGACGATATTCCGGGAAGGGGTTATTTTGTTACGGGACGGGGGATGTTATTACAGGATGGGGGACGTTATTACAGGACGGGGACGTTATTACAGGGCCCATAGTTCCAACCAACATACTAGTAGGGGCATTGGTCAAAATTTTGCACCTGGGCCCATAGGATTCTAGTTATGTCACTTTTCATCTGACGTCTGTGCACAAAGTACAGCACAGACAGTATACAGATTAGTATATAATATACTGGGCTACAGATATCAGATGATATATAACAATATTGGGTGTTATACTGTGTACAGATATGCATTATAATATGCACTGACTGATCCTCAGCCTACAGAACCTCACATGCTATAATATATGGTCCTATAAATACTATATGATGTCCTGTAGGCCTAGGATCAGTCAGAGCAGGGTGCAGTATACAGGGCCTGCAGTCTCTATCTGACCCCCTCAGTGATTTATTACTGCAGACTGAACTTCTATAAAGATGGGGTGAAAGTTCAGGCTGCTGCAATAAATCAGCCACAGACAGCGGGACTGCAGATAGACATCCTCTTGTCACCTCCTCATTCTTCTCTCTGAGTCCTGCTTCTCCTCCGCCTCATGATCTCCATCCTGCTCCTCACTCCTGTCCAGCCAGAAGCAGCCCGGGAGCTGGTGAGGAGTTCAGCAGGCAGATGCTGACTGCACATGCACACAGTGTGGGCGTGTCTGCAGTGCTGGGATGGGGCTGCCGGCACTTATACACATTATTTAAAAGAACAGTGCTGGCACCCGACTTCTGAGACAGCGGCCTGACACTGCTTCTAGAGGGGGGCAGTTGCCCCCCTCTGCCCCACGGTGGGTACGCCCATGACCCTCTCAGTATATTAGATCGTGCCAGATTAGGTATAGCTTCGATCGAGGCAAGATGGTGAGATGAAATGACACAGGAGACAAGTCTCTGATTCTGGTGCCAAAGTCATCTAGTTTAATCAATGCCCCAGCCAGCTTATACACACGACTGGACTGGGCGTATACATGCAATAGGTAATGGTGTTTTCCAGAACATATTAGTAAATTAGTTATTACAGTAAATACATCTTGTCACGCATCTCATAGGTCATGTCAGCTTGACCAATTGGTTATCTAACAGAAGAATTCATTAATCATCAGGTGTTCCCTTTGATGGACCTCCAATTGTCGTCATAAGCAGTTATATCTTTATTACTTTACTGATTAAATGCATACTTTATCGTTATTCGCTTGTAGCCATCATGGCACTTCCTCATTATTAGGGTGATTATTCCACAGTCCTAAGAACACATAGTCATCTAGTTGACGACCTTTGATATCATATGCCACGCTACTGGTTCAATCAGCAAATAATGTCATTTAGGAATATGACAGAGAAAGATTGTTAAAGGGATGTGTACATGAAGATTCATAAGCTCTAGCATTAACAAGGGTATTAGAATATAGAATATAGAAGGGTCTACCAGATCGCTATCAGGGAGGGAAGACAGTGCATGGTATGAGGGGATTGGAAGAAAATTTCCTGTCGGATGTGGTCAATTTTTTCTTACTGGCCAGATCGTCAGCACGGAGATCCGTAGTTGGGGCCTGCACTCTTACGTTGAGTAGGGAATGAAAAGTGTCAAAGAGACGTTTAGGATTATTGGATAGTGAGGTGATGAGGGTGTTGAAATAGGTTTGTTTGGAAAGGTGAAGGGCAGAGTTGACATCACGTCCAGGTATAGCACATTATTCACTGGTATTGCGGCATCACTCAAGTCCCGCCCATCTTCTATAAATATTCATCATCAGGGCTTATCCTCCAGCATCAGGGCTTACTGTGACCTGCGGTGGATATCGAGTCCTGACCGGCCCCGGCATCACCCCTCAGAGCCTTTATTTCACCATGACAATGATCAATCTGTTTTTAACATGTATCATCTTGTGCACTGCTCCATATGTATTTTACATTATACCTGAACCTCACCACACATTGCACTAATAGGGTCAGAGACTCCTGATCTCATCCTACTGGTAGGCTTGCATTTTATTTAATATTGGCATTTGATGGTTGCCCATTAATATATTGATACATTGATATGGTATACTTCCATTTAACAGACCAAACTCCAGGTGGAGAATACTCTTACTCTTAACTCAACTATCTATACAGCAGTCAGGTAGGTTCCCTCTTTTACCCGTTTCCCTATTCTTATGTTTCACCTATAATGTTGGATTATCCTAGCTTCAGTCACATCAGATAGTGAAAAATGAACATTGAATTTTGACCTCTAAACTGTTGTGGATCTATATACTTAATTTTCCTTATTTTTTTGTTTATATTGTAGTACACTGAAAAAGGTCATAAAGACCGAAACATTTGTATATATTGCACTACCCTAAAGTGGACTGTATTAAATTGTCAAATCATCACCCGTTGTGTACCAAGTTTATTTATATTTGATTATGGTTTAGGAACCTGCTTGGGTACCAATTCCAGTAGTGCTAATGGTATTTACATCATAGGAGAGATATTGGCATGCATTACTGTCTTGTGTATATATCAGATTAGATGCACCCATTTGAGCCTATTGGTGCGTAAAAACAAAACGAATCTCACACAGAATATCTGAGTGACATCCAAGTTTTATGGATAAATTTCCATTATTAACATACTGTATTTGATTTTTTTTACTTTTTTTTAATGTAGATTTATGAAAATAGCAGGCACATCGATGTCACAAGGACATACAAAAAGGACACCTAAATGGCACATGGATTAAAATTGAATGAAAATTGGATGAACATCATTCAAACTTTCTAGATGAAACTCTGATTTTTTTTATACTTTTGTCTGCAACCGATTTTACCCTATGGTTAAATTCCCAAGATGAGTTTTTGGTGAGTTATTGATAAGGTGGATTTATAGAAATCAAATGACCATGGTGCTTTTTCTGCTGCTTAAACTGACCTGCGGTGCTTGTTTGAAATTAACAATATGTCAATTTCTCTTGTAGTACACTTTTTATGTGAGCACAGTTTTATGTGCAAATTTTCCCATAAAATTGCATTAGATGTGGAAGATCCACAGGTAAAAAAAGCACATGCATGTTTTGTATATTGTAATATACACACGTGATCAAAATTCTTGGTACCCCTAGTTTAATGACAGAAAAACACACAATGGTGACAGAAATAACTTGAAACTTACAAAACTAACAATACATCAAAAATCTATGAAAATGGACATATGGAAGTCAGACATTGCTTTTCAACCGTGCCTCCACAAAATTAAAAAAAAAAATAAAACTCATGAAATAGGCCTGGACAGAAATGATGGTACCCCTGAAAATAATGTGCCAAACGGACATGTTAAATCAAGGTGTGTCCACTAATTAGCATCACAGGTGTCTACAATCTTGGAATCAGTGAGTGGGCCTGTATAGAGGACTACAGGTACTCACTGTGCTGTTTGGTGACAGGTGTGTATCACACTCAACATAGACCAAAGGAAAGCGAAGGAAAGAGTTGTCTCAGGAGATTAGAAGGAAAATTATAGACAAACATGTTAAAAGTAAAAGTGATAAGACCATCTCCAAGCTTCTTGATGTTCCAGTGACTGTGACTACAGTTGGACATATTATTCAGAAATTGAAGCTCCATGGGACTGTATAACGGCTGTATAAACGGTACTGACATTGGACTGCAATGCTTGCATTGGCCATGGCTCTCCCAGACTAAACGAGACATCTCCATAGAAATATATGAAGCTGTCACATTCGGGTTGGAATAACTCCCGAACAGACCATGCATTGCAATCCGATCTCGGTTTGACTTATACTGCCAATTGACTGCGCCCTTAATGCATGCCATCATAATTGCAAAGAATCAGTTTAACATGCGGGAAGGGGCACCTGAGTTTCATCAGGGTCAGATTCTGGCTCAGTAGACTGCGAGGGTAATGCAGGGCTCTGGGTCAATGTACCAGCATAATCAGATAGCAGTGGCTGTGCATCAGTGCACTCCATGTCATATTCATCTTGGACTGGGGAATTCAGGATTTGACTTGATAACCCAGGCATGGTATGTGAAAAGAGCTCCATGGAGCAATCTGAAGTGTGGCCTGCCACATCCTTCACTTTTGGTTGAGGTGAAGGACACAAGGAAAGGTGTTGTTCCTGACCAGGAGCCTGCACTGACGACTCAGTGCTTGCATTTTTTTGAAACTTCAGAAGAGGAGGCGATAGAGCTGGATGCTGTTTTGGCAATGTAAGCCAAAACCTGTTCCTGATGCTCCGGCTTTAAAAGCGGTTTACCTACTCCCAGAAAAGGGAGCCTTCCAGGCCTTCTGGAGCCAGACGATGACGCAGGATCAACACCTCCTGCCTTAGGTGCTATTGGGCTTTTGGCCCTAACAGCAGATGCACCACCACCATCATTCCCAGCTGGCCCCTCCCACCCACTGCCTCTTCCACCATACTTCCTCATGCTTGGGAAAATGTACCAAAAATACCAACAGATATATGGTACTGTATGAGGAGCGTACAGCTGTATATGGTGTAGGGGAAAATTTAAATCTCCGTATATATTTCCGGAGTCACACACAGACGCTCACTCACTATGGATTTGACTGTAATACAAAGAGCAGATGTACGGTACTGTATCAGAAGCGGACAGCTGTATGCGGTGTAGGGGAAAATTGCAATCTCCGTATATATTTCCGAAGTCACACACAGACGCTCACTCAGTATGAATTTGACCGTAATACAAAGAGCAGATGTAGGGTACTGTATCAGATGCGGATAGCTGTATATAGTATAGGGAAAAATTGCAATCTCCGTATATATTTCCGGAGTCACACACAGATAGTCAGCATGTATTTGTCCGTGAATCCAGCCGGTACACGGTAGTGTGTGAGGAGCGTACAGAGCTATACGGTGTGGGAAAAAGTGAACGGTCGGTAAGTGTACAGAAAAAAAAGAATAAAAGTATTAGTGCTGTGTAAAAAGCAGTCTGCACAGCAGTGTACACACAGCAATACAGCTATCAGGCAGCCTAATAACCAGCGCTGCTGCACACAAGAAAATCCTCCCTTGTCACTGCACACTAACTGTACAGCACAATTGCTATCAGCACAAGCACAGAAGAACTTCTCTTTCCAGCCCTAACTCTCTCCCTACTGATAAACAGCATCAGCAACCTCTCCTTGCTGTTAATATCGGCAGAAGTAAAATGGAGGTCGGCGCTCAGGGCTTTTATAGACACTATGACGCCCCCCAAAGCAAGCCAATCACTGCAATGCCCTTCTCTAAGATGGTGGTGGACGCTGCACATGTCATCTTGTTGCCCACAGTGTACGTCCTTGCTCATTGGTTGAAAAAAGGCACCTGCAAGCATTATGGGAAAACTGACTTGGGCGCTGGGGTCGATGACCGCATGGCAGACTGCACACTATGGTCGGGTTTCGGCCAATGAAACCCGACTTTGGCGAAAATCGGTGACTTTTGAATCTGACCGACCTGTTTCGCTCAACTATTGAGGAACCCTTTGAACACATAGCCATGGATCTAGTAGGACCCCAAGTCAAGTCTGCCAGAGGACATCAGTATATCCTGGTGATACTGGACTATGCTACACAATACCAAGAGGCCATTCCACTACATAACTCCTCGCCAAGTGTGTCGCCCAAGTGTTGGTCGATGTCTTCTCTAGAACGGGGTTGCCTAAAGAGATCCTGACTGACCAAGGGACCCCATTTATGTCAAACATAATGAAGGAGTTATGCAAATCTCTGAAAATCACACAACTTTGGACCTCAGTCTACCATCCACAGACCGATGGCTTGGTAGAAAGGTTCAATAAAACCTTGAAGGCTATGTTGATGAAGGTCGTAGAGAAAGACAGAAGGGATTGGGAATGTCTACTACTGTAACTTCTATTCTCCATCCGAGAAGTACCACAGGCCTCTACTGGGTTCTCCCCTTTTGAAATGTTGCTTGGCCGACACCCTCGTGGTCTCCTCGACATAGCAAAAGAGACATGGGAGGCGGGGTCTACACCTTACCAGATTGTAATCGAGCATGTGGCTCAGATGCAAGAGAGGATTGCCAATGTGATGCCCCTCATGATAGAACACCTCCTCAAAGCACAGGAGGCACAGTCGAGTATCTACAATAGGTCAGAAAGGGTGAGACACTTCAACCCTGGCGATCGAGTACTGATGCTGGTACCCACAGTAGAGACTAAATTCCTAGCCAAGTGGCAGGGTCCCTATGAGGTAGTGGAGAAATTTGGGGAGGTCAAATACAAAATCCACCAATCAGGGAGGCAGAAGCCCTACCAGGTGTACCACCTGAACCTAATCAAACCTTTACAGGAAAGAGTACCTGAGGAAGCCACTTGTTTGCTGGCCAAGTCCAATGACAGTGTAGAGGATGTCAAGGTGGCAGACATCTTATCCCCCTCACCGAAGCAGCAGTGCCAGGAGTTGATGCAAAGGGACAAAGACCTGTTCTCAGAACTTTCAGGGTGTACAAAGGTTAGAGAGCACGATGTCCTGTTGTAGCCTCAGTTCTGGGTCAACGTGAAGCGAAATCGGATTCCGGAAGCTCGTCGGGAGGCAATCTTGAAGGAAGTAAAGCGGATGCTGAGCATGGGATTTATCGAGGAGTCTAAGAGTGGCTGGTCCAGTCCAATAGTCTTGGTGCCAAAACCCAATGGGGAATGGCGGTTTTGCAATGACTATGTGAAGCTGAACGAAGTCTCCAAGTGCGATACTTACCCAGTGCCCTGGGTCAATGAACTAATTGAGAAGCTAGGGCCGGCTCGGTACATTACTACCCTTGACCTCACAAAAGGGTTTTAGCAAATTCCTATGTCTCAAGATGCCAACGAAAAGACTGCTTTTTGACGCCAGATGGGTGCTTCCATTATACAAGGATGCCATATGGGTTACAAGGCGCTCCAGCTATATTCCAGAGAGCCATGAACCGGGTCCTGGCCCCTCTCAAAAGGTACATGGCGGCCTACCTGAATGACATTGTAACCTTCAGCCAGGATTGGGGGAGCCATCTGAGTAAAGTGCAGGCCATATTTGATGCTCTACGGAGGGCAGGGTTTTCTATAAACCCGATAAAATGTGCCTTAGGAATGAAAGAGGCAAGTTACTTGGGCTATGTTGTAGGCAGGGGCGAAATAAATCCACAGATAAACAAAGTTGAGGCGATCCAGGGCTGGCCACAACCCCTCTCAAAAAAACAGGTGAGGGCGTTTCTGGGCATTGTGGGCTATTACTGCTGGTTTATTCCATACTTTGCCATGATAGCTGCCTCTCTGACAGACCTCCTTAAAGGGACAAAGTCAGCTATGGCAAAGTGGTCTCCAGAAGCTGAAACGACCTTATAGAGACTGAAGCTGGCCCTGTGTAAACTGCGATGCTGGTAGCACTCGATTTATCCAAGGAGTTTGTGGTCCAGATGGATGCGTCGGATGCCGGGCTGGGAGTTGTCTTGTCCCAAGAGGTGAACGGGGAAGAACACAACCTAATGTATCTCAGCCTAAAGTTGTCATCCTGCGAAAAAAAAAACTACTCCATAGTGGAGAAGGAATGTTTAGTCATCAAGTGGGAGTTGGACTCTCTAAGGTACTACATCTTGGGCAGGAAGTTCAGACTGGTATCAGACGATGCCTCACTTAAGTGGATGAGGGAGAAAAAAGAGAACAATGTCTGAGTGACCAGGTGGTTCCCAGCGCTTCAGGATTTCAACTTTCATGTGGCGCATAGGTCTGGAAAACTGCATGGCAATGTTGATGCTCTAACATACATAGTAACATAGTTATTAAGGTTGAAGGAAGACGTTAAGTCCATCTAGTTCAACCCATATCCTATCCTAACCTGCCCTAACATGTTGATCCAGAGGAAGGCAAAAAAAACCCAAGTGACAAACAGTCGAGGATCCACTGTTTGTTGGCAGAAGATGCCAAGCCCCAGGCTTTGGGCATAGGGGGAGGGTATGTAAGTTGGCCACCTGACAAATCCTTGAGGAGATATGTGTCATCGCGGCTATTATCTGCGGTGATGTGAGTGTGGGAAGCTTAATTGATTGCTTCCCAGGCTAATCAGATCAGGTCAGCTGGGGACACTTCACAGCATCAGTGAAATCAGAGGGAGTCCCGGCTGACCTGAAGTGAACTGATTAGCCTGGGAATCAATCAATTAAGCTTCCCACACTAATCACTTCCTCTACTGTCGGCTGGGAGAGGAAATCATTCATTCGGGGGCTTACAGCAGAGCAGCCACCATTAGCTGTGCTGCTAGCTGTAAGCCAGTTAACCCTTTGTGAAGGATTACAGCGTGGGACCTGACAGAGCACCGGATAGGTAAGAATAATGTTGCTTTATTATTTTATTTTTATTACAGGTGAACAAGGGCTTCGCACGGATTACCTGTAAAATAATAGATGGTCAAAAACTGTGTGATTATTTCATTTAAATGATTTTTAATCAAAGTGTGTGTGTTTTATTTTTATTTAATACAATAGGATTAATAATTGATAGTTGTCTAACTGACAGCTCTCAATTATTAACCTGGCTTAAAGTCACCTTTCAATAGCAAGGTGGCTTTAACCCATTATTAACCCATTCGCCACCACTACAGGGCAATGGGAATAGATGGTCTAAGTGCCAGAAAGGGCGCATCTAATTATAGATTTGCCTTTTCTGGGGTGGCTGGGGGCAGATGTTAGTAGCCGGGGGGGCACTAAATAAATGCACACTCCCTAGGCTAATATTATCTGCCCCCACTCGCTGGCTTTCCCTGTCTGGTATAGAAAATACCACGGGAGCCCACGCATTTTTTTTCAAAGAATTTACACCTTTAATTAACCCCTACATGTATGAAATTTTGCACACATACACTCATGTAATTGTTAGTGAAAACCACATATCAAACTACATGAAATTACATGGTTAACTGTATGTAAACCATGTGTCATTTCATGTCGGGTGGTTCTGTAATTTCACAAAAGCCGGCAATTGAGTTAGCGACTATTATACTATGTAGACGTGTATGAACTATAAATATATATATATGCATGTCACAATGACATGTGTATATATATATATATATATATATATATATATGTATTCTATGTGTATATATCTAGTGTTTTGTGAGCTGTCAGTGTGATTTTACAGTATTGATTATGCATGGGAACTTCCGATTCCGGTATTCGATATGAAAAAAGTGTCGAAACTCAGTATCGGAATTCTGATACCGCGAATATCGGCCGATACCCGATATTTGCAGTATCGGAATGCTCAACACTATTGGTGAAGAATGTGATTCTAGCATTCAAGACAGATTGGAGAGGGGAGAGTTTGGTAAGAGGGAGACTGATTAATAGAGAGTTAAAATAGTCCAGACGAGAATGAATAAAAGCAAGAGTAGGAGTTTTTGCAGAGTCAAAAGTAAGAAAAGGTCGAATTCTAGAAATGTTTTTGAGGTGCAGATAATAAAAGCAAGCCAGTGATTGGATGTGAGGGGTGAATGAAAGCTCTCAATCAAGTATGGCCCCAAGACAGTGAACATGTTGCTGGGGAGTAACGGTAGAACCATACACGGAGATGGCAATGTTGGGCATAGTTAGGTTAGTAGAGGGATGAAACACAAGAAGTTCAGTTTTTGACAGGTTCAGTTTAAGTCAGAGGAAGGACATGATGATGGAGACAGTGGTAAGACAATCACATGTGTTTTGCAATAATGCAGGCTTGATTTCAAGAGGAAAGGTGTTTAATTGGGTGCCAACAGCATAGAGATGGTACTGGAAACCAAAACTACTGAGTTCAATGGAGCAGGGCATAGTGAGGAGGAGCTGATGATCCACAGTGTCGAATGCTGCAGAGAGATCAAGGAGAATTAGCATGGAGTACTGGCCACTATATCTAGCTGTTAGTAGATCATTATAGACTTTAGTGAGGGTAGTTTCAGCAGAGTGTAAAGAGTGGAAACCGGATTGTAAAGTTTTGAGAAGAGAGTTATCTGAGAGATAGCGGTTGAGACAGGAGTGGACCAGGAATTTAGAGATGAAAATAAGATTAGAGACAGGTCTATAGTTAGCAGCACAGTTTTGGTCAAGGGATGGTTTTTTAAGTAATAGATGTATGATGGCATGCTTAAATGAGGAGGGAAAGATACCAAAAGAGAGAGAGAGGTTGAATATTTTTGTTAGGTGAGTGGTGACAGCAAGGGAAAGGGACTGGAGGAGATGTGACAGAATAGGGTCAATGGTGCAAGGAGTAGGGTGAGAGGATGCATGAGTCAGAGAGTGAGCTAGATGCAGTGTGGGGGAGGGAGGACAGTGCATGGTATGAGTGGATCGGAAGAAAATTTCCTGTCGGATATGGTCAATTTTTTCTTTGATATTACTGGCCAGATCGTCAGCACGGAGATCCGTGGTTGGGGCCTGCACTCTTACGTTGAGTGGGGAATGAAAAGTGTCAAAGAGACGTTTAGGATTATTGGATAGTGAGGTGATGAGGGTGTTGAAATAGGTTTGTTTGGAAAGATGAAGGGCAGAGTTGACATCACGTCCAGGTACAGCACATTATTCACTGCTATTGTGGCGTCACTCAAGTCCCGCCCATCTTCTATAAATATTCATCATCAGGGCTTATCCTGCTCTGTTGAAAAAATAACCGTGTGCACAACCAAGAAGGTGCCAGAGTAGGTTCCCAAACCGTATCTAATAGAAAATGAACTCGGCACTCAACTTTAGTATAGTGAGAATAAAGATTTTTATTCACAGTAGTAACACTAAACGTTTCGGTCCTATATCATGGACCTTCATCAGTCACAGATACTACTGGGAAGGGGGTTGATCCACATAGGGAAGAAAGAAAGGGCTGGATATAGCCTGTGTTGGTGGGGTGAGATGAGGAAGAGGACAATGCCTCTATTGCACTAGTAACCTGTTGTGAAGGAGTCCGGTAGTGAGGATAGGTCTCTGCATTGGACGCGGTGTCCAATGGCACTCAGACTAGCGGTGGACACCGCGTCCAATGCAGAGACCTATCCTCACTACCGGACTCCTTCACAACAGGTTACTAGTGCAATAGAGGCATTGTCCTCTTCCTCATCTCACCCCACCAACACAGGCTATATCCAGCCCTTTCTTTCTTCCCTATGTGGATCAACCCCCTTCCCAGTAGTATCTGTGACTGATGAAGGTCCATGATATAGGACCGAAACATTTCGTGTTACTACTGTGAATAAAAATCTTTATTCTCACTATACTAAAGTTGAGTGCCGAGTTCATTTTCTATCCTGCTCTGTGACCTGTGGTGAATACTGAGTCCTGACTAAGCTGGTCTTCAATTAGGACCCTTTCAGTATATTAGATCGTGCCAGATTAGGTATAGCTTCGATCGAGGCAAGATGGTGAGATGAAATGACACAGGAGACAAGTCTCTGATTCTGGTGCCAAAGTCATCTAGTTTAATCAATGCCCCCAGCCAGCTTATACACACGACTGGACTGGGCATATACATGCAATAGGTAATGGTGTTTTCCAGAACATATTAGTAAATTAGTTATTACAGTAAATACATCTTGTCACGCATCTCATAGGTCATGTCAGCTTGACCAATTGGTTATCTAACAGAAGAATTCATTAATCATCAGGTGTTCCCTTTGATGGACCTCCAATTGTCGTCATAAGCAGTTATATCTTTATTACTTTACTGATTAAATGCATACTTTATCGTTATTCGCTTGTAGCCATCATGGCACTTCCTCATTATTAGGGTGATTATTCCACAGTCCTAAGAACACATAGTCATCTAGTTGACGACCTTTGATATCATATGCCATGCTACTGGTTCAATCAGCAAATAATGTCATTTAGGAATATGACAGAGAAAGATTGTTAAAGGGATGTGTACATGAAGATTCATAAGCTCTAGCATTAACAAGGGTATTAGAATATAGAATATAGAAGGGTCTACCAGATCGCTATCAGGGAGGGAAGACAGTGCATGGTATGAGGGGATTGGAAGAAAATTTTCTGTTGGATGTGGTCAATTTTTTCTTACTGGCCAGATCGTCAGCACGGAGATCCGTGGTTGGGGCCTGCACTCTTACGTTGAGTAGGGAATGAAAAGTGTCAAAGAGACGTTTAGGATTATTGGATAGTGAGGTGATGAGGGTGTTGAAATAGGTTTGTTTGGAAAGGTGAAGGGCAGAGTTGACATCACGTCCAGGTATAGCACATTATTCACTGGTATTGCGGCATCACTCAAGTCCCGCCCATCTTCTATAAATATTCATCATCAGGGCTTATCCTCCAGCATCAGGGCTTACTGTGACCTGCGGTGGATATCGAGTCCTGACCGGCCCCGGCATCACCCCTCAGAGCCTTTATTTCACCATGACAATGATCAGTCTGTTTTTAACATGTATCATCTTGTGCACTGCTCCATATGTATTTTACATTATACCTGAACCTCACCACACATTGCACTAATAGGGTCAGAGACTCCTGATCTCATCCTACTGGTAGGCTTGCATTTTATTTAATATTGGCATTTGATGGTTGCCCATTAATATATTGATACATTGATATGGTATACTTCCATTTAACAGACCAAACTCCAGGTGGAGAATACTCTTACTCTTAACTCAACTATCTATACAGCAGTCAGGTAGGTTCCCCTCTTTTACCCGTTTCCCTATTCTTATGTTTCACCTATAATGTTGGATTATCCTAGCTTCAGTCACATCAGATAGTGAAAATTGAACATTGAATTTTGACCTCTAAACTGTTGTGGGTCTATATACTTGATTTTCCTTATTTTTTTGTTTATATTGTAGTACACTGAAAAAGGTCATAAAGACCGAAACATTTGTATATATTGCACTACCCTAAAGTGGACTGTATTAAATTGTCAAATCGTCACCCGTTGTGTACCAAGTTTATTTATATTTGATTATGGTTTAGGAACCTGCTTGGGTACCAATTCCAGTAGTGCTAATGGTATTTACGTCATAGGAGAGATATTGGCATGCATTACTGTCTTGTGTATATATCAGATTAGATGCACCCATTTGAGCCTATTGGTGCGTAAAAACAAAACGAATCTCACACAGAATATCTGAGTGACATCCAAGTTTTATGGATAAATTTCCATTATTAACATACTGTATTTGATTTTTTTACTTTTTTTTAATGTAGATTTATGAAAATAGCAGGCACATCGATGTCACAAGGACATACAAAAAGGACACCTGAATGGCACATGGATTAAAATTGAATGAAAATTGGATGAACATCATTCAAACTTTCTAGATGAAACTCTGATTTTTTTTTATACTTTTGTCTGCAACCGATTTTACCCTATGGTTAAATTCCCAAGATGAGTTTTTTGGTGAGTTATTGATAAGGTGGATTTATAGAAATCAAATGACCATGGTGCTTTTTCTGCTGCTTAAACTGACCTGCGGTGCTTGTTTGAAATTAACAATATGTCAATTTCTCTTGTAGTACACTTTTTATGTGAGCACAGTTTTATGTGCAAATTTTCCCATAAAATTGCATTAGATGTGGAAGATCCACAGGTAAAAAAAGCACATGCATGTTTTGTATATTGTAATATACACACGTGATCAAAATTCTTGGTACCCCTAGTTTAATGACAGAAAAACACACAATGGTGACAGAAATAACTTGAATCTTACAAAACTAACAATACATTCAAAATCTATGAAAATGGACATATGGAAGTCAGACATTGCTTTTCAACCGTGCCTCCACAAAATTAAAAAAAAAAATAAAACTCATGAAATAGGCCTGGACAGAAATGATGGTACCCCTGAAAATAATGTGCCAAACGGACATGTTAAATCAAGGTGTGTCCACTAATTAGCATCACAGGTGTCTACAATCTTGGAATCAGTGAGTGGGCCTGTATAGAGGACTACAGGTACTCACTGTGCTGTTTGGTGACAGGTGTGTATCACACTCAACATAGACCAAAGGAAAGCGAAGGAAAGAGTTGTCTCAGGAGATTAGAAGGAAAATTATAGACAAACATGTTAAAAGTAAAAGTGATAAGACCATCTCCAAGCTTCTTGATGTTCCAGTGACTGTGACTACAGTTGGACATATTATTCAGAAATTGAAGCTCCATGGGACTGTATAACGGCTGTATAAACGGTACTGACATTGGACTGCAATGCTTGCATTGGCCATGGCTCTCCCAGACTAAACGAGACATCTCCATAGAAATATATGAAGCTGTCACATTCGGGTTGGAATAACTCCCGAACAGGCCATGCATTGCAATCCGATCTCGGTTTGACTTATACTGCCAATTGACTGCGCCCTTAATGCATGCCATCATAATTGCAAAGAATCAGTTTAACACAAACGGGATATACAGTGGGAAAAAAAAGTATTTAGCCAGCCACCAATTGTGCAAGTTCCCCCACTTAAAAAGTTGAGAGAGGCCTGCAATTGACATCATAGGTAGACCCCAAGTATGAGAGTCAAAATGAGAAAACAAATCCAGAAATTCACCTTATATGATTTGGCAAGATTTATTTTTCAAATTATGGTGGAAATTAAGTATTTGGTCACCTAAAACATTCTGTCTCTCACCGACGTGTAACTTCTTCTTTAAGAGGCTGCTCTGTCCTCCACTCATTACCTGTAGTAATGGCACATGTTTGAACTTGTTATCAGTATAAAAGACACCTGTCCTCAACCTCAAACAGTCACACTCCAAACTCCACTATGGTGAAGACCAAAGAGCTGTCCAAGGACACAAGAAACAAAATTGTAGCCCCACATCAGGCTGGGAAGACTGAATCTACAATAGGCAAGCAGCTTGCTGTGATGAAATAACTGTGGGAGCAATAATAACAAAATGGAAGACATATAAGACCACTGATAATCTCCGTCGATCTGGGACTCCATGCACGTCTTGGAACAAAGGGTTGAGATTATTGCGTGCTGTAATTTTTTTCCACACAGACTGTTGGTCCATGTGGAAAAACATTAATGTAAATTATTACATTGATTAACGTTGTTCTGTGTGTGGTCTGCGCTCAGTTGGTTTTCCACAAGGGCAGCACACAGAGCAAACAGGTTTGTGTGAACGTCGTCTTATGTGTTCATTTTATCATAGAATCATTGAATCATAGAATGGTAGAGTTGGAAGGGACCTCCTGGGCCATCTGGTCCAACCTCCTGCTAAAAGCAGGATTCTCTAAATAATCCCAGACAGATGTCTGTCCAGCCTCTGTTTGAAGACTTCCATTGAAGGAGAACTCACCACCTCTCATGGCAGCCTGTTCCACTCATTGATCACCCTAACTGTCAAAAAGTTTTTTCTAATATCTAATCTGTGTCTCCTTCCATTCAGTTTCATCCCATTGCTTCTAGTCTTTCCTTGTGCAAATGAGAATAAAGATGATCCTTCTACAATGTGACAGCCCTTGAGATATTTATAGACAGCTATTAAGCCTCCTCTCAGTCTTCTTTTTGCAAGTTATCCTTACAAAATGACTCACAAAATAGAAAGTTTAATCAGAGTCTCTACGTTAAAGTGTTTTTAAACTCTTTGCAATTATAAGTTAAGAAAAATTACTCAGTTATTATAAAGTCATGGTCAAAAGTGTTGGCAAGGGGGCGTGGCCTGGCAGCTCATGGCACCAGCAGTAAAATCTTGGAGCTCTGTGATACCCAGCTCTAAAGCGGCTCACACAATGGCACACAGGCAAGCTAACAGACCGAAATCTCCTGCATCAGACTCCCCACCTCAGATGCCGTAACCCAGGTGAAACAGAGGTCAGAAACGGCCCTCACTAATGAAGGTGATGGACTTCTTCCCCAGAAACCCGCACACTACAGCAGCAGAGAAGATGGCGTTGTCCAGGGCCTCCTCACCCCACACCTCACACAGAAGATCGAAGGTACTGTCTGGAGGGAGAGGGGGAAACACTGGGGAGACAGAATCTGCAGAAATACCACATACTAAAAGAACAATGGAGTCTTTACTGGCCTCGCTGTTGAAATCTCTGCAGGCTGACCTGAAGGCGATGGTGGAAGATCTTAAAGGGGAAATATCATCTCTGGGTGAACGCACAGACCAACTTGAATCCAAAATGGCTGAGCTCACTAAGTCACATAACAACCTGATTGATGAGCATGATGCCTTGAAAAAGGAGATGATTCTAGTCCGGAATAAGAACTGGGATCTGAAAGATAGGTCCCGTAGAAACAATGTTAATATCCGGGGAATTCTAGAGTCCATCTCAGACCGGAATCTGGCTAAGTTCTTTGATAAATTCCTGGGGGAAATACTACTGGAATTGGAGCCACATGAATCAATAGTTGATCGCATTCATAGAGTACCCAAACCTAAAGCCTTAAACCCCAGTCTCCCAAGAGATGTTTTGGCAAGAATACGCTTTGCGGGCACTAAAAAGCCTTTATGCAAGCTATAAGGAAAAGGCCCGCTATCCCAGAGGAGTTCCAACATCTCTCTGTTTTCCCTGACTTATCAGCCAGAACACTTGCCAAAAGAAGGAAATTCAAAACTTGCATTTCGGCTCTAATTAAGGAGGGCATAAGATATAGATAGGGCTTCCCAGTAAAGCTGATAATCTATAGAGGAGAAGACAACCACGTCTGCTTATTCCCACACCAGGAAGAGAAATTGCTACTCTCATGGAGAATTACCTCTGTGAAGGATCAGGAGCATAGGCGATCCTCAAATATCAATCGTCCCCAGAAGAAGCTGAACCTAGAATGGGACACAGTTTGACTCTACTACCCACTCACTTGAATGGAATATGTGTGCTTGCACTTTTCTTTTCGCTTGCTATATGGAGCTGGGGATTCGTGCTCCACTTATATTGACTGATCATTGTTTTGATCTTCCCCCATATAGAAGGTTCCCTTCTATTACTTGACCTTTGACTGTTTTTTCTTTTTGCACTTATTTCCTTTTTTTTTCCTTTTTCTTAACTCTCCTTCCCTACACAAACCTAAGGATGCACCATACTGCCCTCTTAAGGACATAAAATGTATTTACCCTTTTGTCTACAGGGCTTTTCTCCACTACAATTTATTGCTCTTAAGGACGCCACTATTAGTTATACTATGCCTACTCTTGTCAACTGAATTCTTCCTTACAGTATATAAATATAAGATATGAGTATTAGAATAATGTCTTTTAATGTGAAGGGATTGAATTTCCCGAGTAAGAAATCCCACCTGTGGAAAGAGATGCACAAAATGGCAGCAGAAATTATCTATATTCAAGAAACTCATTTACTGGAACTAGACACACGTAGATTAAGCAATGATAGATTCCCACTCAGATTTTTTGCTTGCCACAATAACAAGCGATCTGGTGGGGGTATACTGGTTAAAAACTCTGTCCCGTTTTCCATTCATAACAAAATAGAAGACCCAGAGGGTAGATTTATTATCCTCCACTGCTCCCTAATTGGTGTCCAATTTACAATAGCCTCTGTTTATGCACATAATTTTTCCAGATTGGGTTCCTTAGATCCTTTCTTCAAAAATGTAAAAACTTTGCTAAAGGTCTACAACTAATAGGAGGGGATTTTAATCTTATGATGAATAGATCACTAGATTGTTCCCTGCAAGCATGAAATAGGAAGGAAATGGGATCTATTAGAATTTTGTCTTCATGATGTGTGGAGATACACACATGGTTTGGAGAAGGATTATATTTTATTTTCCCCCAGGAACAACAGTAATCTCCTTCTCAGGTGTAAATCTGCTGATATTAGTATTGAGTCCTAGTCTGATCATGCCTCAATCTCTATACACATTGTGGATGCCTTATTAGTCCCAAGATCTTTTAAATGGAGACTCAATGAATATTTACTTTCTAAAAAAGAAACAGTAGATTTGGTAACAACATAACTCCAGGAATTTATCTCCACCAATGACAATGGGGCGACCTCTGACGAGATAGTTTGAGAGGCTCAAGAAGCCTTTGTTTTATGGATTTTCATAAAAGTAGTGGCATTTGAAAAGAGAAATAGAGAAAATAAATTACGCAATCTATTAGATGTCTTAAGTAATCTAGAAACATTAGATAAAAAATACCCCTCAAGTAAAAAGGCTCAAGAAATAATTCAAACTAGGCAACAAATTAGGGGATTACTACTATTTACTTATGAGAAAAATCTAAAGAATCACAATATTATGTCATGGAGGACAGGGCGGGGAAACTACTTGCCAGAAGGGTTAAAAAGAAGATGTGCAGAAGTAGGATAGACTTTCAGATAAAAAGGACGGGTCTAGGACATTCCATCCAATTAAGATTTCAAATGAATTTAGGCAATATTATAGTAAACTTGATAACTTAAGGAGGTTTCGGATGTCCCTCAACCTTCCATGAAGGGAATTCGTAGTTATCTTCAAAAATTACACCTTCCAGCGGTCTCACAATCCCAATTTGACCTTCTTAATGCACCCTTTACCTTACAGGAAATCAAGGAAGCAATCTTGATATCTAAAAAGAACTCAGCGCCCAGTCCTGATGATTTGTCCAATCTATACTTTAACCAATTCTCATCTAATTTGTCTCCATTTTTACTGAAAAAATTTATATATAGGCAGAGTAATGGATCCTTAAGCCCCCAGAACCTTGAACCTAGTATTACAACTCTTCCTAAACCAGGAAAGAGCCCGACTTCCCCTAGCAACTACTGCCCTATATCACTTTTAAATTGTGATTTAAAACTATACGCCAAACTTTTTGCTAAAAGACTGATGCTGGTTTTTTCTGACTTGGTCAACTTGGATCAGATTGGGTGTCTTCCGGGACGACAGGCCAAAGATGGAATCCGACATATCATTAATATTCTGGAAACACTGGAAAAGAGAGGCAGCCTGTTACCTGGAGGAGGTTTTAATGATGTTTGGTTTTATAGGTCCAATTAAAGATGCAATTCTTTCTCAAACTCAAACCCATTTGCATCAGTTAATGAGGCAGGTTTCCAGTCTGGGAGGTTCTCCATATCGAACAGGACTCATCAGGGGTGCCAACTTTCACCAGTAATATTTGCGCTAGTGATGGAACCACTGGTGGCATCCATAAGATCCAACCCGAATATTCATGGAATTCTGATAGGGACTGTGTCCCATAAAGTTGATAATTATGCTGATGATGTTGTTAATGCATGTGAAAATGATAGGACCTCTCTAGAGGCCATCATGGAGACCCTCTCGGATTTCTCAAAGGTGTCGTATTATAAATTGAATGCCACAAAATCCACAGTATACGGATGGGGATAGAAAAGGACCTGCGATCTGAACTTCAACGTAAATTTCCATTTATTTGGAATGAGGTTTTTTTTGAATGAAGTCATTGTTGCAGGAAATTAAAGCCAATTTGGATAGGCTGACCCTTCTCCCTTTTTTTGTGGTGGGCTAGAATTCAAGCTGAGAAAATGCTGATTTTTCCCCAAATCTTTGTTTTTAGGTGCATTCCCTTATCCTTCCCTTCCGAAGAAATCCTCAAATTAAAATCATTGCTGGGTAAGTTTATTTGGGCTAAGAAGAAACCCAGAAAAGCACATAATGTAATGTACAACCATTATAATTTGGGAGGCATTGGGGTCCCCAATTTAGCCAACTACTACAAAGCCTCCATACTAGACGCAATTGGGAGTTGGTGGCGAGAAGACCGGACGCAGAAATGGATGCAGATCGAACTGAAAAATGCTCCAAAGGTTTTACACGTTGGTTATTGGAATCACTTTTGCTTGGTAAAGTAGATTTTAATTTACCTTTAAATTCAATGTCTATCTTAGTAAAACTATGGAGGAATTTTAGCCCTTACTACCTAAATTTTCTATTGTCTGACATCTCTATCCGAGCTATTGAAGCACCTATCCCGGACTTGTGCCTGGGGGAATGGGAAAAGTTGGGGATTTCTAAACTTAAAGGGAATCTGTCACCCCATTTTTGCCCTATGAGATAGGGCCACCACCATCAGGGGCTTATCTACAGCATTCTGTAATGCTGTAGATAAGCCCCCGATGCCACCTGAAAGTGAAGAAAAACGAGTTATATTATACTCACCCAGGGGTGTTCCGCCATATGGTTGAGTCCGATGGGCGTCGCGGTCCGGTCTTGGGCCTCCCATCTGGTAGCGAAGTCGGTCTCTTCTTTCCATCCCGTCGCAGCTCCTGCGCAGGCACACTGCTCTGCCCTGGTGAGGGCAGAGCAGAGTACTACAGTGCGCAGGCGCCGGACCTCTCTGACCTTTCCTGGCGCCTGTGCACTGCAGTACTCTGCTCTGCCCTCACCAGGGCAGAGCAGTGTGCCTGCGCAGGAGCTGCGACGGGATGGAAAGAAGAGACCGGCTTCGCTACCAGATGGGAGGCCCAAGACCGGACCGCGACGCCCATTGGACCTCACCGGACGGCGGAACGCCCTGGGTCAGTATAATATAACTCATTTTTCTTCACTTTCAGATGACATTGCGGGCTTAGCTACAGCATTGCAGGATGCTATAGATAAGCCCCTGATGACGGTGGCCCCATCTCATAGGTATAATGAAATATAACTCTGGCACTCCAAGGATCAATGAACAAAGAAATTTTATTCCATGTCAACTGGTGACGTTTCGGTCATAAACTCTGACCTTCATCAGACTGGAAAATATGTACAAGAAATGAAGATTACAAGTTATATAACATATAATAATCAATAAACAATAAACAATAGACAGCAAACACTTGTCAAGATAGGTATAAAGAACAAAAGAATTATAGGACTAATTCTTTTATAGAGGAGTGACGTGCATGTTATTTACACTATCTCATAGGTAGTGTTGAGCATTCTGATACCGCAAGTATCGGGTATCGGCCGATATTCGCTGTATCGGAATTCCGATACTTAGTTCCGATATTTTTCCTATATCGTATACCGGAATCGGAAGTTCCCATAATTCTTTGAGAGGCACTGTGATTTTAGTCAGCCAATGAGGAATCCTACGAAGTGTGGGCACATCCTGTACTGCTGCGGTCATCTTAACTAATGGCATGGCTGTGATTGGCTGCTGAAATGATGTAAGAATGCACTATAAAAGGCGCCGCCGCCATTTTAGCGTCACTGTGCTGTGAACTCAGTTAGGGACAGAACGCTGCTCTGCTGACTCTGAGGGACAGTTAGAGATAGCGATTTTGTGTACTGTGCTTTAGGCAGGCTATTTTACCAACCGCTGTGTAAAGCTTCCTTTTACCTTGCAGTGTTGTTTTAACAGCTCTGTGCAAGGTGTGTGTGTGAGAGTGCAGGTGACGCTGCAGTTTGCTCTGCATCCACTGCTGTTTGTAGGCATCTGCACGTGTCACTCACTGACTCTTTTTTTTATTTTATTTTGTGGAATTGGTGCAGCTCCATTCAATAGAAATTAACAGTGATCTATTAGTGTGACGCGCTTCCATCTGTATACAATACATTGGTTGCAAACACTATAGAAGTACAGAAAGGAGCCTTTCACAGATAGTGAACAGTTGTGTGCAGTGTTCACTGTAGTCTGTGAGCTTTTCATTTTTTGAGTGCAGATTACGCTCCAGTTAGTTCTTCAACCACTGCTGGTTGTAGTCTGCTGAGCGTGTGTCACTGCCTCATCCTTCACATTTTTCTCAAATTGGTGCTGCTCCATTATATTTGAAAAAAATCTAATCTATTAGTGTGACGCGCTTCCATCCGTATACAATACATTGGTTGCAAACACTATAGAAGTACAGAAAGGGGCCTTTCACAGATAGTGAACAGTTGTGTGCAGTGTTCACTGTAGTCTGTGAGCTTTTCATTTTTTGAGTGCAGATTACGCTCCAGTTAGTTCTTCAACCACTGCTGGTTGTAGTCTGCTGAGCGTGTGTCACTGCCTCATCCTTCACATTTTTCTCAAATTGGTGCTGCTCCATTATATTTGAAAAAAATCTAATCTATTAGTGTGACGCGCTTCCATCCGTATACAATACATTGGTTGCAAACACTATAGAAGTACAGAAAGGGGCCTTTCACAGATAGTGAACAGTTGTGTGCAGTGTTCACTGTAGTCTGTGAGCTTTTCATTTTTTGAGTGCAGATTACGCTCCAGTTAGTTCTTCAACCACTGCTGGTTGTAGTCTGCTGAGCGTGTGTCACTGCCTCATCCTTCACATTTTTCTCAAATTGGTGCTGCTCCATTATATTTGAAAAAAATCTAATCTATTAGTGTGACGCGCTTCCATCCGTATACAATGCATTGGTTGCAAACACTATAGAAGTACACAAAGGGGCCTTTCACAGCTACTGAACAGTTGTCTGCAGTGTTCAATGTAGTCTGTGAGCTTTTCATTTTTTGAGTGCAGATTACGCTCCAGTTAGTTCTTCAACCACTGCTGGTTGTAGTCTGCTGAGCGTGTGTCACTGCCTCATCCTTCACATTTTTCTCAAATTGGTGCTGCTCCATTATATTTGAAAAAAATCTAATCTATTAGTGTGACGCGCTTCCATCCGTATACAATACATTGGTTGCAAACACTATAGAAGTACACAAAGGGGCCTTTCACAGCTACTGAACAGTTGTCTGCAGTGTTCACTGTAGTCTGTGAGCTTTTCATTTTTTGAGTGCAGATTACGCTCCAGTTAGTTCTTCAACCACTGCTGGTTGTAGTCTGCTGAGCGTGTGTCACTGCCTCATCCTTCACATTTTTCTCAAATTGGTGCTGCTCCATTATATTTGAAAAAAATCTAATCTATTAGTGTGACGCGCTTCCATCCGTATACAATACATTGGTTGCAAACACTATAGAAGTACACAAAGGGGCCTTTCACAGCTACTGAACAGTTGTCTGCAGTGTTCACTGTAGTCTGTGAGCTTTTCATTTTTTGAGTGCAGATTACGCTCCAGTTAGTTCTTCAACCACTGCTGGTTGTAGTCTGCTGAGCGTGTGTCACTGCCTCATCCTTCACATTTTTCTCAAATTGGTGCTGCTCCGTTATATTTGAAAAAAATCTAATCTATTAGTGTGACGCGCTTCCATCCGTATACAATACATTGGTTGCAAACACTATAGAAGTACACAAAGGGGCCTTTCACAGCTACTGAATAGTTGTCTGCAGTGTTCACTGCAGTCTCTGAGGAATAACCACACTTAGGCCTTATAACTTTTCTGACTTTCTTTATCAATCTACCAAGATGAAGAAGGCAGGGAGTAAGGCACGTGGTCATGGCCGTGGAGTTTCAGCAGGGAGAGGACGTGGGGATTCTGTGGCTGCTGCCGCACCCAGTGACACAGCATCCACCAGTTTTCCCCGTGAGCGTTCCTTTATGCGCACTTTTGTAGGAACTCGGCGTACCCCCCTGCTGCGGGAAGAACAAATTGAAGCCGTTGTTGGTTGGATGGCAGCCAATGCATCGACTTCAATTGCTTCCACCTCCTCTCAGGACCACAGCACTGTTGAATAACCATCTGTCTCTTCACCGCCTGCCAAATTGCCCAGGCATTCAGAGAGCTCTGTAAAGGAGCCAGCTGAGTCTCTGCTTCTGTTCTCAGAATCTGTTGGCTTGCAAACAGGGGCCCAGCCAAGCAGCATTCTGGAATGTGAAGAAGAGGCAGTATGCAGTGATGCGCAACAGCTGTGTCTCTCTGAATGTGAAGAGGCGGGTAAGCCAGTGCCGATGGTCAGCACACCGCAGAACGCATCTGATGATGATGAGACTCAGGTGCCAGTTTCTGTTGAGCATGGTGCTGGCCAGACCACCCAACAGCAGCAAGTGTTGGAAGAGGGTAGTGGAGATGATGAGGTCCAAGACCCAACATGGCGTGAGGAACAGGAAGGTGGTGGTAGCAGCTCTGAGGAAGAGATTGCCCCAACGGTCCAAACAGTAGGGAGAGGTAGGCTGCAGACTCGGTTGCCCGTAGCCTCCAGTTTGGCACCCGTTCGTAGCAGTTCTCTTCCAACAGCCAAAACGGGCGCTCCCAGGACTTGCACTGCGTGGTCCTTTTTTGACACACTTGCAGATGATATTTGCTATGTCAAATGCAAGCTGTGTAATCAAAAAGTAAAAAGAGGTAAAAGTGTCAGTAACCTTAATACCACAAATATGTGGAAACATGTGCGGTCAAAGCACGTGGTTCAGTTACAAAGACACACTGGAGATGTAGGCCAACCTACAGCAGCACCTACATCTTCAGCTCGTGTTGGAGCCTCTTCCTCCAGCTCACACACAGCTGGTTCGGCTTCCTCACAGGATCGCCATGGAAGAACCTCTGTCACTGTTGTCCAGAGACCCAGTGTTATTCCACCCACAGCTGCAAGTTCCCTGTCATCCTCACACTCCCAGGCCACAAAACAGCCATCGGTAGCACAGGCATGGGATAAAAGACGGCCATACTCGGCAAACCATCCACGAGCACAGGCTCTGAATGCTGGCATTGCAAAACGCGGAACATCCCCGCCCATGATGGACAAGGTATCCTCACGCGAACGCCGCTGTCATGGCGACGATAGGATCATGACGACAGGATCGCAACCCACGCATGCGTGCAACACTCACAGTAGCATACATGTATGCCAATTGTTTATGACTACTGTGAGTGTTGCACGCATGCGTGGGTCGCGATCCTGTCGTCACGATCCTATCGTCGCCATGACAGCGGCATTCGCGTGAGGATACCTTGTCCATCATGGGCGGGGATGTTCCGCGTGATGCTTGCTGTCGGGTCACTTCCGGTTTTGCGGACCTCGCGCATGCGCTTTCGGCATCTTTGTGGCCGTAATTCAAGACAGCAGCACAACAGTTAGTGACCTCATGAACGTCACTTCCGTTTTCATGTAAAGCATGTTTGCGTCTTGATTTTCCCGGCACAGCTGGGTTGATTATCTATGTTTAGCAATCTATATATAGCCTCATGTTTAGTCTATCTACATATCCCCTGACGAAGGATTAAATTTCCGAAACGTGCGTCGGGGCGCGTTCTTTTGCACACCACGCTGTTTTTGCTCCCAGGTATGGTCTCTCCTTTTTTTTGTTACTACGTGGCACATTCTCTATGCACAATTGCACAGTATAGTTTAGCACATTTATCCGTTTAGTCATTTTACATTACATATAGTGAAGCACAGTTTATTATTTCTTCTGTGTGTGCCTAAGTTAGGGCATTTATCGTTATTGCTAATTTTGACACATATTTGACCACAATTTTATACACATTTTTTATATGGTTATTTTATTAGTCAGCATTCATCACATGTAATTTTTATCATCTTTTTTGTGCCACTTATGATATTTATTTTCACATGTTTTTCATATACTATGTTCCTGGTTATTATTATTTGAGCATATGTATACACAATTCCTCTTATATATGCTTATTTATATTTGAATGTGTATACATCACAGCTTATTGATTGTGGTGTGTTTAGTTCATTATTAATATTTTATTACATATCTTATTTTTACATGGTTTTATTGCATGTTTGTCAGCCAATTTTTGTACAATAAAGGCATTATTTTATATATTTTTGTCTCGTGTCTCTTCCCTCTCATTGGGCCATTTCCCTCCACATCCTGGGTGTTTCTTTTTAATCATTTTCGGATGGTCCACCATCCAATGCTCTGTTTCTGGTGATATAGGCACGTATTATTTTATTATTATTTCTTTGAAACACATATATAATTTTATTTTTGTGCATTTTTTATCTCTGGATACATATATATTGTTCTGTAAGTGGTGCTGAAAGAACGACAACTGATAGAATAGGTGAATGATATCTATTTATCAGACTGAATAGCGACACCTGTACAATGTCGATATAATACTGTACCTTAACAAAACAGCTGTGTCACACCTCACACTCGTTTTTCTTGTAGCTTGTTATGTAATAGGGCACATGCGTGTATGTTTCATCATAGGTGCATGTTTACTGAGTAAAGCAGTCATGACAACGCCTTTGTGTTGTCGGTACGCTTGCGATGATGAACGATGCGCACCGTGAATGTTAGTCTGCGTCAAAGGCGCAACCATACATGCACGTAACCTTTTATAAAGCTTATATAAAAAAAAGGATGTAGTAGTAACGCACACTTTATTGAGGTACAGTATTACATCGCCATTCAACATCTGTGGCTATGCAGTCTCATCTATATATACCTTATCTATCCGTTGTCATGCTTGCAAGTCCACAGTCAGGCATAAATAGCTGTTTTGACTGTGCACTATGCACTTTTTAAAGTTTTTGTTTGTTAATATAAATGATTGGCACATATTATCAGTATTACATGATGGAAATTTTAGATATTTTTAAAAACTTTTTAGTGATATTATTCACCAAATGTAAACTTTTATGAATGTCAAAGATAACTTGTAATGCTGATTATGTTTTTAAGTCAGCCATTCATTGTCTACACAATAGAAATGGTGTACATACTGTTACTTAGCCATCATTAATAGATTCTGATATGTACTTGTATGCTTTTATTTTAAACCGTATAGCAGATTATTTAACCTATTTTAATTGTGGTTTGCATTGCTTTTCAACATGTTAATGTATGCGTTTATGTTTGTAAATTATTAATTTACATATATTTTTTTAAGTAAAATCATCATCTTATGGTACTAAAGGTTATATTTCTCTTGTTTGGAGTATAGACATTTTTAATTGACACGTGACAAGGAAAATACTTGATCTAGTATTTAAACATCCTCCTTGACCCTGGGCTCCAACACCGCCAGTTGTTGCTCGGAAGTGCTGTTAGCACAGTCAACACTTGCTCCTGTGTTACTGGGGTTCAGTAATGTCAGCTGTTCCCCTGCTGTGTGAACGGCAAAAAGTCCTGCTGCCTCCACCCTGTTGTCTTCTCATCCCTGGGCTCCAACACCGCCAGTTGTTGCTCGGAAGTGCTGTTAGCACAGTCAACACTTGCTCCTGTGTTACTGGGGTTCAGTAATGTCAGCTGTTCCCCTGCTGTGTGAACGGCAAAAAGTCCTGCTGCCTCCACCCTGTTGTCTTCTCATCCCTGGGCTCCAACACCGCCAGTTGTTGCCTGGAAGTGCTGTTAGCACAGTCAACACTTGCTCCTGTGTTACTGGGGTTCAGTAATGTCAGCTGTTCCCCTGCTGTGTGAACGGCAAAAAGTCCTGCTGCCTCCACCCTGTTGTCTTCTCATCCCTGGGCTCCAACACCGCCAGTTGTTGCCTGGAAGTGCTGTTAGCACAGTCAACACTTGCTCCTGTGTTACTGGGGTTCAGTAATGTCAGCTGTTCCCCTGCTGTGTGAACGGCAAAAAGTCCTGCTGCCTCCAACCGGTTCTCTTCTCATCCCTGTGCTCCAACACCAACAGTTGTTGCTCGGAAGTGCTGTTAGCACAGTCAACACTTGCTCCTGTGTTACTGGGGTTCAGTAATGTCAGCTGTTCCCCTGCTGTGTGAACGGCAAAAAGTCCTGCTGCCTCCACCCTGTTGTCTTCTCATCCCTGGGCTCCAACACCGCCAGTTGTTGCCTGGAAGTGCTGTTAGCACAGTCAACACTTGCTCTTGTGTTACTGGGGTTCAGTAATGTCAGCTGTTCCCCTGCTGTGTGAACGGCAAAAAGTCCTGCTGCCTCCACCCTGCTGTCTTCTCATCCCTGGGCTCCAACACCGCCAGTTGTTGCCTGGAAGTGCTGTTAGCACAGTCAACACTTGCTCCTGTGTTACTGGGGTTCAGTAATGTCAGCTGTTCCCCTGCTGTGTGAACGGCAAAAAGTCCTGCTGCCTCCACCCTGTTGTCTTCTCATCCCTGGGCTCCAACACCGCCAGTTGTTGCTCGGAAGTGCTGTTAGCACAGTCAACACTTGCTCCTGTGTTACTGGGGTTCAGTAATGTCAGCTGTTCCCCTGCTGTGTGAACGGCAAAAAGTCCTGCTGCCTCCAACCGGTTCTCTTCTCATCCCTGGGCTCCAACACCGACAGTTGTTGCTCGGAAGTGCTGTTAGCACAGTCAACACTTGCTCCTGTGTTACTGGGGTTCAGTAATGTCAGCTGTTCCCTTGCTGTGTGAACGGCAAAAAGTCCTGCTGCCTCCAACCGGTTCTCTTCTCATCCCTGGGCTCCAACACCGACAGTTGTTGCTCGGAAGTGCTGTTAGCACAGTCAACACTTGCTCCTGTGTTACTGGGGTTCAGTAATGTCAGCTGTTCCCCTGCTGTGTGAACGGCAAAAAGTCCTGCTGCCTCCACCCTGTTGTCTTCTCATCCCTGGGCTCCAACACCGCCAGTTGTTGCCTGGAAGTGCTGTTAGCACAGTCAACACTTGCTCCTGTGTTACTGGGGTTCAGTAATGTCAGCTGTTCCCCTGCTGTGTGAACGGCAAAAAGTCCTGCTGCCTCCACCCTGTTGTCTTCTCATCCCTGGGCTCCAACACCGCCAGTTGTTGCCTGGAAGTGCTGTTAGCACAGTCAACACTTGCTCCTGTGTTACTGGGGTTCAGTAATGTCAGCTGTTCCCCTGCTGTGTGAACGGCAAAAAGTCCTGCTGCCTCCAACCTGTTGTCTTCTCATCCCTGGGCTCCAACACCGCCAGTTGTTGCCTGGAAGTGCTGTTAGCACAGTCAACACTTGCTCCTGTGTTACTGGGGTTCAGTAATGTCAGCTGTTCCCCTGCTGTGTGAATGGCAAAAAGTCCTGCTGCCTCCAACCGGTTCTCTTCTCATCCCTGGGCTCCAACACCGACAGTTGTTGCTCGGAAGTGTCATTGGCACGTGTACTCACTCCTGCCCAGACTGGTTACAGCACGCCATCTGTTTCCTGTCAGTGTAAACGTCACTTAGCCTCCAATAAGTTGTCCTGTCGTGTTGCGGTCGGGTTACCCGACTCTATGGTGCCTGGAGTTTAGGTGCTTCCTATGTGTGCTGCGGGATATGCAAATAAAGGCTGTTTCCGTTGTGACAATAGGACAATCACCCACTGTAGTACTGTGGGATTCGGCAACTGCGGCCGGCTCGCGGCCTGTCAACTTAAATTTCCATGGGTACCTTCTGCTACCCGTCCGGGTTCCAGTACCGTCAGCTGGTTCTCCGCAGTGCCTTTGGCCTAGGTGCCTCCATCTCGGTATCCGAGTTCCAGCAACGTCTGCTGGTCCTTGGTAGTGCTTTGGAGCACAGGTACCTCCTGCTTAGTAACCGTGTCCCAGTAACGTCAGCTGGTCCTCGGTTGTGCCATTGGCTCTTTTCCTTCTGCTGCCCCTCCGGGTTCCAGCACAGTCAGCTGGTCCTCGTTACTTGCATTGGCTCTTGTACCTTCTGCTACCCGTCCGATTTCCAGTACCGTCAACTGGTTCTCCGCAGTGCCTTTGGCCTAGGTGCCTCCATCTCGGTATCCGAGTTCCTGCAACGTCTGCTGGTCCTTGGTAGTGCTTTGGAGCACAGGTACCTCCTGATTAGTAACCGTGTCCCAGTAACGTCAGCTGGTCCTCGGTTGTGCCATTGGCTCTTTTCCTTCTGCTGCCCCTCCGGGTTCCAGCACAGTCAGCTGGTCCTCGTTACTTGCATTGACTCTTGTACCTTCTGCTGCCCGTCCGGGTTCCAGTACCGTCAACTGGTTCTCCGCAGTGCCTTTGGCCTAGGTGCTTCCATCTCGGTATCCGAGATCCAGCAACGTCTGCTGGTCCTTGGTAGTGCTTTGGAGCACAGGTACCTCCTGCTTAGTAACCGGTTCCCAGTAACATCAGCTGGTACAAGGTTGTGCTACAAATACAAGATACAGAACAAGAGACACAAGAACAATAAGCAGAAGATCTAAAAGCAGAAGAACATGAAGTATAAGACCAAAATGAAGAGCAAAATATATGCTCTAAATTATAAGCAGAAGAAGACTAAGCAGTGTATGGGGGTGAGTCCGTTCCTCCTCGTGGTGCCCCTGGTAAATGCATGATGCTGCAGGCTAAACTGAACACGGACAAATACTGTTGTAATTTAAATCTTTTGTGGCAGCAAGAACGGAACGATGAAAAAATCATACTTTTACAGATTACAAGTACAGGAATCTCTGTCACAAATAAGAATATGATGAAGAAGATGAAGGACTATAATATGAAGAAGAATAATAGTTTAAAAAGAACAATATGAGTAATGTTAACAAAAAGATGAAAAGCAAGAAGTTTTAGAAGAAGATAAAGAAGGTGAAGATGAAGAATAATTTGATGACAAAGATGATGCTGCTGAAGATTATGAAGGAGAAAGTGTGGCAAAAGTTAAAAAGGTGAAGAGCATGGAAGTTGTGAAATATACATATTTGCCAAAATAGAAAAAAGTTTAACAACATTGTCAATTTCTTCGTCTATCCGAACGTATTTCCTAAAAAAAAAAATTAATGCTATTCCATTGGATTGGGTTAAACATCTATGCCTTTAATGTCTCCTCAACCTCCCCCAATACATTCTACATTACTCTTTGTTGTTTTCCTTCATGTACAATTAACCTACAAGGCAAGAATAGGTTTTTTTAATTTCGATATTTTGTTCCCATAGACTTACATTGGACTTCCGGTATCGGGTATCGCCGATATTTTTTGGGTATCGGCGATACCATTCCGATTCCGATACTTTTGGATATCGGAAAGTATCGCTCAACTCTACTCATAGGGCAAAAATGGGGTGACAAATTCCCTTTAATGTCTTGTTTGAATCCTCCTGTCTCAGAGCCTTCAGTTCCCTGCAGGAATAATTTGGTTTCAGAAAGACTTGTTTTTATCAATGCTTACAAATTAGACAATTTTTTACTTCTCAATCTTTTGTGGTGGATGACCTTCCTAGGAATTCTGCAGGCCCAGGCAGACTTTTTAGCTCCTCAAACTCCCCAAATAAAGGTCTTTCTTAAATACATAAACTCTTATCACACGAGAAATTGGAAGTATATGGCCATAAAATACAAACTTTATTATTCTAACACATTTATAAAAATCACAAACAAATAAAAGGAGATATACATACAATACACTCATATAAGGAATATATGCGCATAATTCCAATATAGAAATCCAGATAAGACAGTCATAATATTCAAATACCAAAGACCCAATTATTGACAACAAAAATCATATATAGTAAGAATCATTAGTCACAGTATAAATGGATCACCTGGAGGTAATTATAACTCATGGGGAGTTATATATATGTTCATATTGAACACCTGACCATATCAACGGTACCCCTGGGACGAAGCTAACGCGAAACGCGCGTCGGGGATTTCAGCACACTATATAAGGTTGTATGCGATCCTTGCTATGGATAAATTGCATGTATGTTCAGGTGCTATGATTTTCAGGTAGAAGGTGGTTAATATAGCGTCACACTTGTGATGACTTCTATAGACCATTTTGAAAACGTTTGAATTCATTTCATTTTTGGTATATACATATGTGCACGCTATACATAAGCGGCACTAGCTTACGTTTGGTCTTTGACTGATACCAGTTCACCTTTCTTCCTCTAATCAACTAGTATATACATCTGCACATGTACTATTGTTGGCACTAGCCCACTCGACTTCTGACAGTCATTATTCTTAGTAGATGCCTCACATGGCGTGTATGCTATGTAAATTTGTGCACAGCATACCTTAATTGTATATATATATTTTTTTGCACTATTGCACTTTATAAATATGTCTTCTTATGACTAGCACCAGCAATAGATATTAGAGTAATATACAATTTATACTGTGACTGATGATTCTTATTATATATGATTTTTGTTGTCAATAATTGGGTCTTTGGTATTTGAATATTATGACTGTCTGATCTGGATTTCTATATTGGAATTATGCGCATATATACCTTATATGAGTGTATTGTATGTATATCTCCTTTTATATGCTTGTAATTTTTATAAATGTGTTAGAATAATAAAGTTTGTATTTTATGGCCATATACTTCCAATTTCTTTTTTTTGATACAATTATGGTAGGAAGTGCCATTTGAATAGGTCGGTATTTATAGGATATATCTTATCACACGAGACAGATATACAATCAAAGTATCGCTATATGCTAGAATGGGAAAAGATCTTTTCATTAAATGCTTCACTGGAACAGTGGTGGGAGTCGACTAGATGGATTTTAAAGTCCTTTTCCTGTGTTTAACCATGTGGAGCAAAATAAAAAAAATTCTGTTAGATTGGTATGTGTGTATTTTTATCAAAAGCAAATCATGAAAAACAATCATACCCAGTCTGATCAAATGACCAAATGCACTAGCAGATGCAGCAGGCTCCCATGGATAAAGGCTGGAGAAGCAACAGGTGTTTAACCACTGATAAAGGCAGCCACCCTATCACAAAAACAGTGATGATGAAGGTGTTAACTGCTTAGTGGGAAAAAAAACCACACAGATACAAGTTGCTTAAACATAAATGTCATGCACAGTGTCTGGATAACAGCCTATTTTAAACGCCTATGATGGAAGGCGGGCTGGTCAGCACTGAATGTGCACAACACAAAAAACCAAGCCATCAAAAAGAGCCGCGGTGCACCCTGCAAAATATGATAAAAAGTGCAAAAAATGATGCATATGATAAATGCATCAGATGAGGTATTAGTTACTATTTTGGCCAAAGCAGATAAGCTCGCAACCCAACGTCAAGGGTCCTCATTTTATTGCGAGTAACTAACTAGACATAAATCCAAAAAAAAAACATTTTTAGCAAAAGCAAATCATGAAAAACAATCATACCCAGTCTGATCAAATGACCAAATGCACTAGCAGGATGCAGCAGGCTCCATGGATAAAGGCTGGAGAAGCAACAGGTGTTTAACCACTGATAAAGGCAGCCACCCTATCACAAAAACAGTGATGATGAAGGTGTTAACTGCTTAGTGGGAAAAAAAACACACAGATTCAAGTTGCTTAAAACATAAATGTCATGCACAGTGTCTGGATAACAGCCTATTTTAAACACCTATGATGGAAGGCGGGCTGGTCAGCACTGAATGTGCACAACACAAAAAACCAAGCCATCAAAAAGAGCCGGGTGCACCCTGCAAAATATGATAAAAAGTGCAAAAAATGATGCATATGATAAATGCATCAGATGAGGTATTAGTTACTATTTTGGCCAAAGCAGATAAGCTCGCAACCCAACGTCAAGGGTCCTCATTTTATTGCGAGTAACTAACTAGACATAAATCCAAAAAAAAACATTTTTAGCAAAAGCAAATCATGAAAAACAATCATACCCAGTCTGATCAAATGACCAAATGCACTAGCAGGATGCAGCAGGCTCCCATGGATAAAGGCTGGAGAAGCAACAGGTGTTTAACCACTGATAAAGGCAGCCACCCTATCACAAAAACAGTGATGATGAAGGTGTTAACTGCTTAGTGGGAAAAAAAAACACACAGATACAAGTTGCTTAAAACATAAATGTCATGCACAGTGTCTGGATAACAGCCTATTTTAAACGCCTATGATGGAAGGCGGGCTGGTCAGCACTGAATGTGCACAACACAAAAAACCAAGCCATCAAAAAGAGCCCGGGTGCACCCTGCAAAATATGATAAAAAGTGCAAAAAATGATGCATATGATAAATGCATCAGATGAGGTATTAGTTACTATTTTGGCCAAAGCAGATAAGCTCGCAACCCAACGTCAAGGGTCCTCATTTTATTGCGAGTAACTAACTAGACATAAATCCAAAAAAAACATTTTTAGCAAAAGCAAATCATGAAAAACAATCATACCCAGTCTGATCAAATGACCAAATGCACTAGCAGGATGCAGCAGGCTCCCATGGATAAAGGTTGGAGAAGCAACAGGTGTTTAACCACTGATAAAGGTAAGCTGGAAAGCACAGGTGTTACACTGAAGGCAGCCCCTCACAAAAAGTGTGATGAAGTGTTAACGTTAGTGGAAAAACCAAATAAGTTGCTAATAAATGTCATGCACAGTGTCTGGATAACACTATTTTAAAGCTATGTGGAAGGCGGCTGGTCAGCATGAATGTGACACAAACCAGCCACAAAAGCGGTGACTGCAAAATTAAAAAGTGCAAAATGCATATATCTCAATTATTATATTTGCCAAACATGCTCACCAGCAGGTCATTTGGGTATAATAAAAAAAAAAAATTTAGCAACAAATAAAAATTACAGTCTGTCAAATACAAAGCACTGATGCAGCGCCAGATAAGGCTGAAGCACAGGTGTTACCATATAAGCAGCCACCTATCACAAAAGTGATGATGAAGGTGTTAAGCTTAGTGGAAAAACACACATAAGTGCTTAAACAAATCAGTCACAGTGTCTGGATAACAGCCTATTTTAAAGCCTATGATGGAAGGGGTGGTCAGCACTGAATGTGCACAACAATAAACCAAGCGATCCAAAAAGAGCTCCGGGTGCACCTGCAAAATATGATAAAAGTGCAAAAATGATGCATATGATAAATGCATCAGATGAGGTATTAGTTACTATTTTGGCCAAAGCAGATAAGCTCGCAACCCAACGTCAGGGTCCTCATTTTATTGCGAGTACTAACTAGACATAAATCAAAAAAAAAAAAACATTTTTAGCAAAAACAAATCATGAAAACAATCTACCAGTCTGATCAAATGACCAAATGCACTAGCAGGATGCAGCAGGCTCCCATGATAAAGGCTGGAGAAGCACAGGTGTTAACCACTGATAAGGCAGCCACCCTATCACAAAAAAGTGATGATGAAGGTGTTAACTGCTTAGTGGGAAAAAAAACACACAATACTAAGTTGCTTAAAACATAAATGTCATGCACAGTGTCTGGATAACAGCCTATTTTAAACGCCTATGATGGAAGGCGGGCTGGTCAGCACTGAATGTGCACACACAAAAAACCAAGGCCATCAAAAAGGAGCCGGGTGCACCCTGCAAAAAATGATAAAAAGTGCAAAAATGATGCATATGATAAATGCATCAATGAGGTATTAGTTACTATTTTGGCCAAAGCAGATAAGCTCGCAACCCAACGTCAAGGGTCCCATTTTTGCGAGTACTAACTAGCATAAATTAAAAAAAAACAATAAAAACTTTTTAGCAAAAACAATCATGAAAAACATCTACCAGTCTGATCAAATGACCAAATGCACTAGCAGGATGCAGCAGCCTCCATAGATAAAGGCTGGAAAGCAACAGGTGTTACCACTGATAAGAGCAGCCACCCTATCACAAAAACTAGTGATGATGAAGGTGTTAACTGCTTAGTGGCAAAAAAAGCACACAAATGTAAGTTGCTTAGGAACATAAATGTCATGCACAGTGTCTGGATAACAGCCTATTTTAAACGCCTATGATGGAAGGCGGGCTGGTCAGCACTGAATGTGCACAACACAATAAACCAGGCCAACAAAAAGGAGCCTGGGTGCACCCTGCAAAAATGATAAAAAGTGCAAAAATGATGCATATGATAAATGCATCAAATGAGGTATTAGTTACTATTTTGGCCAAAGCAGATAAGCTCGCAACCCAACGTCAAGGGTCCCATTTTTGCGAGTCACTAACTAGACATAAATTAAAAAAAACACCATAAAAACTTTTTAGCAAAAACAAATCATGAAAAACAGTCTTACCAAGTTGATCAAATGACCAAATGCACTAGCAGGATGCAGCAGCCTCCCATAGATAAGGCTGGAAAGCAACAGGTGCTTACCACTGATAAGAGCAGCCACCCTATCACAAAAATAGTGATGATGAAGGTGTTAACTGCTTAGTGGCAAAAAAGCACACAGATACAAGTTGCTTAAAACATAAATGTCATGCACAGTGTCTGGATAACAGCCTATTTTAAACGCCTATGATGGAAGGCGGGCTGGTCAGCACTGAATGTGCACAACACAAAAAACCAAGCCATCAAAAAGAGCCTGGGTGCACCCTGCAAAATATGATAAAAAGAGCAAAAAATGATGCATATGATAAATGCATCAGATGAGGTATTAGTTACTATTTTGGCCAAGGAACCATCCTGGTCACCATGGATGTGGAATCTTTGTACTCTAATATCCCACACCATGATGGATTAAATGCCTGCAAAATTTTCATGGGAAACACCGGGAATGATGCTGATTCTGTGGTGAAACTCACAAAATTCATCCTCACCCACAATTACTTCGAATTTGACAACAAGATCTATCTTCAGGAGACTGGCACAGCTATGGGAAGTAAAATGGCTCCACAGTATGCAAATCTTTTCATGGCCAAGCTTGAAAGCGAATTTTTGTCCTCATGCCCCATCAGGCCTCGGGCCTACTACCGCTACATTGATGACATTTTAATCATCTGGACGGAGTCTGAACAACAGCTAAAGACGTTCCATGAACAGTTCAATCAATTTCATCCCACCATCAACTTAACACTTAACTACTCCAGCACTGAAATTAACTTTTTAGACACCACCATTAAGCTAAAGAACAATGAAATAGAGACATCCCTGTATCAGAAGCCAATCGACCGTCCAACATATCTTAAATGGGACAGTTTCCATCCAAAACACATAAAAAACTCTATTGTCTACAGCCAAGCCATCAGATACAACCGTATATGTTCCAACCCCATGGATAGAGATGAACACCTTGGTCGCCTCAGAAAGACTTTTTTGAACCAGGGCTACCATCCAAGAACAATTGAAAACCAAATTACAAGAGCCACCAGAATATCAAGGAATCACCTGCTACATTACAAAGCTAAAGAAGAAAATAACCGGGTGCCTCTAGTGGTCACCTACAATCCAAGTCTGGAGATGCTAAGGGGAGCTGCACGGAAACTACAACCTTTACTACAAAAAGATGCCCGATTACAATCCATATTTCCAGACCCCCCACTACTATGTTTTAGGCAGCCCCCAAATCTAAGAAGCATCATTGTCAGAAGCTTCTGTCCTCCCCAACAGCTGCAGGTACCTTTCCTTGCAAACAAAAGAAATGCAAAACCTGTACATCTATAATGACCACGGACAGGATAAAGATCTCCAACTCCCATCAGGACTACAAGATACCAGGTACTTTCAGCTGCATCACATCTAATGTGGTGTACCTAATTATATGTACTAAATGTCCAACTGGGGGTCTGTATGTGGGGGAGACCGGGCAAAAACTGAGAACAAGGATGAATTCTCATCGCCACACAATAAGAGAAAGGAGAATGGATTTACCTGTGGCAAAACACTTTTGTATGCCCGGTCATAGCATGACGGATATGGAATTACTTATATTAAAATCTAACTTCAAATCTGAGAAGGATAGAAAAGTCTGGGAATATAAACTTATGATGACCTTTGACACTCTTAGTGCTGGGATGAATATATCCCAGAGTTTTATATCTTTCTACAACAATTAAGGAATCTGCTTCCCTGACCTTTTAGGGTCATCACAACACAATACCAGACCCCAATCAGAGGGTAATAAAACTTTCACTCCTTATCTATGAACTAGTCATATTTATGTTCATCCTTCTGCCATAATGACATTTCTGCTTCACGTCACCTGTCTTACCTATTGCATTATTCCTGAGTCCTCTTGTGTATAAATATGTGATTCTTCAGTTTTTTGTTTTAGTCTTTGCCTGATGAAGAGACCTGCGTAGTCTCGAAAGCTTGCAATTTGTTACCATCTTTTCAGTTAGCCATTAAAAGGTATCAACCACTGAGGACTCTCAAGTCTAAATATTTTTCTATCTACTGGCTAACACGGTACGAAGATACACATCTTTCCTATATTTTGGCCAAAGCAGATAAGCTCGCAACCCAACGTCAAGGGTCCTCATTTTATTGCGAGTAACTAACTAGACATAAATCCAAAAAAAAACATTTTTAGCAAAAGCAAATCATGATAAAACAATCATACCCAGTCTGATCAAATGACCAAATGCACTAGCAGGATGCAGCAGGCTCCCATGGATAAAGGCTGGAGAAGCAACAGGTGTTTAACCACTGATAAAGGCAGCCACCCTATCACAAAAACAGTGATGATGAAGGTGTTAACTGCTTAGTGGGAAAAAAAACACACAGATGCAAGTTGCTTAAAACATAAAAGTCATGCACAGTGTCTGGATAACAGCCTATTTTAAACGCCTATGATGGAAGGCGGGCTGGTCAGCACTGAATGTGCACAACACAAAAAACCAAGCCATCAAAAAGAGCCCGGGTGCACCCTGCAAAATATGATAAAAAGTGCAAAAAATGATGCATATGATAAATGCATCAGATGAGGTATTAGTTACTATTTTGGCCAAAGCAGATAAGCTCGCAACCCAACGTCAAGGGTCCTCATTTTATTGCGAGTAACTAACTAGACATAAATCCAAAAAAAAACATTTTTAGCAAAAGCAAATCATGAAAAACAATCATACCCAGTCTGATTAAATGACCAAATGCACTAGCAGGATGCAGCAGGCTCCCATGGATAAAGGCTGGAGAAGCAACAGGTGTTTAACCACTGATAAAGGCAGCCACCCTATCACAAAAAACAGTGATGATGAAGGTGTTAACTGCTTAGTGGGAAAAAAAACACAGATACAAGTTGCTTAAAACATAAATGTCATGCACAGTGTATGGATAACAGCCTATTTTAAACGCCTATGATGGAAGGCGGGCTGGTCAGCACTGAATGTGCACAACACAAAAAACCAAGCCATCAAAAAGAGCCCGGGTGCACCCTGCAAAATATGATAAAAAGTGCAAAAATTGATGCATATGATAAATGCATCAGATGAGGTATTAGTTACTATTTTGGCCAAAGCAGATAAGCTCGCAACCCAACGTCAAGGGTCCTCATTTTATTGCGAGTAACTAACTAGACATAAATCCAAAAAAAAACATTTTTAGCAAAAGCAAATCATGAAAAACAATCATACCCAGTCTGATCAAATGACCAAATGCACTAGCAGGATGCAGCAGGCTCCCATGGATAAAGGCTGGAGAAGCAAAAGGTGTTTAACCACTGATAAAGGCAGCCACCCTATCACAAAAACAGTGATGATGAAGGTGTTAACTGCTTAGTGGGAAAAAAAACCACAGATACAAGTTGCTTAAAACATAAATGTCATGCACAGTGTCTGGATAACAGCCTATTTTAAACGCCTATGATGGAAGGCGGGCTGGTCAGCACTGAATGTGCACAACACAAAAAACCAAGCCATCAAAAAGAGCCCGGGTGCACCCTGCAAAATATGATAAAAAGTGCAAAAAATGATGCATATGATAAATGCATCAGATGAGGTATTAGTTACTATTTTGGCCAAAGCAGATAAGCTCGCAACCCAACGTCAAGGGTCCTCATTTTATTGCGAGTAACTAACTAGACATAAATCCAAAAAAAAAACATTTTTAGCAAAAGCAAATCATGAAAAACAATCATACCCAGTCTGCAGGAGCCTGCTGCATCCTGCTAGTGCATTTGGTCATTTGATCAGACTGGTTATGATTGTTTTTCATAGATTGGTATGTGTGCCCTTTGAGGATTGAATCTTATTCCCCCCCAATTTTCCTCCACGTGTTGGAAGGGATGTCAACTTTTGGGGTACATTGGGCATATGTGGTGGTTCTGCCCTAAGGTCCAGGTATTTTAGGGAGCTTTGGAGGACCTCATTAATTCTCTTATGGGTATCAGAATAAATCTCTAGGGCCAATTAGCAGTCCTTAACATTGGCATAGACGACCTTCCTTTTCATGTAAGATCCTGTGTCTCTCATATCCTTATTGTTGCCAGACAATGCTTACCACTTTTTTGGAACACTTCCAGGGTACCTACCTTAGCTGATTTGATAGACAAAATGAATATACATTACCAATATGAATCAATGCTCACTTCAAACCTGTCACATAGAACCAATATAGAGGAAAGGTAGGCCTTGTGGAGTGCTTCGCAGTGGGTCTATATACCTTATATTCCCTGAATTCAATTTTTGCAACTCTAGATCCTTTAAATGTAGTATGCATTCTTACAGTAGATTTCTAATTTCTCTTATGGTGTCTTGTTTATTGGTTATATTATTTTCCCATGTTTATTCTTCCATTTCCTAATTTCCCATTTCTCATCCTATACCAACTACCCCCCCTCTTTCCCCTCCTTATTTCCCTCCCTTTTTATAAAATTTTAAGGTAACTCTGTCATATACAAATGTTTCGAACCAAAGTGATTTTTAACTTGTTACTGTTTTTTTATAAGTTCAATAAAAAGTTACTGTTTTTTTAAAAAAAGAGTTGTACCTAATTTTGGTAAATGTACAGAATGCCACTATCTTTGTAGGAAAATAAAAAAGAGCTAAGCAGGTGTACTTCACCACAATGTGCACAATTGACCATTCTGGCATGAAATATTAGACTAACTGAAGTATTAAATATATGAAATGGCGATTTATAATGAAAATTGAAGCTTTTAGAACAGGTGTTTCATGTTAATTACAGAAGAGCTTACACATTTTCTAAGAAAAAGATCACATCAGAATTAGTTTTCTCATTACAGTAAAAAAAAGCTCAATGAGGAATGCACTCAAAAAATCATAATGTTTTTGAAAGACATTTAAAATTAAATTGGAAACAAACATTTCCAAATAAAACAGTGAGCCCACTTTGATTGAACACTCTATGCCATTGTGTGCAGTAAAATTTATGCTATCTTGCATGTGTATATAGGCAGAGGAAATAAAGAAAGAGGAATAGATAGATTGATCACGCAAATATCCCAATAAATATTTGAATGTACAGTCTTATCATGGATCTCTATTTACTATAACCACTAAAAAAAGATGCACTTTCCAGTATCAGGCCTTCTGAAGATAAATACTCAGAAGTCTGAAGTTGATGAATCAAGGTGTGTAAGACATAAGAAGGGAAAAGTGGAACAAGCTGGAATCACAAGGACCTCAAAGGTCTTTATTTTAAAATATTAACAACAAATTGGGAGATGTGGGTCAAGACTGCACTGACAAGTCAGTATTCCTTATGTGTCAAAATTTTCACGAAACACATAGTCCAACATACTTCTCTCTCCTCTCTCTTTATGTGTTTCAAGTGGCACCACTCAGTCCAAGCTACCCTGGCCTCCCCCACAACTTTAGCCAAATAACCCCAGTTTTCAATGTGTTACTATTATTATAAAGTAAATTAAGGTTAACAAGCTTAAGTAATAAGAATTGATGTCGTTGGCATTGAAATGGGCACTGTAGGTGTGTTTACTGTCCTCCACTCCCTGCCGACTTTTATTCCCCATTGACTTACATTGGGGTCAGATTTTCGACCATTTCCGTAAGTCTGCCGACTTCTTTCGACTCGACTTTTGAGAAAGTCGGGTTTCACGAAACCCGACTCGACCCTAAAAAAGGAAAAGTCGCTCATCTCTAGTGGTGAGTTTTCCTTCAATGGACGTTTTCAAGCAGAGACTGGGCAGACATCTGTCTGGGATTATTTAGTGAATCTTGCTTTGAGCAGAGGGTTGGACCAGGTGACCATGAGGACCCTTCCTACTCTACCATTCTATGATTTTATGATTCTATATAGTAGTCAAATGTTGCACTTTTTACCTCGACTCATTTTTTTTTTGCAAAGTTGGCAGATTACATAAGTTGGCTCATCCTTTGCAGTGTCAAAAAAGGCCCAGGCTAGGCAACCCTTGCCACCACTGCGAGCTGCAGACCTGCGGATGCTGCTGGTGACAGGCACAGTTGTGACTGAGGATGAATTGCTCGTCATGGCTGCATCACTATGTGTCTGCGATGTATGTCGCAACTAGAGTTGAGCGATACTTTCCGATATCAATAAATATCGGATCGGAATGGGTATCGCCGACACCCAAAAAGTATCGGAGATACCCGATACCGATACCGGAAATCCAATGTAAGTCTATGGGACAAAAATATCGGAATTAAAAAAAACCCATTCTTGCCTTGTAGGTTAATTGTACATGAAGCAAAACAACAAAGAGTAATGTAGAATGTATTGGGGGAGGTGGAGGAGACATTAAAGGCATAGATGTTTAATCCAATCAAATGGAATAGCAGGAATACTTTTTTTTTTAAAGACGTTCGGATTGACAAAGAAATTGACTATGTTGTTAATGTTTTTTCTATTTTGGCACATATGTATGTTTCACAACTTCCATGCTCTTCACCTTTTTTACTTATGCCACACTTTCTCCTTCATGATCTTCAGCAGCATCATCTTTTTCATTAAATTATTCTTCATCTTCACCTTATTTATCTTCTTCTTAAACTTCTTGCTATTCATCTTTTTGTTAACATTACTCATATTCTTCTTATTCAACTATTATTCTTCATCATATTCAACTTCTTCATCTTCTTCCTATTCATCTTCTTCATCATATTATTATTTGTGACACACATTCCTGTAGTTGTAATCTGTAAAAGTTTGAAGATTTCATCCATCCGTTGTTGCTGTCACAAAACATTAAAATTACAACAGTATTTGTCCGCGTTCAGTTTAGCCTGCAGCAGCAGGCATTTTCCAGGGGCACCACGAGGAGGAACGGACTCACCCCCATACACTGCTTAGTCTTCTTCTGCTTATAATTTAGAGCATATATTTTGCTCTTAATTTTGGTCTTATACTTAATGTTCTTCTGCTTTTTGTTCTTCTGCTTCTTGTTCTTCTGTCTCTTGTTCTGTATCTTGTAGTTTGTCTCAATCTTCTTTGTCCTGTTGGTGATCTTCTGGGTAATCTTTTATTTCTTCTTTGTGATGTTGTTCAGGCTCGTTGTCTTGATGGTCGTCGTCCTTGGGGTCGTCTTCTTCCGGGTGGTCTTCAGGGTCGTCGTCGTCTTCAGGGTCCTCGTCTTCAGGGTCCTCGTCTTCGGGCTCGTCGTCTTCTTCGGGGTCGTCGTCCTCTTCGGGGTGTTTTTCAGGGTCGTCGTCTTCAGTGTTGGAGATCCAGAGTGATTACCCAAAAAACATTTCAAAAATCTTCAACTTGGAAATGTAGCTGAAGGTACAAGAAGGCTGAGTAACTTCCGACAACCAGCTGATGGTACTGGAACCCGGACGGGTATCAGATGGTACAAGAGACAATGGAAGTAAGGAGGACCAGCTCACTGTGCTGGAACCAGGAGGGGCAGCAGAAGGAAAAGAGCCAATGGCACAACCGTGGACCAGCTGACATTACTGGGACACGGTTACTAAGCAGGAGGTACCTGTGCTCCAAAGCACTACCAAGGGCCAGCAGACGTTGCTGGAACTTGGATACCGAGATGGAGGCACCTAGGCCAAAGGCACTGCGGAGAACCAGCTGACGGTACTGGAATCCGGACGGGTAGCAGAAGGTACAAGAGTCAATGGAAGTAACGAGGACCAGCTGACTGTGCTGGAACCTGGAGGGGCAGCAGAAGGAAAAGAGCCAATGGCACAACCGAGGACCAGCTGACGTTACTGGGACACGGTTACTAAGCAGGAGGTACCTGTGCTCCAAAGCACTACCAAGGACCAGCAGACGTTGCTGGAACTCGGATACCGAGATGGAGGCACCTAGGCCAAAGGCACTGCGGAGAACCAGCTGACGGTAGTAGAACCCGGACAGGTAGCAGAAGGTACCCATGAAAATTTAAGTTGACAGGCCGCGAGCTAGCCGCAGTTACCGAATCACACAGTCCTACAGTGGGTGATTGTCCTATTGTCACAACGGAAACAGCCTTTATTTACATATCCCGCAGCACACATAGGAAGCACCTAAACTGCAGGCACCATAGAGTTGGCTAACCCGACCGCAACACGACAGGACAAATTATTGGAGGCTAAGTGACGTTGACACTGACAGGAAACAGCTGGCGTGCTGTAACCAGTCTGGGCAGGAATGAGTACCCGTGCCAATTACACTTCCGAGCACCAACTGGCGGTGTTGAAGCCCAGGGATGAGAGGAGAACAGGGTGGAGGCAGCAGGACTTTTTGCCGTTCACACAGCAGGGGAACAGCTGACATTACTGAACCCCAGTAACACAGGAGCAAGTGTTGACTGTGCAAACAGCACTTCCGAGCACCAACTGGCGGTGTTGAAGCCCAGGGATGACAGGAGAACAGGGTGGAGGCAGCAGGACTTTTTGCCGTTCACACAGCAGGGGAACAGCTGACATTACTGAACCCCAGTAACACAGGAGCAAGTGTTGACTGTGCAAACAGCACTTCCGAGCACCAACTGGCGGTGTTGAAGCCCAGGGATGACAGGAGAACAGGGTGGAGGCAGCAGGACTTTTTGCCGTTCACACAGCAGGGGAACAGCTGACATTACTGAACCCCAGTAACACAGGAGCAAGTGTTGACTGTGCAAACAGCACTTCCGAGCACCAACTGGCGGTGTTGAAGCCCAGGGATGACAGGAAAACAGGGTGGAGGCAGCAGGACTTTTTGCCGTTCACACAGCAGGGGAACAGCTGACATTACTGAACCCCAGTAACACAGGAGCAAGTATTGACTGTGCAAACAGCACTTCCGAGCACCAACTGGCGGTGTTGAAGCCCAGGGATGACAGGAGAACAGGGGGGAGGCAGCAGGACTTTTTGCCGTTCACACAGCAGGGGAACAGCTGACATTACTGAACGCCAGTAACACAGGAGCAAGTGTTGACTGTGCAAACAGCACTTCCAAGCACCAACTGGCGGTGTTGGAGCCCAGGGTCAAGGAGGATATGTAAAAAATATATAAAGTATTTGCCTTGTTACGTTGCAATTAAAAATGTAGATACTCAAAACAAGAGAAAGATAACCTTTATTACCATAAGATGATGATTTTAATTAAACAAACTTATATAAATAAAGAATTGACAAAAATAAACGCATACATTAACATGTCTAACAGCAATGCAAACCAAAAAAAAATTTGGTAATGAATCTGATATACGGTTTTAAATAAAAGCATACAAGTACATTTCAGAATACATTAATGATGTATAAGTAACAGTATGTACACCTGTTATATTGTATAGACAATGAATGTAGGACTTAAAAACATCCTCAGCATTACAAGTTAACTGTGACATCCAAAAAAAATTCATTTGGTGAATAATGTCACTAAACCGTTTCTACAAATATATAAAATCTCCATCATGTAATACTCATAATATGGGCCAATAATCATTTTTATTAACAAATATAACCTTTAAAAAGTGCATAGTACATAGTGAAAATTGCTATTTATGCCTAACTGTGGACTTGCAAGAATGACAACGGATAGATAAGGTATATATTGATGAGACTGCATAGCCACAGATGGTGAATGTCGATCTAATACTGTACCTCAATAAAGTGTACGGCACTACTCCAGATCTTTTTTCATATAGCTTTATAAACAGGGTACTTGCATGTATGCTTGCGCCTTTGTTTGGACGCACAGACTGTGTTTGTGCTGTCACGCGTTGGGTAGTGGAGCGTCTGTGCGTCTTATGACGCAGACTAACATTGACGTTGCACATCGTTCATCATCGCTAGCGTACCGACAACACAAAGCCGTTCTCATGACAGCTTTACTCAGTAAACATGCACCTATGATGAAACATACACGCATGTGCCCTATTAGAGAAGAAGCTACAAGAAAAACGCGTGTGAGGTGTGCCGCAGCCTTTTTTTAAGGTACAGTATTATATCGTCATTGTACAGGTGTCGCTATTCAGTCTGATAACTAGATCTCATTCACCTTTTCTATTACTTGTCGTTGTTTCAGCACCACTTGCAGGTATATATTTTGCTATTGTCACTATGCAAAATTTTCTTTTTCGAGGTAATGCCTGATTTGTGGCCCTGATTATCAGGATTACATGATGGACCTATATGATATGAGGTGTAAAATTGTAAATTAAATATGTATATTTTTGAATGACACAAATATAAGTTATGATGAGTAGGATTAGTCCTACATCCATTGTTTGCACTATATTAGAGGTGTACATCACGTTCCTTACGCAACAATGGATTATTAAATTTACTTGTATGCCTTCATTTAAAACCCGAGAACACTGAAGGCTAACCTTCGCACTGCAGTTGTTGTCAAAGTTCAACCCACATTATGCACTTCCAACCTTGCAGCATTTGAGTCATGATGTGAGTTGGATTTTTCAAAGTACTGGAGTGACAAGGTTCGCCATCAGTACCCTATAGCATAAGTTGGCTTTTGTGTTTGCATTTGTGTTGGACATGTGCATATCTGCAATAATATGTTCAAATTTGTTAGTTACAGATTTGTGCCAAAGACTAATCATTTTATGGTTGTAAAGCTGCCGTTTCACTCGTTTACAGCATTGAAATAATGGTTTAGCCTCATATGTATGTGTAGCACTAGCCACTTTGACTTTTCATGTTGTTTTCAGCATGTGTAGGTAGCAGTTATTATTGCCGGACACACAGCAGGGGAACAGCAGGCGTTACTGAACCCCACAAACACATCAGCGATTGTTATTATCTGTGCATCCAACACTTCCGAGCAGCAACTGGCGGTGTTGAAGCCCAGGGTCAAGGAGGGTGTAGGCAGAGGCCTAGTATGATCTGGTGTCAAGTTGATTTTGAGGTAGCATGAATTTTTGCCAGACACACAGCAGGGGAATAGCAGGCGTTACTGAACCCCACAAACACATCAACGATTGTTTTGATCTGTGCATCCAACACTTCCGAGCATCAACTGGCGGTGTTGAAGCCCAGGGTCAAGGAGGGTGTAGGCAGAGGCCTAGTATGATCTGGTGTCAAGTTGATTTTGAGGTAGCATGAATTTTTGCCAGACACACAGCAGGGGAACAGCAGGCGTTACTGAACCCCACAAACACATCAACGATTGTTTAGATCTGTGCATCCAACACTTCCGAGCAGCAACTGGCGGTGTTGAAGCCCAGGGTCAAGGAGGGTGTAGGCAGATGCCTAGTATGATCTGGTGTCAAGTTAATTTTGAGGTAGCATGAATTTTTGCCAGACACACAGCAGGGGAACAGCAGGCGTTACTGAACCCCACAAACACATCAGCGATTGTTTTGATCTGTGCATCCAACACTTCCGAGCAGCAACTGACTGTGTTGAAGCCCAGGGTCAAGGAGGGTATTTAAAAAAAATGTAGAGTTTTTGCCTTGTTACCTGGCACTTGGAAATGTATGTACTCAAAACAAGAAAAACTTAAGCTTTACTAGGACAATAAAATGATGAATTTCAATTCCAAAAAAAAAGAGTAAACACCCTTAAAATATAAACGCATATAAGCACATGCCAACAAGAAATGGAACACCACACCACAAACAATTTACTTTTAAAAATATAGGGGTTGAAATGAATGAATACAAGTACATTTTTGTTTTTATTAATGATGCGTAAGGAACGGTATGTAAAACCATAATATAGTGCAGACAATGAATTTTGTAATAGAAAGCATCATCATTAAAATTTAATGGCGTCCTAGACGCCTCGTCACAGCCTGAGAAGCTAACTACACCTAAAGACAGAAAGAGGAAAACTATCTGCCCCGGAGCAGATCCCCAAAGAACATAGAAAGCCCCCAAACATGTAATGGCGGTTAGAAAAGAGAAAATACAGACACAGACTGAAAATAGTATGAGCAAACTTTGGGGCCCAAACTTCCTAAATAGAGAAGGATAGGAAGGACACTTACTGCAATCCCAAAAAACCCTGAAAAGTACCAACTCTACTAATTACAAAAACACCTGAGATCACACGACCTCTACCACGTAAATTAGTTCTCTGGTGTAACAAAAACTAAACAGCAGCCACTGAAAAAACTGGAAAAGGCAAATGAACAAACAACAGTGGCTGAACTAAACTGAGAGGAGCACAAGCCCCCGGAGGGGACCCGGACGACCCCCACAGAAGTGCAGGACAAAATGCAAAAAGCAAGCACAAAAAACTAAAAGAAGAAAATGACTTATCTGTTAGCAGAAGATGCAGGCACGAAACAGCAAGCTACAAAGTGAACAGGAATCAAAGGTGAGATCAGAACAATTGATCACCGGCAACCCTGATGGGAGGGAACCTCCCTTATATAAGACCAGTCAGTAACACCTGATCGCCAATCTTCACAATCTTCATTAGATAGTTCAGTACTGTTTGTAACCACCAGAGGGAGCTTCTGCTCAGAATTCATTTCTAGCACATTCACAACAGCCGAGCTCCTACAAAAGTGCGCATAAAGGAACGCTCACGGGGAAAACTGGTGGATGCTGTCTCACTGGGGGCGGCAGCAGCCACAGAATCCCCACATCCTCTCCCTGCTGAAACTCCACGCCCACGACCACGTGCCTTACTCCCTGCCTTCTTCATCTTGGTATATTGATAAAGAAAGGCAGAAAAGTTATAAGGCCTAAGTGTGCTTATTCCTCAGAAACTGCAGTGAACACTCCAGACAACTGTTCACTAGCTTTGAAAGGCTCCTTTGTGTACTGCTATAGTGTTTGCAACCAATGTATTGTATACGGATGGAAGCGCGTCACACTAATAGATTTGAGTTTTTTGAAATAGAATGGAGCAGCACCAATTAGACAAAAATGTCAAGGATGAGGCCGTGACACACGCTCAGCAGACTAAAACCAGCAGTGGTTGAAGAACTAACTGGAAGGTGATCTGCACTCAAAAAAAGAAACCTCACAGACTGCCGTGAACACTGCAGACAACTCTTCACTAGCTCTGAAAGGCTCCTTTGTGTACTTGTATAGTGTTTGCAACCAATGTATTGTATACGGATGGAAGCGCGTCACACTAATAGATTTGAGTTTTTTTAAATAGAATGGAGCAGCACCAATTAGACAAAAATGTCAAGGATGAGGCAGTGACACACGCTCAGCAGACTACAACCAGCACTGGTTGAAGAACTAACTGGAGCGTGATCTTCACTCAAAAAAAAAAAACCTCACAGACTACAGTGAACACTGCACACAACTGTTCACTATCTCTGAAAGGCTCCTCTGTGTACTTGTATAGTATTTGCAACCAATGTATTGTATACGGGTGGAAGCGCGTCACACTAATAGATTTGAGTTTTTTTAAATAGAATGGAGCAGCACCAATTAGACAAAAATGTTTGCAACCAATGTATTGGATACAGATGGAAGCGCGTCACACTATAATTTCAATTGAATGGAGCAGCACCAATTACACTAAAGGAAAAAAAAAAGTCTGTGAGTGACACGTGCAGATGCCTACAAACAGCATTGGATGCAGAGCAAACTGCAGCGTCACCCGCACTCACAAACACAGACCTTGCACAGAGCTGTGAAAACAACACTGCAAGGAAAAAGGATGATTTACACAGCGGTTTCTCAAATAGCCTGCCTACACAGCAATTCACAAAAAAGCTATCTGTAACTGTCCCTCAGAGTCAGCAGAGCAGCGTTCTGTCCCTAACTTTATTCACAGCACAGTGAAGCTAAATTGGCGGCGGCGCCTTTTATAGTGCATTCTGACATCATTTCAGCAGCCAATCACAGCCATGCCATTAGTTAACATGACCGCAGCATTACAGGATGTGCCCACACTTCTTAGGATTCCTCATTGGCTGAATAAAATCACACTGCCTCTCAAAGAATTATGGGAACTTCCGATTCGGTATACGATATAGGAAAAA
>JARQOD010000009.1:145799517-145859343 GCA_033576555.1 Oophaga sylvatica
TGTGCATTGCTTCTATTGTGCTCCATGCACAGTATTCTAAATAATATTTTTTTACTAGCTAAATTAAACACTTTTGTACCCCCACCTTGTCATTTATTGCTGTGGAAAATATAAAAACTTCTCAGACCGATATATAATTTTTCTGTTCAAAATTAGCCAATCAAACTTTGTCATTTTGCGGGGTTTGAAATTAATTGAGGGCCTGACCCAAGGGGGCCACCAAAAATCCTTCTGTTCCTATGTCAACAGTAGGAACCTGACTTTCAAATAGTTTGCATCAACTATGTGTTATAGAGGCCTGGATACAGGGGTCAAAAAAATTCTTCCCTGTTTCCTAGTTCATACAGAGGGGCCCATCTCACATTCAAAAGTTTGTAGTAAAGTCTTGGACAAAATTTTAGAATGACACAAATAAATTTTTAAACAAAAGTCTACTGCTGCACTTTTCTAAAAATTTTGGGCATATACCCAGAATGTTATAAAGATGATCAGCTTAACAGCAATTACAGTCATGGCCAAAAGTTTTGAAAAGACACAAATTTTTATATTTTCCCATGATCGCGGCCCTCTGGTTTTAGGTTGTTTTGACAATGTTTTTTTATAAACAGACAAAATATAATTGCAAACATATGGTAACCAAAGCTATATTGCCAGTTAGAATGAAATTTGCGCAAGTCAAATTTGCAGGGTTGACCCTTCTTCTTCAGGACCTCTCCCAATTCTCCCTGGAAATTCTCTCAATCAACTTCTGGCCAAATTCCGACTAATAGCAGTCCATTTCTTGCACAACAATGCTTTCATTTTGTCAAATTTTTAGGTTTTTGTTTGTCACCCGTCTCTTGATGAATGACCACAAGTTTATCAATGGGATTAAATCTGGGGATTTTCCAGGCCATGGACCCCAAAATCTCTAAATTTGTTCCCTGACCATTTTTACACCTTTGTTTTTATGCAAGGTGCTCCATCATGCGGAAAAGGATTTTTTTTTTAGATCGCCAAAAACTGCTCTTGGAGGGTTGGGAGAAGTTGCCCCTGGAGGACATTCTGGGACCTTCTTTATTCATGCTGTGTTTTTAGGCAAGACTGTGAGAGAGCCGATTCCCTTGGGTGAGAAGCAACCCCACACATGATGGTTTCAGGATGCTTAACAGTTGGCATGAACAAGACTGGTGGTAAACGCTCCCCCTTGTCTTCCCCCGAATGAGGCGTTTTCCTGATGTCCCAAACAATCGAAAAGGGGATTCATCAGAGAAAATAACTTTACCCCCAGTCCTCAGCAGTTCCCTGCCTGACCTTTGCAAATATCATTCTGTCCTTGAGCTTTTTTTGGAGAGAAGTGGCTTCTTTGCTGCCCCTTCTTGAGACCAGGCCTTGCTCCAAGAGTCTCCGCCTCACAGTGCGTGCAGATGCACTCACATCTGCCTGCTGCCATTCCTGAGCAAGCTCTGCACTGCTGGTAGCCCGATCCCGCAGATGAAACAATTTTAAGAGATGGTCCGGCACTTGCTGGTCTTTCTTGGGCGCCCTGGAGCCTTTTTGGCAACAATGGAACCTCTCTCCTTGAAGTTCTTGATGATGTGATAGATTGTTGACTGAGGTGCAATCTTTCTAGCTGCGATACTCTTCCCTGTTAGGCCATTTTTGTGCATTGCAATGATGACTGCACGTGTTTCTTTAGAGATAACCATGGTTAACAGAAGAGAAACAATGATGCCAAGCACCAGCCTCCTTTTAAAGTGACCAGTGGTGTCATTCTTACTTAATCATGACAATTGACTCCAGCCATGTCCTCATCAACACCCACACCTGTGTTAATGGAGCAATCACTGAAAAGAGGTTAGCTGGTCCTTTTAAGGCAGGGCTGCAATAATGCTGAAATGTGTTTTGGGAGATAAAGTTCATTTTCTAGCCAAATATTGACTTTGCAAGTAATTGCTGTTAAGCTGATCACTCTTTATAACATTCTGGAGTATATGCAAATTGCCATTAGGAAAAGTGAAGCAGTAGACTTTGAAAAAATTAATATTTGTGTCATTCTCAAAACTTTTGTCCATGACTGTACTTGCAAAGTCAATATATGGCTAGAAAATAAACTTTATCCCCAAAACACATTTCACCATCATTGCAGCCCTGCCTTAAAAGGACCAGCTAACCTCTTTTCAGTGATTGCTCCAATAACACAGGTGTGGGTGGTGATGAGGACATGGCTGGAGATCAATCTGTCATGATTAAGTAAGAATGACACCACTGGACACTTTAAAAGGAGGCTGGTGCTTGGCATCATTGTTTCTCTTCTGTTAACCATGGTTATCTCTAAACAAACACGTGCAGTCATTATTGCAATGCACAAAAATGGCCTAACAGGGAAGAGTATCGCAGCTAGAAAGATTGCACCTCAGTCAACAATCTATCGCATCATCAAGAACTTCAAGGAGAGAGGCTCCATTGTTGCCAAAAAGGCTCCAGGGCGCCCAAGAAAGACCAGCAAGCGCCAGGACCATCTCTTAAAAGTGTTTCAGCTGTGGGATCGGGCTACCAGCAGTGCAGAGTTTGCTCAGGAATGGCAGCAGGCAGGTGTGAGTGCATCTGCACACACTGTGAGGCGGAGACTCTTGGAGCAAGGCCTGGTCTCAAGGAGGGCAGCAAAGAAGCCACTTCTCTCCAGAAAAAACATCATGGACAGACTGATATTCTGAAAAAGGTACAGGCAGTGGACTGCTGAGGACTGGGTAAAGATATTTTCTCTGATGAATCCCCTTTTCGATTGTTTAGGACATCAGGAAAACGCCTCATTCGGAGAAGACAAGGTGAGCGCTACCACCAGTCTTGTCTCATGCCAACTGTTAAGCATCCTGAAACCATTCATGTGTGGGGTTGCTTCTCAGCCAAGAGAATCGGCTCTCTCACAGTCTTGCCTAAAAGCACAGCCATGAATAAAGAATGGTACCAGAATGTCCTCCAAGAGCAACTTCTCCCAACCCTCCAAGAGCAGTTTGGCAATCAACAATGCCTTTTCCAGCATGATGGAGCACCGTGCCATAAAGCAAAGGTGATAACTAAAATGGCTCATGGAACAAAACATAGAGATTTTGGGTCCATGGCCTGGAAACTCCCCAGATCTTAATCCCATTGAGAACTTGTGGTCAATCATCAAGAGACGGGTGGACAAACAAAAACCTAAAAATTCTGACAAAATGAAAGCATTGATTGTGCAAGAATGGACTGCTATCAGTCAGGATTTGGCCCAGAAGTTGATTGAGAGCATGCCAAGGAGAGTTGCAGAGGTCCTGAAGAGAAGGGTCAACACTGCAAATATTGACTTGCTGCATTAACTCATTCTAAAGGTACTGCCACACTACACAATCCCGCTAGCGATCTCGTTAGCGTCGCATACTAATGAGATCGCTAGCGGGATTGTTTCTATATCGCTAGTGCTACCTATTTTAGCGATGTCGTTAGGACACTATCGCGGTTAGCGATCTCCTTAACGACTTTAGCGGTACAAAAGTACCGCTAAATCGCTAAAAAAGGTGCCACACTTAGCGATATATACTTACCCAGCGGGGCGCCAGCGACGAAAATAGGGTCCGGAACGATTCCAGCGACGAGCGAAATCACAGCAGGAAGCTCGTAGCTGGCAGATGCCGCACACAACAACATCGCTAACGGGATCGCTAAATAGTGACGTTTTTTAGCGATCCCGTTAGCGATGTTGTTTAGTGTGGCATACCCTTAACTGTCAATATAAGCTTTTGTTACTCATATGTTTGCAATTATATTTCTGTCTGTGATAAAAACATCTGTCAAACACACATAAAAACCAGAGGGCAGCAGATCATGTGAAAATATAATATTTGTGTCATTCTCAAAACTTTTGGCCATGACTGTAGAGATGAGCGACTTTCCCTTTTTTAGGGTCGAGTCGGGTTTCATGAAACTCGACTTTCTCAAAAGTGGGGTCGAACGAAATCAGCCGACTATCGGGAAAAGTCTGGGGTCCGACTGAAACACGAAACCCTATGCAAGTCAATGGGGAAGCAAAGTCGCCATGGAGTGGAGGACAGTACACACACCTACAGTGCCCATTTCAATGCCAACAGCATAAATTCTTATTACTTAAGCTTGGCAACCTTAATTAACTTTATAATAATAGTTACGCATTGAAAACTGGGGGTTATTTGGCAAAACTTGTAGGGGGTAGCGTTGGCTCCCGGTTTTTGTGTGCCCCGGGCCAAAGAGTGTCAGTGGGCCCCTTTAACACATACCACAATTCATCATGCTCTGATACGGCACAGAAATATAGGTATAGTACAATGAAAAATACTTCACTTCTTACATCTATGTTAAAATCTACAATAGCTCAAAAACCGGACAGTGTATTCCTCTATACAGTATTATGGCCACCACATAGTGCGCCATACAGAATAATGAGCACCATATATTGCTCCATACAGAATAATCGGTCCCATACAGTATATGATGAGCTCCACATACTGCTCCAGTATATGATAGTCCCCATATAATGTGCCATAAAATATAGGACGGTCCCCATAGAGTACAATGAGCCCCACATATTGCTCCATACAGTATAATGAGTCGCATATGATGCTCCATACCCTATATGATGCCCCATAAATAATGAACCCCATATGATTCTCCAGTATATGATAAGCCCCATGGACGATGCTCCAGTGTCTTATGGGCCAAAATAATGCTCCCTATATAATGGGATCCTTTTATAATGCTCCATTGTATAATGGTGCCTGTAAATGCTGCTCCAGTGTCTGTTTTCCCCCTTTTAGAATGCTCCAGTATATGATGGGTCTCATGGATGCTGCTCCAGTGTCTGGTTTGCCCCATTTAGAATGCTCCAGTATATGATGGGTCCCATGGATGATGCTCCAGTGTCTGATCTGCCCCATTTAGAATGCTCCAGTATATGATGGGCCCCAAGGATGATGCTCCAGTGTCTTATGGACCAAAATCATGCTCCATATATAATGGGCTCATTAATGATCCATTGTATAATGGTCCCCGTAAATGCTGCTTCAATGTCTGTTTTCCCCCTTTTAGAATGCTCCAGTATATGATGGACCCCATGGATAATGCTCCAATGTCTGATCTGCCCCATTTAGAATGTTCCAGTATATGATGGGCCCCATGGATGATGCTCCAGTGTCTTATGGGCCAAAATCATGCTCCATATATAATGGGCCCCATTATTAATGATCCAATGTATAATGGTCCCCGTAAATGCTGCTCCAATGTCTGTATTCCCCCTTTTAGAATGCTCCAGTATATGATGGGCCCCATGGATGCTGCTCCAGTGTCTGACCTGCCCCATTTAGAATGCTCCAGTATATGATGGGCCCCATGGATGATACTCCAGTGTCTGATCTGCCCCATTTAGAATGCTCCAGTTTATGATGGGCCACATGGATGATGCTCCAGTGTCTTATGGGCCAAAATCATGCTCCATATATAATGGGCCCCATTATTAATGATCCAATGTATAATGGTCCCCGTAAATGCTGTTCCAATGTCTGTATTCCCCCTTTTAGAATGCTCCAGTTTATGATGGGCCCCATGGATGTTGCTCCAGTGTCTGACCTGCCCCATTTAGAATGCTCCAAAATATGATGGGCCCCATGGATAGTGCTCCAGTGTCTGATCTGCCCCATTTAGAATGCTCCAGTTTATGATGGGCCACATGGATGATGCTCCAGTGTCTTATAGGCCAAAATCATGCTCCATATATAATGGGCCCCATTATTAATGATCCATTGTATAATGGTCCCAGTAAATGCTGCTCCATTGTCTGTTTTCCCCCTTTTAGAATGCTCCAGTATATGATGGGCCCCATGTGTTAGTGTTCGAGTTCCCGCTGCTGCACAAGGGGAGTCTCGAACCAGTCCCGCTGCGGTCCCCCATCAATCTCCGTCCACAGTGGAGCCTGCTCAGCAGAGACGTCGGTCCCAGGGTCTTGCTCATTCCAATACTGTGCAGAGACTTGCTGCTGCCCTTCCTGGATCTTCTATTCTAGCCAGTGCTGGAGCAGACGTCTTTGGACGAAATCCTGCGTTTCCCCTTCTGAGCATGCCCATGGTAAGATCTCTCATTGGAGATCAGGGGTCACATGTTCCGGTACTGCAGCAGCTCCTATTGGTCCGCCAGGAAGGCCCTGAAACTACATGTGCTTTGGAACAGTTTCTCTTTGGTCCTTGTTTCTGGCAGGTCCTGTAGCTGTTACTATAAAAGGGTGGCATGGCTGGGCCACCATGCGCTAGTATCAATTGCATTCTGTGCTTTGCGCCAGTGTGATCATGCACGCATGTGGTTAGGGCTCGGCTGAAATAAGCCCCTAGAATACCGGCACCTCCGGTGAGGAGATTTGAGTGCACGTGGTTAGGGCTTGGCTGAAATAAGCCACTAGAATACCAGCTTCTCCGGTGAGGAGATTGCTTGATTGCGTTGCTGTCTGCATGATCACGGACTGCTGTTGTGAATAGGCTGGAAATGAGTTCTGAGCAGAAGCTCCCTCTGGTGGTTACAAACGGTACTGGACTGTCCAGTGAAGATTGTGAGGATTGGGAATCAGGTGTTACTGACTGGTCTTATATAAGGGAGTCGCCTTCCCATCAGGGTTGCCGGTGATCAATTGTTCTGGTCTCAATCCTTGATTCCTGTTTCCTTGGTAGCCTGCTGTGTCGTTTCTGAATCTCCTGCTAACAGATAAGACATTTTCTTCTTTTTGTTTTTGTGCTTGATTTTTGCATTTTGTCCTGCACTTCTGTGGGGCCTTCAGGGTCCCTTCTGGGGGCTTTTGCCCTCTCAGTTCAGTTCAGCCACTGATGTTTGTACATTTGCTTTTTCCAGTTTTTTCAGTGGCTGCTGTTTTGTTTTTGGTTACACCAGAGAACTAATTTAGGTGGTAGAGGTCGTGTGATCTCAGGTGTTTTTGAAGTTAGTAGAGTTGGTGCTTTTCAGGGTTTTTTGGGATTGCAGTAAGTGCCCTTCCTATCCTTTTCTATTTAGTAAGTTTGGGCCCCAACGTTTGCTCATACTATTTTCTGTCTGTGTCAGTATTTCTTCTTGTCTAACCGCCATTACATGTTTGGGGGCTTTCTATGTTCTTTGGGGATCTGCTCCGGGGCAGATAGCTTTCCTCTTTCTATCTTTAGGTGTAGTTAGTTTCTCAGGCTGTGACGAGGCGTCTAGGACCAACGTAGGAACGCTCCACGGCTGCCTCTAGTTGTGGTGGTTAGTCAGGGTACTGCAATCTCATAGTTTCCAACTGCTCTGGTGTATTTCCTTTTTTGCCTGCTCTCCTCAGCTACCAAATCATAACAGTATCACTGGCCCAAACTGAAAATTATATGGTACTCACAGAAGGGAAAAATATTGTGGAAAGAAAAAAGTTGTCAGAGTTGTCAGAGATTTTTTTTTTTTTTCTGTTTGTTGCATTTTTTTTCCCTCTGTATCTCTGGGTGCTGAGGAGGATTTTTTTTTTCTCTCTCAATGGAGTTTGCACAGTTGTCTGGCCGTGTGGATCAGCTTGCCACTGAAGTTCGGAGTATGGCTACCTATCTTGCTAGGTTGCCTGTTGTGGAACCTAGGATCCCCATGCCAGATTTGTTTTTAGGGGATTGAGCTAAGTTTCTGAATTTAAAAAATAACTGTAAATTTTTTTTGCCTTAAAATCTAAGTCCTCAGGGAACGCAGCGCAGCAGGTTCAAATTGTCATCTCTCTCCTGCGCGGCGACCCTCAGGATTGGGCTTTTTCCCTGACACCTGGGGATCCTGTTTTGAGTGATGTTGATTAGTGTTGAGCGATACGATACCGCAAGTATCGGGTATCGGCCGATATTAGCTCTATCGGCCTTTCGATACTTAGTTTCGATATTTTCCATATATCGTATACCGGAATCGGAAGTTCCCATAATTCTTTGAGAGGCAATGTGATTTTAGTCAGCCAATGAGGAATCCTAAGAAGTGTGGGCACATCCTGTACTGCTGCGGTCATGTTAACTAATGGCATGGCTGTGATTGGATGCTGAAATGATGTCAGAATGCACTATAAAAGGCGCCGCCGCCATTTTAGCGTCACTGTGCTGTGAATTCAGTAAGGGACAGAACGCTGCTGTGCTGACTCTGAGGGACAGTTAGAGATTGCGATTTAGTGTTCTGTGCTGTAGGCAGGCTAGCACCAACCGCTGTGTAAAGCTTCCTTTTGCCTGCAGTGTTGTTTTAACAGCTCTGCAAGGTTGTGTGAGTGCAGGTGACGCTGCAGTTTGCTCTGCATGCAACGCTGTCTGTAGGCATCTGCACGTGTCACTCACAGACTCTTTTTTTTTCTTCAGTGTAATTCTTGCAGCTCCATGCAATTTAACTATTAGTGTGACGCGCTTCCATCCGTATCCAATACATTGGTTGCAAACACTATAGAAGTAGACAAAGGAGTAGCCTTTCACAGATTGTGAACAGTTGTGTTTCAGTGTTCACTTCAGTCTGTGTTTTTTATTTTTTGAGTGCACATCACGCTCCAGTTACTTGTTCAAGCACTGCTGCTTGTACTCTGTTGAGCGTGTCTCAGTGCCTCATCCTTTTCATTTATCTCCAATTGGTTCTGCTCCATTCCATTTAAAATATAATCTATTAGTGTGACGCGCTTCCATCCGTATCCAATACATTGGTTGCAAACACTATAGAAGTAGACAAAGGAGTAGCCTTTCACAGATTGTGAACAGTTGTGTTTCAGTGTTCACTTCAGTCTGTGTTTTTTATTTTTTGAGTGCACATCACGCTCCAGTTACTTGTTCAAGCACTGATGCTTGTACTCTGCTGAGCGTGTCTCAGTGCCTCATCCTTTTCATTTATCTCCAATTGGTTCTGCTCCATTCCATTTAAAATATAATCTATTAGTGTGACGCGCTTCCATCCGTATCCAATACATTGGTTGCAAACACTATAGAAGTAGACAAAGGAGTAGCCTTTCACAGATTGTGAACAGTTGTGTTTCAGTGTTCACTTCAGTCTCTGAGTAATAACCACACTTAGGCCTTATAACTTTTCTGACTTTCTTTATCAATCTACCAAGATGAAGAAGTCAGTGAGTAAGGCACGTGGTCGTGCCGTGGAGTTTCAGCAGGGAGAGGACGTGGGGATTCTGTGGCTGCTGCCGCCCTCAGTGACACAGCATCCACCAGTTTTACCCATGAGCGTTCCTTTATGCGCACTTTGGTAGGAGCTCGGCGTGCCCCCCTGCTGCGGGAAGAACAAATTGAAGCCGTTGTTGGTTGGATGGCAGCCAATGCATCGACTTCAATTCCTTCCACCTCCTCTCAGGAACACAACACTGTTGAGCAACCATCTGTCTGTTCACCGCCTGTCAAATTGCCCAGGCAGTCAGAGAGTTCTGTACAGGAGCCAGCTGAGTCTCTGCTTCTGTTCTCAGAATCTGTTGGCTCGCAAACACGGGCACAGGCAAGCAGCATTCTGCAATTTGAAGAAGAGGGAGTATGCAGTGATGCGCAACAGCTGTGTCTCTCTCAATCTGAAAAGGCGGGTGAGCCAGTGCCGATGGACAGCACACCGCAGAACGCATCTTATGATGATGATGAGACTCAGGTGCCAGGTTTTGTGGAGCATGGTGCTGCCCAGACCATCCAACAGCAGCAAGTGTTGGAAGAGGGTAGTGGAGATGATGAAGTCCGAGACCCAACATGGTGTGAGCAACAGGAAGGTGGTGGGAGCAGCTCTGAGGAAGAGATTGTCCCAACGGTACAAAGAGGAGGGAGAGGTAGGCTGCAGACTCGCTTGCCTGTAGCCTCCAGTTTGGCACCTGTTGGGAGCAGTTCTCTTAGAAATGTCAAAATTGGCGCTCCCATGACTTGCACTGCGTGGTCCTTTTTTGACAGACTTGTAGATGATATTTGCTATGTTCAATGCAAGCTGCGTAAGCAAAAAGTTAAAAGAGGTAAAATATCAGTAACCTGAATACCACAAATATGTGGAAACATGTACGGACAAAGCACGTAGCTGAGTTACAAAGACCACACTGGAGATGTAGGCCAACCTACAGCAGCACCTACATCTTCAGGTCGTGTTCGAGCCTCTACCTCCAGCTCACACACACCTGGTTCGGCTTTCTCACAGGATCTCCATGGAAGAACCTCGGTCACTGTTGTCCATAGACAAACTGTTATTCCACCCACAGCAGCAAGTTCACAGTCATCGTCACACTCCCAGAACAAAAAACAGCCATCGGTACCACAGGCATGGATAAAAGACGGCCATACTCGGCAAACCATCCACGAGCACAGGCTCTGAATGCTGGCATTGCAAAACCCTGTCCCTTGAAATGCTGTCATTCAGGCTGGTGGAGACTGACAGTTTCAGGAACTTTATGGCATTGGCAGTCCCACAATATAATGTGCCAAGCCGATTTTATTTCAGCAGGCAAGCTGTCCCTGCTCTGCAAAAACATGTCGAGGGAAACATTAAACATGCGCTACTAAACGCAGTCAGTAGCAGGGTCCACCTGACCACCGATGCGTGGACCAGTACCCATGGCCAGGGACGATACCTTTCCCTCCTGCCCATTGGGTCAATGTTGTGGAGCCGGGTACAGATCTTGCCAGTGGCGCTGTACGTGTTTCTGCCAACTCCAAGGATTGCAGGAATCCAGTCTGTACACATTGATTCCTCCTCCTACTCCAGTTCCTCAGAATCATCACTGCACGAGCCGTCACGGTATACCTCCACATGGACCCGTGAACGCTTACCTGTTGCGACCGATATGAGCACAGCCGTGGCCAAACGTCAACAGGCCGTCCTGAAATTAATTTCCATGGGGAATCGAAGCCACACAGCGCAGGAGCTCTGGGATGCCATCAAGCAGGAGAGCGACGTGTGGTTTTTGTCAGCTAATCTCCAGCCAGGCTTGGTAGTGTGTGACAATGGCCGAAATCTGGTGGCAGCTCTGGGCCTTGGCAACCTCACTCACATACCATGTCTGGCACATGTGCTCAACTTGGTCGTGCAGAGTTTTTTGAGGGACTATCCGGATCTTGATGCACTGCTGCACAAGGTCCGCCTAGAGTGCGCTCACTTGCGACGTTCCAGCATGGCCAGATCGCGCATTGCAGCTCTGAAAGTCAGATTTTGCCTTCCTGAACATCGCATCATATGTGACGTACCTACCAGGTGGAATTCCACGTTACATATGTTGGAGCGGTTGTGTGAGCAGCAGCCAGCAGTAATGGAGTATCAGCTGCAACAGGCGCAATCAACTCGCAATTTGCGCCGTTCACACTTCACCACTACTGAGTGGGCCTCTATGAAGGACATCTGCGACGTTTTGCGTGCGTTTGATGTCCCCAACGCGGATGGCGAGTGCAGATGATGCACTAGTCAGCATGACTGTCCCCCTTGTCTGCCTGCTTCAGAAATCACTGAAAGCACTAAAGGAAGAGGTTTTGTAAGAGGTGGAGGATGAGGAGTCACAAATTCAATTACCTTCAGGACAGTCAGTGCAACGTGGTTCCTCACAAAGGGCTGGGCAGGGCTCACTTTGGAGGAGGATGAGGAGGAGGAGGAGTCAATGGAGGAGGAAGAAATCCCTACAGAGGGAGGTACACAACGCTCTAGTCAGTATGTAGAGCGAGGGTGGGGTGATGCAGAGGAGGCAGAGATGACGCCTCTTCCAGAGGACAGCCTTTGTGGCCAGTTGGGAGTCTGCAGCACATGGTTGATTTCATGCTTCAGTGCCTGAGAAACGACCGCCGCATCGCCCACATTCTCACCACGTCAGGTTATTGGGTGTACACCCTCCTAGACCCTCGCTACCGGGACAACTTACAAACCCTCATCACACCGGTGAACCGGGACCGTAAAATGCAGGAGTACCAAGACACACTGGTGCAATCCATACTGTTGTACATTCCAGCCGAGAGAGCTGCTGCTGCTGCTACTGCTTTACAAAGCAGCTCTGTGCGTCGAGGCAGTGTAGACACCTCTACAACAAGAGGGAGCAGAAGCAGCGCCTCTGTACAGGGCAAGAGCTGTATGTTACAAATGTGGCAAAGTTTTGTGACAGCGCCAGCAAGGTCTACACCATCCGAGACAGCTCCAGTCACCAGGAAGAAACGTTTCCGTAAGATGGTGACAGACTACTTGGCTTTCCCTCTAAGTGTACTCCAGATGCCTCTTCCCCTTTCAAATTTTGGGTCTCTAAGTTGGATACATGGCCAGAGCTTAGCCAGTATGCATTGGAGGTGCTGGCTGCTCTGCTGCCAGTGTATTATCTGAGCGTGTCTTTAGTGCTGCAGGTGGTGTAGTAACAGACCGTCGCATGCGACTATCCTCAGAGAATGTAGACCGGCTTAATTTTCTGAAAATGAACAGGGCATGGATCTCACCTGAATTTGCCTGTCCGTTTTCAGATTAAATAACTGTTTGGCAAAGTTTTCCATGTCTCCTGTTATGTTCATCTTTCTACCACCTGAACTCTACTCCCTGGGCTACAACACTGCCATTTGTTGCTCGTAAGTAATTGGCAGGGGTACTGACTCATGGCCAGCCTGGTTACAGCACGACAGCTGTTTCCTGGCAGTGTGAACGTCAATTATCCTCCAATAAGTTGTGCTGTCGTGTTGCATTCGGGTTAGCCGACTCTATGGTGCCTGCAGTTTAGGTGATTCCTATGTGTGCTGTGGGATATGTAAATAAAGGCGGTTTCCATTGTGACAATAGGACAAGCACCCACTGTAGGACTGTGTGATTCGGTAACTGCGAACGGCTTGCGTCCTGTCAACTTACATTTTCATGGGTGCGTTCTTCTACCCGTCCGGGGTCCAGTACCGTCAACTGGTTCTCCCCAGTGCCTTTGGCCTAGGTGCCTCCATCTCCGTATCCGAGTTCCACCAATGTCTGCTGGTCCTTGTAGTGCTTTGGAGCACAGGTACCTCCTGCTTAGTAACCGTGTCACAGTAACGTCAGCTGGTACTCGGTTGTGACATTGCCTCTTTTCCTTCTGCTACCTGTCCGGGGTTCAGTACCGTCAACTGGTTCTCCCCAGTGCCTTTGGCCTAGGTGCCTCCATCTCCGTATCCGAGTTCCACCAACGTCTGCTGGTCCTTGGTAGTGCTTTGGAGCACAGGTACCTCCTGCTTAGTAACCGTGTCACAGTAACGTCAGCTGGTACTCGGTTGTGACATTGCCTCTTTTCCTTCTGCTACCCGTCCAGGTTCCAGCACAGTCAGCTGGTCCTCGTTACTTCCATTGTCTCTTGCTCCATCTGATACCCGTCAGAGTTCCAGTAACGTCAGCTGTTTCTCGGAAATTAGACGACCTTAAAGACCACCCAGAAGAAGATGACGACAACAAGGACGACGAGCATGAAGCCAACCAGCCTGAACACCATCACAAAGAAAAAATAAAAGATTACCCAGAAGAAGATCACCAACAGGACAAAGAAGGTTAAGACAAACTACAAGATACAGAACAAGAGACAGAAGAACAATAAGCAGAAGATCAAAAAGCAGAAGAACATGAAGTATAAGACCAAAATGAAGAGCAAAATATATGCTCTAAATTCTAAGCAGAAGAAGACTAAGCAGTGTATGGGGGTGAGTCCGTTCCACCTCGTGGTGCCCCTGGAAAATGCCTGCTGCTGCAGGCTAAACTGAACACGGACAAATACTGTTGTAATTTAAATCTTTTGTGACAGCAAGAACGGAAGGATGAACAATTCATACTTTTACAGATTACAAGTACAGGAATCTCTGTCACAAATAAGAATATGATGAAGAAGATGAAGAGGAAGAAGATGAAGAATTTGAATATGAAGAAGATTAATTAGTTTAATAATAACAATATGATAATGTAAACAAAAACATGAATAGCAAGAAGTTTAAGAAGAAGATTAAGAAGGTGAAGATGAAGAATAATTTGATGAGAAAGATGATGCTGCTGCTGAAGATTATGAAGGAGAAAGTGTGGCACTGGCAAAAGTTAAAAAGGTGAAGAGCATGGAAGTTGTGAAACATACATATTTGCCAAAATAGAAAAAAGGTTAACAACATTGTCAATTTGTTAGTCAATCCAAACGTATTTCCAAAAAAAAATATATTAATGCTATTCCAATGCATTGGGTTAAACATGTATGCCTTTATTGTCTCCTCAACTCCCCCAATACATTCTACATTAGTCTTTGTTGTTTTCCTTCATGTACAATTAACCAACAAGGCAAGAATGGTTTTTTTAATGTCAATATTTGGTTCCCATAGACTTACATTGGACTTCCGGTATCGGAATCGGATATCGACGATATTAGTGATATCGGCGATACCATTCCGATCCGATATTTTTAGATATCGAGCAGTATCGCTCAACACTAAGTTGATGCGTTTTTTCAGGCTTTGGGGTTATTGTACGATGAGCCTAATGTCACTGATCAAGCTGAAAAAACTTTGTTGGCATTAAGTCAGGGGCTTGAGGACGCTGAGTTATACTGTCAGAGATTCCGTAAGTGGGCAGTCCTGACCAAATGGAATGACGACGCTTTGGCAGCTCTTTTTCGGAAGGGACTGTCAGATAATGTAAAGGATGTTATGGTGGATTCCCTGTTCCCTCTGGTCTCAATGATTCTATGTCATTAGCGATTCAAATTGACAGACGTTTGCGTGAGCGGAAAGGTATGCGTGGAATAATTGTTGCCTTGTGAACCTGCTTCTGAATCCATGCAGTGTGATAGAGTGGTTTCTGGGGCACAGCGTCATGAATTTCGAAAGCGCAATGGGTTATGTTTCTACTGTGGTGATGCCTCTCATGCTATTTCTGTCTGCCCTAAGCGGGGAAGACGTTTTTTGCACGCTCAGTTGTCTTGGGTAGTGTTCAGACTAAGTTTTATTAACTGTTACCCTGATATGCTCTCTGTCCTCATTTTCTGCTCAGGCTTTTGTTGATTCTGGAGCAGCTATTAACCTGATGGATTTTGATTTTGCTAAACGTTGTGGGTTTCCCTTGATACCCCTACGGAAGTCTATTCCCCTACTGGGGATCGATTCTACCCCTTTGGCTGAGAATAAACCTCAGTTCTCTACTCAGGTCATAATGAGGGTAGAACCTGATCATCAGGAGAGTTGCAAATTTTTGGTTCTGTATAATCTGCATGACATTATCGCACTGGGTTTCCCTTGGTTACAGTCTCATAATCCTGTTTTGGATTGGAAATCTGTGTCTGTTACCAGTTGGGGCTGCCAATGTGTTAATACCAACACTCCTGTTTTTTCTGCCTCCCCCCAGGCTCAGGATGTTCCTGACTTTTTGATTGATTTTTCTGATGTGTTTAGCGAAAGTAAATCTGCATCCTTACCTCCCCATAGGAGCTATGACTGCACTATTGAATTAGTGCCTGGTAGTAAAATTCCCTAAAGGTCGCCTTTTTAACTTGACTGTACCTGAACATGACGCTATGCGGTCTTATATCAAGGAGTCATTGGAGAAGGGTCATATCAGACCATCCTCTTCACCCTTAGGTGCCGTTTTTGTCCCAAAGAGATCCAGAGACCTCTAAAAGTAACCCTTGTGCCTTTTTCTCTCGAAAATTTTCTCCCACTGAACGTACTTATGACGTGGGTAATCAGGAGTTATTAGCCATGAAGTGGGCTTTTGAAGAGTGGAGACATTGGCTGGAGGGACCCAAACATCAGGTGGTGGTCCTTACGGACCATAAGAATCTAGTTTATCTGGAATCTGCCAAGCGACTTAATCCTAGACAGGCCAGGTGGGCCTTGTTTTTCACACGTTTTAATTTTGTGGTTTCATTTCTTCCTGGCACTAAAAAATGTTAAGGCGGATGCCCTCTCGAGGAGTTTCCTGGCGGACTCTCCTGAGTTATCTGATCCTTCTGTTATTTTGAAAGAGGGTGTAGTTCTTTCCGCCATCTCGCCCAATTTGAGACTGGCTCTGGAGGGGTGTCAGGAGGATAAGCCCGAGCGCTGCCCTGTTGGGAAATTGTTTGTCCCGGACCAGTGGAAGAAGAGTGTAATGTCTGAGATTCATTGTTCCGCGTTGGCCGGTCATCCGGAATTTTTGGTACCAGAGACTTGGTTAGTCGGTCCTTTTGGTGGTCTACCTTGTCTCGTGATGTCAGGGAATTTGTGCAGTCCTGCGGGACTTGCTCTCACTCCAAGCCTTGCTCTCGTTCTAGTGGTTTGTTGATGCCATTACCTGTGCCCAAGAGACCATGGACCCATATCTCTATGGATTTCATTTCCGACCTCCCTGTTTCTCAGAGAATGACCGTCATCTGGGTGATTTGCGATAGGTTTTCCAAGATGATACATCTTGTGCCATTGCCTAAGTTGCCTTCCTCCTCTGAATTGGTGCCTTTGTTCCTTCAGCACGTGGTTCGTTTACACGGCATTCCTGAGAACATTGTGTCTGACAGAGGAGTCCAGTTTGTTTCCAGATTTTGGAGGACCTTTTGTTCTAAAATTGGTGTTCAATTGTCTTTCTCCTCTGCGTTTCATCCTCAGACCAATGGTCAAACTGAGAGAACAAACCAGACATTGGAGACTTATCTAAGATGCTTTGTGTCTGCTGATCAGGATGACTGGGTCTCTTTTTTGCCTTTGGCTGAGTTTGCTCTTAATAATAGGGCTAGCTCTGCCACTTTGATGTCTCCATTTTTCTGTAATTCTGGGTTTCACCCTCGATTTTCTTCGGGACAGACGGAGGCTTCTGTCTGTCCAGGTGTTGACTCTGTTGTGGAGCGTATGCAACAGATTTGGGACCAGGTAGTGGAGAGGTTGTCCCTCTCTCAGGAGAGGGCCCAGCGGTTTGCTAACCGGCATAGGACTGATGGTCCTCGGTTTAAAGTGGGGGACTTGGTCTGGTTGTCCTCAAGAAATATTCCTATGAGAGTGGCATCTCCTAAATTTAAGCCTAGGTTCATTGGACCTTATAAGATCATGGAGATTCTTAATCCTGTTCCTTTTCGTTTGCTTCTTCCAGGGACATTTAAGATCCATAACGTGTTCCACAAGTCCTTGTTGAAGAGGTTTGTTGAGCCAGTGGTTCCTACTACTGTGCCTCCTGACCCTGTTTTGGTTGAGGGCAATCTGGAGTATGTGGTTGAGAAAATATTGAATTCTCGTTTTTCTAGACGGAAACTCCAGTATTTGGTTAAATGGAGAGGTTATGGTCAGGAAGACAATTCTTGGGTGTTTGCTTCGGACATCCATGCTAGGAGACTCATCCGTGCTTATCATAGAACTCATCCTGACCGACCTGGTTGCTCAAATGAGGGTTCGGTGACCCCTCCTCAAGGGGGAGTACTGTTGTGAATAGGCTGGAAATGAGTTCTGAGCAGAAGCTCCCTCTGGTGGTTACAAACGGTACTGGACTGTCCAGTGAAGATTGTGAGGATTGGGAATCAGGTGTTACTGACTGGTCTTATATAAAGGGTCGCCTTCCCATCAGGTTGCCGGTGATCAATTGTTCTGGTATCAATCCTTGATTCCTGTTTCCTTGGTAGCCTGCTGTGTCGGTCTGAATCTCCTGCTAACAGATAAGACATTTTCTTCTTTTTGTTTTTGTGCTTGATTTTTGCATTTTGTCCTGCACTCCTGTGGGGGCCTTCAGGGTTACTTCTGCGGCTTTTGCCCTCTCAGTTCAGTTCAGCCACTGATGTTTGTACATTTGCTTTTTCCAGTTTTTTCAGTGGCTGCTGTTTTGTTTTTGGTTACACCAGAGAACTAATTTAGGTGGTAGAGGTCGTGTGATCTCAGGTGTTTTTGAAATTAGTAGAGTTGATGCTTTTCAGGGTTTTTTGGGATTGCAGTAAGTGCCCTTCCTATCCTTTTCTATTTAGTAAGTTTGGGCCCCAACGTTTGCTCATACTATTTTCTGTCTGTGTCAGTATTTCTTCTTGTCTAACCGCCATTACATGTTTGGGGCTTTCTATGTTCTTTGGGGATCTGCTCCGGGGCAGATAGCTTTCCTCTTTCTATCTTTAGGTGTAGTTAGTTTCTCAGGCTGTGACGAGGCGTCTAGGACCAACGTAGGAACGCTCCACGGCTGCCTCTAGTTGTGGTGGTTAGTCAGGGTACTGCAATCTCATAGTTTCCAACTGCTCTGGTGTATTTCCTTTTTTGCCTGCTCTCCTCAGCTACCAAATCATAACAGACTGCTATCCGCACAGCAGTTATCTGTGTATCCCTGTGGTGTTAACAGGACACAGTCTTTTTCTCAGCGGCTCTGTGACGCAACAGGGTTCGCTTTATAACGCTGGTTATACTTTGCGGCTCACTGAAGCTAAGTGAGAACGCACTTATCGCCATATAGCACTGTGGCATTCCCGTTAGCGGCTCTGGGGATTAACAGAGTCGCACTTACTGCTACAGCGCGCTACGGCGTTTATTTTAGCGACTCTGCGGGATAATAGAGTTCGCTACTTTCGCCATCTTACTAGCAGCGGTCTTCGCCTGCACAGTGGACCCCGGGCTGCGAACGCACCTCTCTATTATATCTATTAGGTGCGTTCCGCAGACCCTAACATAATACTAGCGCCAGGGTCTAGCTAGTAAAATGGCGGACGACCAGCGTCTACAGCAGTACAGTCATGGCCAAAAGTTTTGAGAATGACACAAATATTATATTTTCACATGATCTGCTGCCCTCTGGTTATTATGTGTGTTTGACAAATGTTTTTATCACAGACAGAAATATAACAATTGCAAACATATGAGTAACAAAAGCTTATATTGACAGTTAGAATGAGTTAATGCAGCAAGTCAATATTTGCAGTGTTGACCCTTCTTCTTCAAGACCTCTGCAATTCTCCCTGGCATGCTCTCAATCAACTTCTGGACCAAATCCTGACTGATAGCAGTCCATTCTTGGACAATCAATGCTTTCATTTTATCAGAATTTTTAGGTTTTTGTTTGTCCACCCGTCTCTTGATGATTGACCACAAGTTCTCAATGGGATTAAGATCTGGGGAGTTTCCAGGCCATGGATCCAAAATCTCTATGTTTTGTTCCCTGAGCCATTTAGTTATCACCTTTGATTTATGGCAAGGTGCTCCATCATGCTGGAAAAGGCATTGTTGATCGCGAAACTGCTCTTGGAGGTTTGGGAGAAGTTGCTCTTGGAGGACATTCTGGTACCACTCTTTATTCATGGCTGTGTTTTTAGGCAAGACCGTGAGAGAGCCGATTCCCTTGGCTGAGAAGCAACCCCACACATGAATGGTTTCAGGATGCTTAACAGTTGGCATGAGACAAGACTGGTGGTAACGCTCACCTTGTCTTCTCCGAATGAGGCATTTTCCTGATGTCCCAAACAATCGAAAAGGGGATTCATCAGAGAAAATAACTTTACCCCAGTCCTCAGCAGTCCACTGCTTGTCCTTTTTGCAGAATATCAGTCTGTCCATGATGTTTTTTCTGGAGAGAAGTGGCTTCTTTGCTGCCCTCCTTGAGACCAGGCCTTGCTCCAAGAGTCTCCGCCTCACAGAGCGTGCAGATGCACTCACACCTGCCTGCTGCCATTCCTGAGCAAGCTCTGCACTGCTGGTAGCCCGATCCCACAGCTGAAACACTTTTAAGAGACGGTCCTGCCGCTTGCTGGTCTTTCTTGAGCGCCCTGAAGCCTTTTTGGCAACGATGGAACCTCTATCCTTGAAGTTCTTGATGATGCGATAGATTGTTGACTGAGGTGCAATCTTTCTAGCTGCGATACTCTTCCTTGTTAAGCCATTTTTGTGCATTGCTATGATGACTGCACGTGTTTCTTTAGAGATAACCATGGTTAACAGAAGAGAAACAATGATGCCAAGCACCAGCCTCCTTTTAAAGTGTCCAGTGGTGTCATTCTTACTTAATCATGACAGATTGATCTCCAGCCATGTCCTCATCAACACCCACACCTGTGTTAATGGAGCAATCACTGAAAAGAGGTTAGCTGGTCCTTTTAAGGCAGGGCTACAATGATGTTGAAATGTGTTTTGGGGGATAAAGTTCATTTTCTAGCCAAATATTGACTTTGCAAGTAATTGCTGTTAAGCTGATCACTCTTTATAACATTCTGGAGTATATGCAAATTGCCATTAGAAAAAGTGAAGCAGTAGACTTTGTAAAAATTAATATTTGTGTCATTCTCAAAACTTTTGGCCATGACTGTACATCCAGCAGCTGGAGGGTAAGTTGGGGGTCCTCGAGCACACAACCTCAGCTGTGGATGTTACCGCAGTCGCTGTTCAGGCTGCTAGCGTAGCTACAGCCAGTTTGTCCACCGCTACCTCTGCTCCGACATTATCCCACCTCCCACTTCCAGACAAGTTTACGGGTGACAGTAAACATTGTCGGGGATTCGTGAGTCAGTGCTCTATACAGCTTGAGCTTCTGGCAACAAGTTTCCCCACGGAATGGGCTCAAGTGGCTTTTATTGTGTCTCTTCTGTCGGGCAGAGCATTGGAGTGGGCAACGCCGCTGTGGGAGCATGACGATCGTGTGGTGCGGAGTGCTCCTCGGTTTTTGGAGGCTCTGAAAAAGGTCTTTTTAGGACCTCAGGTCACGCACGATACGGCACTCCAACTGCTGGCAATGTCACAGGGCTTGTCCATGGTCAGCCAGTTCTCAGTCCAATTTCGGCCTTTGTCCTCTGAATTAGAGTGGCCAGATAAAGTTCTTATTCCAGTGTTCTGGAGAGGACTGGCAGACCATGTAAAGGATGCTTTGGCTACCAGGGAGATCCCTGCCACACTTGAGAAACTCATTTCTATATCTACCCGCATCGACCTCCGTTTTCACGAGCGGAGGTTAGAGCGGACCCAGTGTAGGCAGAGGTTTCAGCTGGCACCCACCTTTGCAAACTTCTTAAATTTCCCGTTCGGGCGTCCGACTCCCCAGAGACCATGGAGACTATTCAAGTGGGATCTAAGTCTCGGACAACTCGAGTATCCGTGGTCTGTAGAGTGTGTCAGCAGCCAGGACATTATGCCAACCGATGTCCCCAGCGAATGAGTAAACGGTCATGTTCACTGACCGTAGGTGCAGGGTCATAAGACGCGAGGGATTTTGCTACGAAAGTGCTCCTTAAAGGGTTAATCTCTCTAGGTTCATCCACTCTTCCCGCCAAGCTTTGTGTGAACTCTGGGGCAGAGGGAATTTTGTGTCCTCCTCCTTTGCCTCTCGCCATTCCATACCGCTGGTGACGCTCGCCGAGCCAATATCGGTGAGAGTATTGAATGGAACAATCCTGCCCTCACAAATCACCCACCAGACTGTCTCTCTACCTCTGTCTATGTCCCCTTCTCATCAGGAGAATATATCCCTTTTTGTTCTTCCTGAGGGAATAGATGAGGTTTTGTTGGAATTACCCTGGCTTCGCCACCACTCTCCCCATATTGAGTGGACCTCTGGGAGAATACTGGGTTGGGGTGATCATTGCAGAGACAGATGTCTCAGAGAGGACGTTCAGGTTCCCACCACGGAGAAACCCATAGACCTTGCTTCTCTCCCCAAGGTTTATCGGTCATACGCCGGCGTATTCTCCAAAATGGCAGCGGAGACTCTTCCGCCTCATCGCCCCTATGACTGTCCTATAGACCTTGCCTGGAACCGAGCCTCCTCGGGGAAGAGTGTATCCTCTCTCTCTTCCTGAGATGGAGGCCATGTCACAATACATCCAGGAAAATCTGGCAAGAGGGTTTATTAGGAAGTCAGTGTCACCAGCAGGGGCAGGATTTTTCTTTGTGCAGAAGAAGAATGGAGAATTACGACCGTGTATAGACTATAGGGGTCTTAACGGCATTACCGTTAAGAACAAATATCCTTTGACCCTAATATCTGAGCTCTTTGATAGGCTCCGGGAAGCAAGGGTATTTACTAAGCTGGATCTTCATGGTGCATATAACCTGATCCGCATCTGTGAGGGGGACGAATGGAAGACGGCATTCAATACCAGAGATGGAAATTACGAATATCTTGTGATGCCCTTCGGGCCCTGTAATGCTCCAGCCGTCTTCCAAGATTTCGTAAATGACATCTTCCGGGACATGCTTGCCACCTCTGCGGTAGTCTATGTGGATGACATTCTCATCTTTTCTCCAGATATGGACACCCACCGGAGAGATGTTTGCAGGGTCTTCGACCTCTTGCGGGCAAATTCCTTATATTCGAAGTTGGAAAAGTGTGTGTTTGAGCAGGAGTCTCTGCCATTCCTGGGCTATATCATCTCCACTCAGGGATTGGCTATGGATCCTGCCAAACTACAGGCTGTAATGGATTGGCAAGAACCCCACTCTCTTAAAGCGGTGCAGCGCTTTATGGGGTTCATTAATTACTATCGCCAATTCATTCCCCACTTCTCTACTTGGTAGCCCTCACCAAGAAGGGAGCCAATCCCAAATTGTGGTCAGAGGAGGTCTCCAAGGCCTTTACTACAATCAAGTCCCATTATGCTAGCGCTCCTATCCTACATCGTCCCGAGGTTGATAAGCCTTTTATATTGGAGGTAGATGCCTCGCCCGTTGGTGCTGGAGCAGTCCTTTTTCAAAAGGATGCTCAAGGTCGTAAACATCCTTGCTTCTTCTTCTCCAAGACCTTCACACCACCGGAGAGGAATTATTCCATTGGGGAAAGGGAGTTGCTAGCCATGAAGTTGGCCTTTTCTGAGTGGAGACATCTCCTGGAGGGGGCTCGCTTTCCCTTTCAAGTGTTCACTGACCACAAAAATTTGGTCTATTTACAGACCGCCCAGCGGCTAAATTCCCGTCAGGCCAGATGGTCCCTGTTCTTCTCCCGGTTCCATTTCACCCTCCATTTTCTCTCTGGGGAGAAGAATATTCGTGCCAATGCTCTGTCTCGCTCCGTGGTGTCCTCTGAGGAGGTGGAGGAGGAGCCTCGGCTGATTGTCCCCACAGAGAGCCTAAGAACTGTGGCCCCGGTTTCGCTTGAGTCTGTGCCTCCGGGCAAGACTTTTGTGCCCATCAATTTGCGACCGGAGGTACTCTCTTGGGCACACTCATCCAGGATAGTGGACATTTTGGGGCAAAGAGGACGTCTGAGTTGCTGGCGAGGACATACTGGTGGCCACATATGGTCCATGACGTCAGGGAATACGTTCAGGCGTGCGTCTCCTGTGCCAAGAATAAGTCTCCTCGACAACGGACAGCTGGGTTACTTTTCCCTTTACCGGTGGCAGACAGGCCCTGGGAGATGGTTGGGATGGATTTTGTGGTGGGCTTACCCAAGTCTCGGGGGTGCACCATCATCTGAGTGATAACCGACCACTTCTCCAAATTGGTGCACTTGGTGCCATTACCACGGTTACCATCTGCACGGGCCTTGGCATCATTATTCATCAGGCATATTTTCCGCCTATACGGTATGCCAGACAAAATTGTCAGTTATCGAGGTCCCCAGTTTGCGTCTCAGTTCTGGAGAGAGCGGTGTCGTTTACTCAGCATTGACTTGAATCTCTCCTCTGCATACCATCCCGAGACGAATGGGTTGGAAGAGAGGGCCAACCAGACCTTGGTCACATACTTGCGACATTTTGTCTCTGCCAGGCAGGATGACTGGGCATCCTTGCTACCGTGGGCTGAGTTCGCTCTAAATAATGCTGTGGCTGACTCCACCGGACAGACCCCATTCCTCCTGAACTACGGTCAGCATCCGCGGGTACCAGTGCCCATGTCGGTGTCTTTCGCCGATTCCAGGGTGGCAGACTGGGCTGTTGAGGCACGGGACATTTTGGACTGCACCCAGGATGCCATTCAGGCCTCCAAATAGAGGATGAGTTCCTACATTTGCTCCGGGTGACCTAGTGTGGCTTTTTGCCCGAAACATCAGGCTACGTGTACAGTAGAGTCCACCAAGTTGGCACCTCGCTTTTTGGGCCCCTTTAAAGTTCTTGAGCAGGTGAACCCGGTGGTTTACCGCCTAGCCCTTCCGCCTCGCCTTGGTATCACCGACACCTTTCACATGTCTCTCCTGAAACCCGTGGCCATTTCCCGGTTTTCCGAGTCATCTGCCGGGACGTCGGGTTCATCTACCAACGATCTTGAGGTGAACGCCATTGTTGGGTACAAGGTGGTACGAGGCAAAAAATTTTATTTGGTGGATTTGAGGGGTTATGGGCCTGAGGATAGGTCCTGGGAGCCTACCGAGCATGTTCACGATCCGCAGCTCATCGCTGCCTTTGAGCGCAGCGAGGCCCAAAGAAAGGGGGGCCCTAGGAGGGGGGGTAATGTTAGGGTTCAAGTTCCTGCTGCTGCACAAGGGGAGTCTCAAACCAGTCCCGCTGCGGTCCCCCATCCATCTCCGTCCGCAGTGGAGCCTGCTCAGCAGAGACGTCGGTTCCAGCGTCTTGCTCATTCCAATACTGTGCAGAGACTTGCTGCTGCCCTTCCTGGATCTTCTATTACAGCCAGTGCTGGAGCAGACGTCTTTGGGACGAAGTCCTGCGTTTCCCCTTCTGAGCATGCCCAGGGTAAGATCTCTCATTGGAGATCAGGGGTCACATGTTCAGGTACTGCAGCAGCTTCTATTGGTCCGCCAGGAAGGTCTTGAAACTACATGTGTTTTGGAACAGTTTCTCATTGGTCCTTTTTCTGGCAGTTCCTGTAGCTGTTACTATAAAAGAGTGGCATGGCTGGGCCGCCATGCGCTAGTATCAATTGCATTATGTGCTTTACGCCAGTGTGATCATGCACGCATGTGGTTAGGGCTCGGCTGAAATAAGCCCCTAGAATACCGGCACCTCCGGTGAGGAGATTTGAGTGCACGTGGTTAGGGCTTGGCTGAAATAAGCCCCTAGAATACCGGCTTCTCCGGTGAGGAGATTGCTTGATTGCGTTGCTGTCTGCATGATCACGGACTGCTATCCGCACAGCACCACAGACGGCACCTGAACCTTCATCCTACCAGGACCTCCAGTTGGTCCCTGCCCTGTCAGATTTCCATATATATGGCCTGGAGCCTTTTCAAGTTTTCATATCCCACAGTGGCCTCCTCTGTTCCTTTTCCGTTATCTTCCTTAAGGTTTGAGAAAGACCTATTGCAGGGTCGAAACGTTACCTCTACAAGTTTTTTATGCTGTGGTGTTTTCAAATAAAACTTTTTTCACTTGCATTGAAAGATTGTTTGAGTGCGGCTGTTTTTCCAATTCCCTGTGGTGTTAACAGGACACAGTCTTTTTCTCAGTGGCTCTGTGACGCAACAGGGTTCGCTTTATAACGCTGGTTCAGCGCCCTAGAATTTTACTTTGCGGCTCACTGAAGCTAAGTGAGTTCACACTTATCGCCATATAGCGCTGTGGCATTCCCGTTAGCGGCTCTGGGGATTAACAGAGTCGCACTTACTGCACGCTATGGCGTTTATTTTAGCGACTCTGCGGGATAACAGAGTTCGCTACTTTTGCCATCTTACTAGCAGCGGGGTTCGCCTGCACGGTGGACCCCGGGCTGCGAACGCACCTCTCTACTATATCTATTAGGTGCATTCCGCAGACCCTAACACTATGGATGATGCTCCAGTGTCTGATCTGCCCCATTTAGAATGCTCCAGTATATGATATGCCCCAAGAATGATGCTCCAGTGTCTTATGGGCCAAAATCATGCTCCAATATAATGGGCCCCATTATTAATTATCCAGTGTATAATGGGCCCCGTAAATGCTGCTCCAGTGTCTGATGTCCCCCATTTAGAATGCTCCAGTGTATAATGGACCCTATCTATGATGCTCAAGTGTATGCTGGTCCCCATATATAATTCTCCAGTGTATAATGCTCCCCATATATTGCTCCAAACATTAAAAAAAATGAAATACCTATCCTCGCTGTGCGCTGCTCTACTCTGGACTCCTCTGTGTCACCATCTTATAGCTCTCTGCACTTGGACTGTTTAGGCAGAGGGCGTACAGACGTGAAGTCATTGCGCTCTCTAACCTGAATGTCACTGTCAGGAAACGAGGAAGACGTCACAGTGGTGGAGCATGGAGAGGTAAATATTGCAAGTGCTGGGGCCCTGAGCAAGCAGGGGGGCCGACTCATGGGCGATGGCACTGGCACAGGGCCCCTCATAGTACACTGGTGTGTCTGACGGCGATTGTGCACTCCCACCATCAGAGACACTTTTTTTGTACTATGAGGGGCCCTGTGCCAGTGCCGTAGCCCACAAGTCGGCCCCCCACCTGCTCAGGTAACCGGCACTTGCCCGGGTGCGCCAGGTGCTGATGCCGGCCCTGGGGGTTGTAGGTTTTGTAGTCGTCCTTGCTTGCAAGTGCTTGTTCATTAAGCATGCAACTGGTATTCAAATTTCTGATATTTTTCCCTCAGCTAAAGGTCCTTCTGCACTTCATACAGATAACTAGAGTTGAGCATTCCGATACCGCAAGTATCGGGTATCGGCCGATATTCGCTGTATCGGACTTTAGATACTTAGTTCCAATATTTTCCATATATCGTATACCGGAATCGGAAGTTCCCATAATTCTTTGAGAGGCAATGTGATTTTAGTCAGCCAATGAGGAATCCTAAGAAGTGTGGGCACATCCTGCACTGCTGCGGTCATGTTAACTAATGGCATGGCTGTGATTGGATGCTGAAATGATGTCAGAATGCACTATAAAAGGCGCCTCCGCCATTTTAGCGTCACTGTGCTGTGAATTCAGATAGGGACAGAACGCTGCTCTGCTGACTCTGAGGGACAGTAAGAGATTGCGATTTTGTGTACTGTGCTTTAGGCAGGCTAGTTTAACAACCGCTGTGTAAAGCTTCCTTTAGCCTTGCAGTGTTGTTTTCACAGCTCTGCAAGGTCTGTGTGTGAGTGCAGGTGACGCGCTGCAGTTTGCTCTGCATCCAAGGCTGTTTGTAGGCATCTGCACGTGTCACTCACAGACTCTTTTTTTTTTTCTTTAGTGTAATTCTTGCAGCTCCATTCAATTGAAATTATAGTGTGACGTGCTTCCATCCGTATCCAATACATTGGTTGCAAACACTATAGAAGTCCACAAAGGAGCCTTTCACAGATAGTGACCAGTTGTGTGCACTGCAGTGTTCACTCTAGTCTGTGATATATTTTTTTTTTTGGTGAGTGCAGATCACGCTCCAGTTAGTTCTTAAACCACTGCTGGTTATAGTCTGCTGAACGTGTGTCACTGCTTCATCGTCATTTTTCTATAATTGTTGCTGCTCCATTCTATTTAAAATAACTCCAATCTATTAGTGTGACGCGCTTCCATCCGTATCCAATACATTGGTTGCAAACACTATAGAAGTCCACAAAGGAGCCTTTCACAGATAGTGACCAGTTGTGTGCACTGCAGTGTTCACTCTAGTCTGTGATATATTTTTTTTTTGGTGAGTGCAGATCACGCTCCAGTTAGTTCTTAAACCACTGCTGGTTATAGTCTGCTGAACGTGTGTCACTGCTTCATCGTCATTTTTCTATAATTGTTGCTGCTCCATTCTATTTAAAATAACTCCAATCTATTAGTGTGACACGCTTCCATCCGTATCCAATACATTGGTTGCAAACACTATAGAAGTCCACAAAGGAGCCTTTCACAGATAGTGACCAGTTGTGTGCACTGCAGTGTTCACTCTAGTCTGTGATATATATTTTTTTTGGTGAGTGCAGATCACGCTCCAGTTAGTTCTTAAACCACTGCTGGTTATAGTCTGCTGAACGTGTGTCACTGCTTCATCGTCATTTTTCTATAATTGTTGCTGCTCCATTCTATTTAAAATAACTCCAATCTATTAGTGTGACGCGCTTCCATCCGTATCCAATACATTGGTTGCAAACACTATAGAAGTCCACAAAGGAGCCTTTCACAGATAGTGACCAGTTGTGTGCACTGCAGTGTTCACTCTAGTCTGTGATATATTTTTTTTTTGGTGAGTGCAGATCACGCTCCAGTTAGTTCTTAAACCACTGCTGGTTATAGTCTGCTGAACGTGTGTCACTGCTTCATCGTCATTTTTCTATAATTGTTGCTGCTCCATTCTATTTAAAATAACTCCAATCTATTAGTGTGACGCGCTTCCATCCGTATCCAATACATTGGTTGCAAATACTATAGAAGTCCACAAAGGAGCCTTTCACAGATAGTGACCAGTTGTGTGCACTGCAGTGTTCACTCTAGTCTGTGATATTTTTTTTTTTTGGTGAGTGCAGATCAGGCTCCAGTTAGTTCTTAAACCACTGCTGGTTATAGTCTGCTGAACGTGTGTCACTGCTTCATCGTCATTTTTCTATAATTGTTGCTGCTCCATTCTATTTAAAATAACTCCAATCTATTAGTGTGACGCGCTTCCATCCATATCCAATACATTGGTTGCAAACACTATAGAAGTCCACAAAGGAGCCTTTCACAGATAGTGACCAGTTGTGTGCACTGCAGTGTTCACTCTAGTCTGTGATATATTTTTTTTTTGCTGAGTGCAGTCCACGCTCCAGTTAGTTCTTAAACCACTGCTGGTTATAGTCTGCTGAACGTGTGTCACTGCCTCATCCTTTTCATTTTTCTATAATTGTTGCTGCTCCATTCTATTTCAAATAACTCAAATCTATTAGTGTGACGCGCTTCCATCCGTATCCAATACATTGGTTGCAAACACTATAGAAGTACACAAAGGGGCCTTTTACAGCTAGTGAACAGTTGTCTGCAGTGTTCACTGCAGTCTCTGCGGAATAACAACACTTAGGCCTTTTAACTTTTCTGACTTTCTTTATCAATCTACCAAGATGAAGAAGGCAGGGAGTAAGGCACGTGGTCGTGGCCGTGGAGTTTCAGCAGGGAGAGGACATGGGGATTCTGTGGCTGCTGCCGCCCCCAGTGACACAGCATCCACCAGTTTTCCCCATGAGCGTTCCTTTATGTGCAGTTTTGTAGGAGCTCGGCGTACCCCCCTGCTGCGGGAAGAACAAATTGAAGCCGTTGTTGGTTGGATGGCAGCCAATGCATCGACTTCAATTGCTTCCACCTCCTCTCAGGACCACAACACTGTTGAGCAACCATCTGTCTGTTCACCGCCTGTCAAATTGCCCAGGCAGTCAGAGAGTTCTGAACTGGAGCCAGCTGAGTCTCTGCTTCTGTTCTCAGAATCTGTTGGCTTGCAAACAGGGGCCCAGCCAAGCAGCATTCTGGAATGTGAAGAAGAGGGAGTATGCAGTGATGCGCAACAGCTGTGTCTCTCTGAATCAGAAGAGGCGGGTGAGCCAGTGCCTATGGTCAGCACACCGCAGAACACATCTGATGATGATGAGACTCAGGTGCCAGTTTCTGTTGAGCATGGTGCTGGCCAGACCACCCAACAGCAGCAGGTGTTGGAAGAGGGTAGTGGAGATAATGAGGTCCAAGACCCAACATGGCATGAGGGACAGGAAGGTGGTGGGAGCAGCTCTGAGGATGAGATTGTCCCAACGGTACAAACAGGAGGGAGAGGTAGGCTGCAGACTCGGTGCCTGTAGCCTCCAGTTTGGCACCTGTTGGGAGCAGTTCTCTTCCAAAAGTCAAAATGGGCGCTCCCAGGACTTGCACTGCGTGGTCCTTTTTTGACAGACTTGCAGATGATATTTGCTATGTTAAATGCAAGCTGTGTAAGCAAAAAGTAAAAAGAGGTAAAAATTGCAGTAACCTCAATACCACAAATATGTGGAAACATGTGCGGACAAAGCACGTAGTTGAGTTACAAAGACACACTGGAGATGTAGGCCAACCTACAGCAGCACCTACATCTTCAGGTCGTGTTGGAGCCTCTACCTCAAGCTCACACACAGCTGGTTCTGCTTCCTCACAGGATCGCCATGGAAGAACCTCGGTCACTGTTGTCCAGAGACAGTGTTATTCCACCCACAGCAGCAAGTTCCCTGTCATCCTCACACTCCCAGGCCACAAAACAGCCATCGGTACCACAGGCATGGGATAAAAGACGGCCATACTCGGCAAACCATTCACGAGCACAGGCTCTGAATGCTGGCATTGCAAAACTCCTGTCCCTTGAAATGCTGTCATTCAGGCTGGTGGAGACTGACAGTTTCCGTAACTTAATGGCATTGGCAGTCCCACAATACAATGTGCCAAGCCGATTTTATTTCAGCAGGCAAGCCGTCCCTGGTCTGCAAAAACATGTCGAGGGAAACATTAAACATGCGCTACTAAACGCCGTCTGTAGCAAGGTCCACCTGACCACCGATGCGTGGACCAGTACCCATGGCCAGGGACGATACCTTTCCCTCACTGCCCATTGGGTCAATGTTGTGGAGCCGGGTACAGATCTTGCGAGTGGCGCTGTACGTGTTCTGCCAACTCCAAGGATTTCAGGAATCCAGTCTGTACACATTGACTCCTCCTCCTACTCCAGTTCCTCAGAATCATCGCTGCAGGAGCCGTCACGGTCTACCTCCACATGGACCCGTGAACGCTTACCTGTTGCGAACGATATGAGTACAGCCGTGGCCAAACGTCAACAGGCCGTCCTGAAATTAATTTCAATGGGGAATCGAAGCCACACCGCGCAGGAGGTCTGGAATGCCATCAAGCAGGAGAGCGACGTGTGGTTTTTGCCAGCGAATCTCCAGCCAGGCTTGGTAGTGTGTGACAATGGCCGAAATCTCGTGGCAGCTCTGGGCCTTGGCAACCTCACTCACATACCATGTCTGGCACATGTGCTCAACTTGGTCGTGCAGAGTTTTTTGAGGGACTATCCGGATCTTGCTGAACTGCTGCAGAAGGTCCGCCTAGAGTGCGCTCACTTGCGACGTTCCAGCATAGCCAGATCGCGCATTGCTGCTCTGCAAGGCAGATTTCGCCTTCCTGAACATCGCATCATATGTGACGTACCCACCAGGTGGAATTCCACATTACATATGTTGGAGCGGTTGTGTGAGCAACAGCCAGCAGTAATGGAGTATCAGCTGCATCAGGCGCAATCAACTCGCAATTTGCGCCGTTCACACTTCACCACTACTGAGTGGGCCTCTATGAAGGACATCTGCCACGTTTTGCGTGCGTTTGATGACTCAACGCGGATGGCGAGTGCAGATGATGCACTAGTCAGCATGACTGTCCCCCTTATCTGCCTGCTTCAAAAATCACTGCAAGCACTAAAGGATGAGGTTTTGGAAGAGGTGGAGGATGAGGAGTCACTAATTCACTCACCTTCTGGACAGTCAGCGCAACTTGGTTCCTCACAAAGGGCTGGGCAGGGCTCACTTTGTGAAGAGGATGAGGAGGAGTCAATGGAGGAGGAAGAAATCCCTACAGAGGGAGGTACACAACGCTCTAGTCAGGATGTAGAGCGAGGGTGGGGCGATGCAGGGCAGGCAGAGATGATGCCTCTTCCAGAGGACAGCGTTTGTTGGGCAGTTGGGAGTCTGCAGCACATGGTTGATTTCATGCTGCAGTGCCTGAGAAACGACCGCCGCATCGCCCACATTCTCACCACATCAGATTATTGGGTGTACACCCTCCTAGACCCTCGCTACCGGGACAACTTACAAAGCCTCATCACACCGTTGAACAGGGAGCGTAAAATGCGGGAGTACCAAAACAGACTGGTGCAATCCATAATATTCTCCATTCCAGCCGAGAGCACTGCTGCTGCTACTGCTTTACAAAGAATCTCTGTGCGTCGAGGCAGTGGAGACACCTCTGCAACAAGAGGGAGCACAAGCAGCGCCTCTGCACAGGGCAAGAGCAGTATGTTACAAATGTGGCGAAGTTTTGTCTCAGAGCTACCAATGTCTACACCATCCGAGACGACTCCACTCACCATGAGGCAACGTTTACGTCAGATGGTGACAGACTACATGTCTTTCCCTCTCAGTGTACTCCCAGATGGCTCTTCCCCTTTCAAGTTTTGGGTCTCTAAGCTGGATACATGGCCAGAGCTTAGCCAGTATGCATTGGAGGTGCTGGCTTGCCCTGCTGCCAGTGTATTATCTGAGCGCGTCTTTAGTGCTGCAGGTGATGTACTAACAGACCTTCGCATGCGACTATCCTGAGAGAATGTAGACCGGCTTACTTTTCTGAAAATGAACAAGGCATGGATCTCACCTGAATTTGCCTGTCCGTTTTCAGATTAAATAACTGTTTGCCAACGTTTTCCATGTCTCCTGTTATGTTCATCTTTCTACCACCTGAACTCTACTTCCTGGGCTACAACACTGCCAGTCACAGGGGAATGATCAGTTACAAAACAAAATGTTATCCCCAACAAATAGTAGCGCAACGACTCCAGTGCCCACTTTATCGCCAGGCAATCTCTCTCTACAATGCTGTATCTGTTTTTTTATGGAGTAAGCTTTCGACTCAGAAAACTAATGGGATGCTCATCCCCGTTAAGCTCCAGTCCTGTGACAACACGGCACCCAGACCTACCTGTGACGCATCAGTCTGGACAATGAATTCTCTTTTGAACTCGTGTGTGATCAAAACTGGTGACCCACACAGTGCCCCTTTTATTGCCCCTGTTGATGACCCCTTGCTGATTTATTAACTGGCCCCACCAGATCCATGGGTATTCTCTCAAACACGAACTCTATAATTGTTAAAGGCACTAAGGGACTCAGAAAATGATGCTGCGGACTGTGTAGCTGGCACACGCGACAATAGTTACAATACCGTTTAACTTCTTCATAGACCCCTAGCCAGTAAAACCGTTGTATAATTCTGTGTAGGGTTTTCTTTTGACCCAAATGTCACCCTAGTACATGCGCATGCGCTAAGTCCATTAACAACCTCCGATATCACTGCGGTAGCAGCAATTGCTCAAAAATTTCCACATGTATTTTATAAACCCGAAACAACAAATCTTGGTTCAGCTCTAATCGGTCAAATACTGTAGCTACCCCGTGGTGTTGGGGTTCCCCATTGACAACCAGTAAATTTTCACGGGCTCGACTCAACGTAGGGTCACGGAGTTGAGCCGTACAAAAATTGTCACCTGACACATTTAAGTATTACAATTCTGGTCCCGGTGGAAAATCTTCCATCTCCCCAACTAACACTTCTATAGGAGAGGTGTTTTCATCCTCCACCGAAGGCAAAGGTGATACTGACCAATGCACACATGTGTTATGCATAGTGAGACTGATAGTAGCCAAAGTTGTTGTCCATGGGCTCAGTCAGGTGGGGGCAATCAGCTCTCACATGTCATGGTTCTTGGCACTGACAACAGATTATGGGGCCCCTTTCGTTCCCCGACCCTTCCTGGGTGGCCCTCAGAGTCTCTGCTCGCCAAGCTGTGGGTGAAGGTTTGGTGAATTTAATTGGTAGCTTCCGGGTAGTCTCTCCCTGTATCTCCATGGTAGGCCCATATCTTTCAATGAGGTCTACCATTTGTAGACCATCAGTAGGGGCTGCCTGTCCAACCCATGTTTGAAGGGTGTGGGGCAAAGTTTGCCCGAATTTATCAGTCACTATACGATCCAGCATATCGCGGGGTGACAACACCTCAGGCTGAAAGCACTTTTCTATCAGGTGTATCATGTCATAATACTGGGACCGAGCTGGCTCGGAAGGGGAAAACTTCCATTGTTGTACACGCTGGGCCAGGAAAAAAACATTTACCCCAAGACGTGCAAGTATCTCACCCTTCACGCTCTCATAGTCTTCCTGTTGCTGGGGAGGGTAGGTCCCTATAGGCTTTAGCGGGTCCTGTAGTCAAAAACGGAGCCACGATCTCGGCCCACTGGTCCCGGGGCAGTCTCTCCCTTTTAGCCACGCCTTCAAACATCTCCAGCTACACCTCAACGTCTTCTGATTGCTCAATCTTTCGGATTGCTGTACGCACCGCTTTCCGGACATCATGGCATCCCCGGGCAGCTCTTACTGTCTGCGGCGCTGTGATGTGCTGCATCAGTAAACTATTGGTTTCCTGTTGCTGTCGATTAAATATCTGCTGCTACATAGCCTGCTGCTGTATAGCCTGCTGCCGCTACATAGCCTGCTGTTGTATAGCCTGCTGCTGCTGCATAGCCTGCTGTTGCTGCTGTGTAGCCTGCTGTTGCTGTCGCATGGCCTCCACTAGCATTTTTACTTTGTTCTCCATCTTTGGACAGTTATCCAGCCAGTTTTGGTGCACTTTCTAAAACCAGGACATTTACTGTCATGCATGAAAAACAGCCTGACCTCACTGCGTTGCCCGCATTCTCCAACAATTGTAGGGAACCGCTGTGGTAGGCAGGGCTGGGCCGCAGTAATGAGGCAAACACATAGTCTTTTATTTCAAAGTTCAGTGATTTTAATCATGAGTTCAACAAAAAGTCCATATAACAAAATGAAAACAGAACATAAATCACTCCAGTTTGGAGAACCACTGGTCACAGACTCACCCTTGATTGTGACGGGCTTAACTAAGCGGCTGCAGGTCAGCTGAGACCGCCAGGTCACATTCCGGGTGGTCTGTTACTCGCTTCCTGGTGCACACTGCCACACAGTAACAAAACAATGTTCCAGGCTGACTCCAGTCAAACTCCTTCCTTCCACACAACAACTACAACAGCTCCTTGTTTTATAGGCCTACAAAACACCATCAGGTGACGTACACATCAGCTGACCAGATCACGTGACTATGACCTCATCACAGGTCGTAGTAATCATGGAAAATCATGAGCAAACTTCAGTGTGGTTGAAGAAATATATCTCCCATCTTGTCAAATCAATTGTCTACCACCTCTTCTATTATATTACGCAGGCGATTTCTGTAGAAATAATGCACTTGTAGAGTTTCAATAAAGTGAGAAGGGGGCTAATTGAATTTTTCCATAATCTCCTTGGATGTCAGCCACCTACACTCTTTTAGGTGCATGAGATGGAATACTGTATGTACAGTCATGGCCAAAAGTTTTGAGAATGACACAAATATTATATTTTGACATGATCTGCTGCCCTCTGGTTTTTATGTGTGTTTGACAGATGTTTTTATCACAGACAGAAATATAATAATTGCAAACATATGAGTAACAAAAGCTTATATTCACAGTTAGAATGAGTTAATGCAGCAAGTCAATATTTGCAGTGTTGACCCTTCTTCTTCAGGACCTCTGCAATTCTCCCTGGCATGCTCTCAATCAACTTCTGGACCAAATCCTGACTGATAGCAGTCCATTCTTGCAAAATCAATGCTTTCATTTTGTCAGAATTTTTAGGTTTTTGTTTGTCCACCCGTCTCTTGATGATTGACCACAAGTTCTCAATGGGATTAAGATCTGGGGAGTTTCCAGGCCATGGACCCAAAATATCTATGTTTTGTTCCCTTAGCCATTTAGTTATCACCTTTGCTTTATGGCAAGGTTCTCCATCATGCTGGAAAAGGCATTGTTGATCGCCAAACGGCTCTTGGAGGGTTGGGAGAAGTTGCTCTTGGAGGACATTCTGGTACCATTCTTTATTCATGACTGTGTTTTTAGGCAAGACTGTGAGAGAGCCGATTCCCTTGGCTGAGAAGCAACCCCACACATGAATGGTTTCAGGATGCTTAACAGTTGGCATGAGACAAGACTGGTGGTAGCGCTCACCTTGTCTTCTCCGAATGAGGCGTTTTCCTGATGTCCCAAACAATCGAAAAGGGGATTCATCAGAGAAAATAACTTTACCCCAGTCATCAGCAGTCCACTGCCTGTACCTTTTGCAGAATATCAGTCTGTCCATGATGTTTTTTCTGGAGAGAAGTGGCTTCTTTGCTGCCCTCCTTGAGACCAGGCCTTGCTCCAAGAGTCTCCACCTCACAGTGCGTGCAGATGCACTCACACCTGCCTGCTGCCATTCCTGAGCAAGCTCTGCACTGCTGGTAGCCCGATCCCGCAGCTGAAACACTTTTAAGAGACAGTCCTGGCACTTGCTGGTCTTTCTTGGGCGCCCTGAAGCGTTTTTGGCAACAATGGAACCTCTCTCCTTGAAGTTCTTGATGATGCGATAGATTGTTGACTGAGGTGCAATCTTTCTAGCTGCGATACTCTTCCCTGTTAGGCCATTTTTGTGCATTGCAATGATGACTGCATGTGTTTCTTTAGAGATAACCATGGTTGACAGAAGAGAAACAATGATGCCAAGCACCAGCCTCCTTTTAAAGTGTCCAGTGGTGTCATTCTTACTTAATCATGACAGATTGATCTCCAGCCATGTCCTCATCAACACCCACACCTGTGTTAATGGAGCAATCACTGAAAAGAGGTTAGCTGGTCCTTTTAAGGCAGGGCTGCAATGTTGTTGAAATGTGTTTTGGGGGATAAAGTTCATTTTCTAGCCATATATTGACTTTGCAAGTAATTGCTGTTAAGCTGATCACTCTTTATAACATTATGGAGTATATGCAAATTGACATTAGAAAAAGTGAAGCAGTAGACTTTGTAAAAATTAATATTTGTGTCATTCTCAAAACTTTTGGCCATGACTGTATATCTTTAGTATGCCACGTCTCAAAAACGTGGTCTGTCACTCCCACTGGGAATTCTGGGTGAGCCCATAAAGGCATGTGTTTAGATAACTGAGAAGACAACCCATGCGCTCGTCTGGTTGCCTTACAGGCAATTACTGTATCGCGTAGTAGCGCTGATCACTATGACCGTGAGTTTACAAATCACAGTGTCAACACATGAGGCCAAAATACAACCCTCTGTCAGTCCAGATTCCAGCAATACATCTGAGTAGGACTAAGTCCCCTTAAACCAATCTCTCCCCACTCTGATCAAGCACGAAAAGTTATAACTCCTAACGTTTGGCACGGCCAGGCCCCCATGTTTTACTGCACGCATCATTTTTCGTATTGCTATTCTGGGCCGTTTTCCCCTCAAGATGAATATGGTCAATACTTTTTTTATCCGTGAAACATCAGCTTTACGTAACAGGATTGGAATAGTCTGAAGCGGGTATAATAGCCTTCCAAAAATAATCATCTTAAGAAGGTGACAACGGCCCAGAAGAGACAGGGGCAAATCATGCCACCGCTCCAATTGACGTACAACCTTGTCCAATTAGGGTTCATAGTTAAGTTTGTATTGAGTACTAGAATCTCTTCCTATTTTGATTCACAGATATGTTATAAATAAAGGTTTTAATTACTTCTGTCCCCCATCAGTAAGCACACGCAAGCTCACGAGGATTAGGCTTTAACAATTGAAAAATTTCACTCTTGTAGTCTTTGAAGCGAAACCACAGAATTAGTTAAAAAATTTTTATCCAGTCTAATAGCCCTTTGAGATGGTCTTGGGGATGTGCCATATAAATGAGTATATCGTCTGCAAACAATGTGAGTTTGATCTGCCGACCCCCTACCTTTATACCGTCATATACTGTGTTATCCTCCACGTGTGTAACTAATGGCTCAAGGGCTATATCAAAGAGCAAAGGTGATAATGGACATCCCTGAGGAGTTCCCCTCTGTATTGTGAAAGTAGCCGAAAGGTGACCTGTGTTGTGTATTTGTGCCTGTGGGTTGGCGTAGACACCTGATAGGAAAGTCATAAACGTGCCTCTCATGGCAATTTTGTCCAGGACCATTGGCAACCAACTTCAGCTCACCCTATCAAATGCCTTATCACCATCTAAGGATAGCATGACAGGACTCGATGTTGTCAGACAACGATATTTATCTACAACTGCTATTACTTTCCTAATGTTATTCATGGGCGATCTTGGCCTAACAAAGGCCACTTGTGATGGCCCTATCAGCGTAGGAAGAATGCTACTCAAACGATCTGCCATGATCCTGGACAAAAGCTTGATATCCTGGTCAATGAGTGAGAATGGACGATAGGATCCAGCCAGATGTGAAGGTTTGTTGGGTTTTAGTAGCACCTTCATGTGTGCCATGTTTGAATGGATGGGCAACCCTCCTGTCTCCAATATATGATTGAAGGTGCCTACCAATGTGGATGGGATATCCTCACTCAATAATTTTAATAATTTGGCTGTAAACCCGTCAGGTCCTGGAGCTTTCCCAGATTTAAAGTCACTTATCGCCGCTGTCACTTCCGTCACCTCAATTGTTTTTTTTAAAAGGAGAAGCTGATAGTTTGTGAAGGATGGTAACCGTATTCCATCTAGAAAGGTCTGACCCTCCGCACTATCCGTATGTTCCACCTTATATAAGTCTGAGTATTAATCTTGTAGAATCGTGATTATGCTTCGAGGGTCTGTGTTCATGATCCATGTTTATTCGTTAACGCAGTAATATGTTGATGACGAATGTGATTTCCTTTCGCTAGTCGTGCTAATAGTCTCCCTGATTTGCTACCATAACGATATACATCGGCTCTATAATTCATATTACTGCTTCTCTCTCATCGATATACCCATACGTGTAAGTCAGCCTTAGCCTGCTTGCATCTATTTTTATCCTGTGTTGATCAAGTTGTCTTGTTTGCCGTGTAGCTATCGCGTAATATCCTGCTAGCCTGCGAGTAGTTTGTCGCTATCTTCCTTTTTAGCGTTGTCTGATAACCTATTAGTTTCACGCGCATTAATGCCTTCCCTGCTGCCCATAAAAGTTCCGGCCTATCCCTACTATCTGCATTATCACTTACATATTCCAAACACCATTGCTTCACCTGATGTCGAAACTTCTCATCCATTAACAAATAGGTAGGGAAGCGCCAAGTTTGGTCTGGCCCCATCTGAACCATATGTGGCATGTGGCAGGGTCACTGATACGGGCGCGTGGTCAGATATAGCTACGTTGTGCACATCTGCCTCTTCCACTCCCCTTACTAGCTCCTGTGATAGCAATATATTATCTCTTCTGGACCAAGAGTCATGTGGCGCCGAATAGAAGGAATATTCACTGCCATCTGGGTTCAGGTGTCTCCAAAATTCTACAAAGTTATTCGTGTCTAGCAAGGGTTATAAACGTGTGTCATGTGATCGCACATTCGTTCGCATCGACCTACAGTTCTTCACTGGTTCGATTCACCGTATTTAAGTCACGCCCGGGGGTGGTTTTAATGCTCTCCTATCGGCCCGATATGCTTGGACACCTGGGAGAAATTCAGGAGCGTCTCCAAACTCCCTCCTCACATGTCAGCGCAGGAACCGGAAGAGGGAACGTGCTTGTTTTGTTGCTCATAGGTGGAGTTTTATACAGTAAATGATTACTGCTGTCTTATTTTTTGCGTCCCTAGGGCAGAATAAGGCTGCGTAAAGTCACATTTTAGAGACACTCATATAATAGACACACGCTACCCTACCCGTCACATAAGGAAGGTATTGTTACAGGATAAAGCCTTGCGCAACCAGACATGCTTTTACCCTCTTCAACATTCTACAAGCCAAAAATGCATGATTGCAGCCGCAGCCTTTATTGACGTACAGTATAACATCGACATTACCCATCAGAGGCTGCCCACTGTCTACAACAAGAAAGGCACATCCAGCCCATGAATGGCAGCGCTTCCCAGGACTCACATCCAAAGATGATATTTCATATTTTTTTATTTAATAAGTTAAAATGGAGGAGATACAACGCGTTTCGGATACAGTATATATCCTTCATCAGGTATCATAAAAACACAGTACAAATCCTAATAATATAAAATTCAGTAACACTTATATATAGTGGCAAACCTTTTATCCCAGTCTCAGACACTTGATTTAGGGAGTGGACCAAGTTCAGGAGCACACCCACCAACTTTGACAGCATAGATGCAAGAAAAAAAAAAAAAAAAAAAAACATTCAAACTCTCTCTATGATATCATAGAGAGAGTTTGAATGCTTTTTTTTTTTTTTTTTTTTTTTCTTCTTGCATCTATGCTGTCAAAGTTGGTGGGTGTGCTCCTGAACTTGGTCCACTCCCTAAATCAAGTGTCTGAGACTGGGATAAAAGGTTTGCCACTATATATAAGTGTTACTGAATTTTATATTATTAGGATTTGTACTGTGTTTTTATGATACCTGATGAAGGATATATACTGTATCCGAAACGCGTTGTATCTCCTCCATTTTAACTTATTAAATAAAAAAATATGAAATATCATCTTTGGATGTGAGTCCTGGGAAGCGCTGCCATTCATGGGCTGGATGTGCCTTTCTTGATTTACTCATCCTGTGTGAGCCTGAATCTGGCTCTTTCACTTGGATCCACCTGAGGCAAGCTGCAAGCCCTGTCTATTGAAAAGTATCCCAGAAGGATTTTTGAGGATACACAATCTAAAGCCATATTAGTCTTCTATCAGGTGAGTGCATAAAATTGTGCACACTCTAAAGACTATAATATTGTTTTTACGCACTTAGGGCGCCGCGATTTGTCTATTCTTCTCTCCCAAACAGGGTTTTTTTTTTTTGTACACTGTCTACAACAGACATAGTATATACCTTTGCTATCCGTAGCCTTTGTTTCACCTCCACTTGCAGGCACCCACTTAAATTGTGACAATGTTTTTTTTTTTAAAATTTTTTTTTTTTTTTATCGTACATTATTGCGTCATCTCATCACTTTGATGAGTCCATGCTGGACATGTAATAAATGGTGTCCGAAATAACAATTTTCGTGAGTGAAATTATTGAAATCTGTGTGACTGTCACAGATTTCTTGTAATGATGATGATGAGTGACTATTACAAAATCCATTGTCTTCACTATGTTATGGTTTAACATAGCGTTCCTTACGCATCATTCCTAAAAACAAAAATGGACTTTTATTCATAAATTTACATCACTATATTTTGTAAAAATAATTTTGGGTGGTGTGTTGTTCCATTTCTTGTTGCCATGTGCTTATATGCGTTTATATTTTAAGGGTGTTTATTTTTATTCTTGGAATTGAAATTTATCATTTTATTGTCCTAGTAAAACTTCATTTTTTATAGTTTAAAGTACATACATTTGCAATGGCCACGTAACAAGGCAATAACTCAATATTTAAATTTAAAACCCTTCTTGACCCTGGGCTTCAACAACGCCAGTTGCTGATCAGAAGTGTTGGATGCACAGATCAAAACAATCGCTGATGTGTTTGTGGGGTTCAGTAACGCCTGCTGTTCCCCTGCTGGGTGTCTGGCAAAATTTTTTGCTGCTAACTCCAAATTTAACTTCAAACATCTCATATTAGGCCTCTGCCTATACCCTCCTTGACCCTGGGCTCCAACACCGCCAGTTGTTGCTCGGAAGTTCTGTTAGCACAGTCAACACTTGCTCCTGTGTTAATGGGGTTCACTAATGTCAGCTGTTCCCTTGCTGTGTGTACGGCAAAAAGTCCTGCTGCCTCCACCCTGTTCTCTTCTCATCCCTGAATTATTTAAGAAATTAAATGAAATTAAATGGAAATTAAATTCAGGGAAATTAAATTCATAGAAAGAGGTTATACTTTACACTTTATGGGTTAATATGAAGAAGAATAATAGTTTAATAAGAACAATCTGAGTAATATTAACAAAAAGATGAATAGCAAGAAGTTTAAGAAGAAGATAAAGAAGGTGAAGATGAAGAATAATTTGATGACAAAGATGTTGCTGCTGAAGATTATGAAGGAGATATTGTGGCAAAAGTTAAAAAGGTGAAGAGCATGGAAGTTTTGAAACATACATATTTGCCAAAATAGAAAAAAGGTTAACAACATTGTCAATTTCTTCGTCAATCCAAACGTATTTAAAAAAAATATATATTAATGCTATTCCATTGGATTGGGTTAAACATCTATGCCTTTAATGTCTCCTCAACCTCCCCCAATACATTCTACATTACTCTTTGTTGTTTTCCTTCATGTACAATTATCCAACAAGCCAAGAATGGGTTTTTTTTAATTACGATATTTTGTTCCCATAGACTTACATTGGATTTCCGGTATCGTTATCGGGTATCGCCGATATTTTGTGGATATCGTCGATACCATTCCGATCCGATATTTTTGGATATCGGAAAGTATCGCTCAACTCTACAGATAACCTTTGCCTCATCAATAGGATTTTGGTCAAAAAAGTGCCGCACTGGACACTTCCTACTATGGTATAAATTTTCAGGTCTTGCATGCTGTGCTAATTGGACGGTCTGGTCAAGCTGTCCTGCAACTCTTTTTGCTTTTTTAAGATGTTTTTGTAATGCTACGGGCCTGCCAGATAACCACTGCTGCAATGTCGATGCCTGCTGCGGATCGTTTCCTCTTCTGAGCTATTGCCAATGGCACCCTCTTCCCCCAATGGATGCCAATCCGGGTCAACAGCTGGGTCATCCATCACCTCCTCTTCAATTTCATCTGCACCTTCCTCTGTGTCAACGTGTAAGGTGGTATAGTATGCAGGAAGGGGCACCTGAGTTTCATCAGGGTCACATTCTGGCTCAGTAGACTGCGAGGGCAATGTAGTGCTCTGGGTGAATGTACCAGCAGAATCATCTAGCAGTGGCTGTGCATCAGTGCACTCCATCTCTGATTCATGTTGGACTGTGGAATTCAGGCTTGATAATCCAGGCATGGTATGTGAAAAGAGCTCCATGGAGTAATCTGCCGTGTGGGCTGCCGCATCCTTCAGTTTTGGTGGGGATGAAGCACACAAGGTAAGCTGTTGTTCCTGACCAGGAGCCTGCACTGACGACTCAGTGCTTGCATTGTTTGAAACTTCAGAAGAGGAGGCGATAGAGCTGGAGGCTGTTTCGGCAATGTAAGCCAAAACCTGTTCCTGATGCTCCAGGTTTAAAAGCAGTTTACCTACTCCCAGTAAAGGGAGCCTTCCAGGCCTTCTTGAGCCAGACAATGACGCCGGCTCAATACCTCCTGCCTTAGGTGCTATTTTGCTTTTGGCACTTCCAGCAGATGCACCACCACCACCACCATCAGTACCAGATGGCCCCCCCGCCCACGTCCGCGGCGTCTTCCACCATACATCCTCATGTTTGTGAAAATGTTCCCAATATACCAGCAGCTATATGGTACTGTATCAGAAGCGTACAGCTGTATGCATTCTAGGGATAATTGTAAATCTCAGTATATATTTCAGGAGGCATACACAGACACTCTCAGGCTCAGTATGGATTACACTAGAATATTAAAAGTAGAAAAAGGGTAATGTATTAGAAGCATACAGCTGTATACAGTCTTGGGGTAATTGTAAATCTCCGTATATTTTGCCAGAGTCAGACACAGGCTTTCACAGGCTCAGTATGGATCACACCAGAGTATACAATGTTGAGGTAATTTTTACATCTCCGTATATATTTCCGGAGTAACAGACAGACTCTCACAGGCTCTGTATGGATCACACCAGAATATAATAAGAAGGAAAAGGGGTACTGTATCAGCAGATACCAGGGATATATAGTATAGTGAAATTATTCTAAATTTCCGTTTATATTTCAGGAGGCAGAAAATGTTGCTCACAGGCTCAGTATGGATTACACAATAATATAAAAAGAAGAAAAAGGGGGTACTGTATCAGCAGAAACTAGGTATATATAGTATAGTGAAAATATTCTAAATCTCAGTATATATTTCAGGAGGCAGACACTGGAGCTCTCAGTCTCAGTATGGATTACACAATAATATAAAAAAGGGGTACTGTATCACCAGATACAAGGTATATATAGTATAGTGAAAATGTTCTTAATCTCCGTATATATTTCAGGAGGCAGACAAAGACGCTTACAGGCTCAGTGTGGATTATAAAAAAACAGATCAGCAAGAAATAATCACACATGTGGACCAATGTTCCAGGTGTCAATGATGCACTTAGAGTGGTGGGTGGAGGAGGATTTTCTGGCAAAAAGTGTACTGTATCCCAAGAGTACAGCTGTATACAGTCTAGCGGTCATTGTAAATCTCCGTATATATTTACTGAGTTACAGACAGACTCTCACAGGCTCAGTATGGATCACACCAGAATATAATGAGAAGAAAAAGGGGTATTCTATCAGCAGATACCAGGGATATATAGTAAAGTGAAACTATTCTAAATCTCCGTATATATTTCAGGAGGCAGACAATGACGCTCACAGGCTCAGTATGGATTACACAATAAAATAAAAAGATGAAAAAGGGGTACTGTATCAGCAGATACCAGGTGTATATAATAGACTGAAAATATTCTAAATCTCCGTATATATTTCAGGAGGCAGACACTGACGCTCACAGGCTCAGTATGGATTACACAGTAATATAGAGAGATGAAAAAGGGGTACTGTGTCAGCAGATACCAGGTATATATAGTCTAGGGAAAATATTGGAAATCGCCGTATATATTTCAGGAGTCAGACAATGATGCTCACAGGTTCAGTATTGATTACACAAGAATATAAAAAGATGAAAAAGGGGTACTGTGTCAGCAGATACCAGGTATATATAGTCTAGGGAAAATATTGGAAATTGCCGTATATTTTTCAGGAGTCAGACAATGACGCTCACAGGCTCAGTATGGAATACACGAGAATATAAAAAGATCCGCAAGAAATAATCACACATGTGGGCCAATGTTCCAGGTGTCAATGATGCACTTAGATTGGTGGGTGGAGGAGGATTTTCTGGCAAAAAGTGTACTGTATCCAGAGCGTACAGCTGTATACAGTCTAGCGGTCATTGTAAATCTCCGTATATTTTTACTGAGTTACAGACAAACTCTCACAGGCTCAGTATGGATCACACCTGAATATAATGAGAAGAAAAAGGGGTACTCTTTCAGCAGATACCAGGGATATATAGTAAAGTGAAACTATTCTAAATCTCCGTATATATTTCAGGAGGCAGACAATGACTCTCACAGGCTCAGTATGGATTACACAATAATATAAAAAGATGAAAAAGGGGTACTGTATCAGCAGATACCAGGTGTATATAATAGACTGAAAATATTCTAAATCTCCGTATATATTTCAGGAGGCAGACACTGACGCTCACAGGCTCAGTATGGATTAAACAGTAATATAAAGAGATGAAAAGGGGTACTGTGTCAGCAGATACCAGGTATATATAGTCTAGGGAAAATATTGGAAATTGCCGTATATATTTCAGGAGTCAGACAATGACGCTCACAGGCTCAGTATGGATTACACGAGAATATAAAAAGATCCGCCAGAAATAATCACACATGTGGGCCAATGTTCCAGGTGTCAATGATGCACTTATAGTTGGGGAAGGACAACTTTCTCCCAAAAAGGGTACTGTATCCAAGCGTACAGATGTTTACAGTCTAGGGGTAATTGTAAATCTCAGTATTTATTTCCAGAGTAAGAGACAGACGCTCACAGGCTCTGTATAGATTAGACCAGAATATAAAAAGTAGAGGAAAGGTAATGTATAGTTTTGGGCATTCCGATACTGCAAATATCGGGTATCGGCCGATATTTGCTGTATCGGAATTCCGATTCTGAGTTTCGATATTTTTGTCATATCGGATACCGGAATCTGAGTTTTCCTGTAAAGTCTATGGGAGTTCCTGTGTCACAGAACAAAGTATGTGACACTGAAACTTCCAGAAACTGTCACTGTCAGTGTCGGTCGGGTCTGTCAGGTGTCAGGACTCAGCAGAGTCAGCACTTACCTGGCAGAAGATCCCCTTCCCCGCTGGTCACGTCCTCCTGGATGGCCGCCATTACCCTGTCCCTGGCGGTCATGTGCAGAATCTCGCGATAACTGCAGTGACTGCCAGGTACTGGGTCATCTCGGCCAGCTGTACTCTCTCGACAGCTGGCTGTAAACCAGTCCGGATGACGTCACTGCCGGGGAAGCCACAACGGTAAGCAGCTCTGCTCTATGTGGATGTCAGGCTCAGCCTGTCATCCAGATGTAGCAGAGCTGGACTCGTCGTGGGACACTTGTGATTTTGGACTGCGTCGGACAGGGAGTATTTGTGTTGGTTTATTATTTTTGTTTTTTTACAGGAGAACGATGGCGTCGCAGGATGAGAGTGAAATAAAATTAATGAAAACTGTGTGGTGTTTTATTTCATTAAAATACTTTTTTCTGGCTGTGTTTTTTTTTTTTAATTTTCAAACTATGATTAATAATGGATCGGTGTATTATTGATGCCTCTCCATTATTAACCGGGCTTATTGTCACCAATCAATCAAAGGTGACATTAACCTCTTATTACCCCGCTTGCCACCGCTACAGGGCAAGTAGGAAGAGCCAGGTAAAGTGCCACAATTGGCGCATCTTTGGATGCGCCATTTGTGGGGCTGCTGCAGCCTGGTATTTTTAGGCTGTTGAGGGCCAAAATCCATGGGCCTTGACAGTCTTTTAATACCAGGCTGCAGCAGTCTGCATTTTACTTGGCTGGTTAACAAAAATAGGGGGATCCCCACACCATTTTTTTTTCGAGGGGATCCCCTATTTTTGTTAACCAGCCAAGCTAAGTAGACTGCTGTGGCCTGGTATTATCAGGCTTGCAAGGTCCATGGATATTGGATCCTTACCAGCCTGAAAAACAAGGCCTCAGCAGTCTGCTTCATCTGGCTGGTTAACAAAAATAGGGGGGACCCCACGCCATTTTTTTTAGAGGAGATCCCCTATTTTTGTTAACCAGCCAAGATAAGCAGACTGCTGTGGCCTGGTATTATCAGGCTTGCAAGGTCCATGGATATTGGCTCCTTAACAGCCTGAAAAACCAGGCCTCAGTAGTCTGCTTTATCAGGCTGGTTAACAAAAATAGGGGGGACCCCACGGCATTTTTTTTTTCGAGGGGATCCCCTATTTTTGTTAATCAGTTCACTTCAGGTCAGCCGGGATTCCCTCTGACGTCACTGATGCAGTGCGGTGTCCCTGGCTGACCTGAAGTGAAAGTGGGAAGCAATCAATTATACTAACCACTTCATCTCCTGTCAGCCAGGGGTGGAGATGATTCAGTCGGGGGTTTACTGTGAGACTGTCAGCATTAGGCCGGAGTCACACTACCGTATAATACGGACGAGTGCTAGGCGATAAAAAATCGCATAGCACTCGTCCCAATGTTATTCTATGGGGCAGGTCCCATCAGCCGAATTTTTCTCGCGCGTTTTATACGCGCGAGTGAAATCGCAGCATGCTGCGATTGTACGCGTATCTCGGCTCAGAAACGCCAATGCAAGTCTATGGGTGCGAAAAAAAAACGGACATCACACGGACCATCAGTGTGACTTGCGAGAAATACGCACATATTTTACTCATTACAGCCCATTGAGCCATTAAATTCAAAGGGGAAAAACAGTGAGAAATGAAATGCCATACGGATGCCATGCGGATCCTGACATGCGAGGAAATCGCATCATCGCATTGAAAACGGATTACATACGGATCAACATACGGAGGACTGTTGTGCGATTATCGCATGACAAAATCGGAACGTTTTTTTAAACGTGTGTGACTCCAGCCTTAGCTGCGGTCTCTGCAGTAAACATTAACCCTTTCAGAAGGATTGCATCGGGAGACCTGACTGAACATCGGATAGGTAAGAATAATGTTGCTTTATTATTTTATTTTTATTACAGATGAACAAGGGCTTTGCAAGGAATGGCAGTAACATAAAATATGGTCAAAAACTGTGTGTTTATTTCATTAAAATGATTTTTAATTAAAGTGTGTGTGTTTTATTTTTATTTCATACAATAGGATTAATAATTGATAGTTGTCTAATTGACAGCTCTCAATTATTAACCTGGCTTAAACTCACCTTTCAATAGCAAGGTGGCTTTAACCACTTATTAACCCATTCGCCACCGCAACGGGCAAAGTGCCAGAAAGGGCGAATCTAATTATAGATTTGCCTTTTCTGGGGTGTCTGGGGGCAGATGTTAGTAGCCAGGGGGGGCCAAAAATAATCGTCCCTCTCTGGGCTATTATTATCTGCCCCCACTCGCTGGCTTTGTCTGTCTGGTTGAGAAAATAGGGCGGGAGCACACACATTTTTTTTCAACAATTTTACACCTCATATATATATATATATATATATATATATACATGTCATTGAATTTGTGACACATATATATATATATATATATATATATATATATATATATTGTGAGACAGTGAAGGAATATGTGTCGAATGGGGTGTACATTTCACCTAGGTACTGTGCTGTATGGTATAAGGGAAATGTGTGGCTTTGTAAACCTAGTGGTAGAGAAAGGTCACTACATCTTATATTCAGTACACACTTGCAGCTCAGGCCTGAAACCATTCAGCTGTTAATTAGGAGACCAGAAGTAGGTGTCTGCGAACACAGTCAGAGAGCTCGCTTAGTCTGGACAAGGAGTCCAGGCACAAGAAGGAGTCTCCAGGAGTTTGAGCTGTCTCAGTCTGGGTGCTCGATGTACCCCGGACACAGGAGTAGTCTCTGTGAGAATCCATGCGGATAGCTGCTGAATAGGAGGGGAGCTCTCTCAAGTCTGGACGTTGAAGGTGCCTTCAGACACAAGGAGGAGACTCTGTGAACCTCCATGCTGGTAAATGCTGAACATATGTGTTGTTTTGGCCCAGGCTATTAGAGTCTGGACCCGGATAGAAAGGGAAATCTATCTAAGTGTAATTAGTGGCTGGACAAGCCCAGGTCTTATGTTTATGATTTGGTTTTGATTATGTTCTGTTTGCTGTGGACTTTAATAAAACTGGTTGCGGCCAGTTTTTACCAGAACTGCTGTCTGTGAATGAACTGTTTCCGTGCCACTCCGTCTACCCGGACGGCGATCCCAGAGCTATATCCCCTGAAAAGCTTACAATTGGCGGAGAATGCTGGGGCAGCACAGTGGCTGATACAATTGGTGCTGGAATGTGCGTGCAACACAGTGGCGAGAGACAGCAATAAAAGGTGAAGTCTGTTGAAGCAGCAGCAGAGAAAAAAAAGTGTGTCAGCAAAAGAAACGTCTGTTGGAGCAGTCTTAAAGAGACAGTAGCCCTAATAGAGTTTGCAAAAGAAAAAAAAAAAAAAGTGTGTCTGCACAGCAAAGCTGAACTTGTTGTGGAAAAGACTGTGGAGTGTGCAGTAACAAAGGAAAAGTCTGTTGGAGCAGTCTTAAAGAGATAGTGGCCCTAATAGAGTTTGCAGAGAAAAAAAAAAAAAGTGTCTGCACAGCAAAGCTGAACTTTCTGTGGAAAAGACTGTGGAGTGTGTAGGTCTTGAGTGAAGACTGCCGTTGTTGAGACAGAGAAGTCTGACAGCATGGATGACAGCATGGAGGCGCTGTTTGAACAAATGGCGCAAGTTAATGTGCAACATAAGACTGCCGTGGTTGAGACAGATAAGTCCGGCAGTATCGAGGAGCTCGTTGAGTACCTGGTCCAGGCCCAGCGGAGCATGCAGCAGAGCATGGAGCGGCAGCGCCTGCAGCACCAGCAGCACATGCAGCAGGCCCAGCAGCAATTCCTGCAGCAGCAGCAGGAGAATAACCGGTTGTTTTTTGAGCAGGTTGCAGCACTACAGGAGACTTGCAGCGCATCGTCCCAAAGTAATGTTGCAAAGTCACCTGCATTGTCCGCTGTAAAGAAGGCGGTAAGACGGTCCCTGAAAAAGATGACACCTCGTGATGATGTGGAGGTATATCTCACTAGGTTTGAGGGACTGGCAGAGAAGGAGAATCTGCCCCTATCTGAATGGGCCATGATGGTCGCACCCTATCTGATTGGAGAACCCCAAAGGGCCTATGCTGACCTGAGCGAACAGGACAGCCAAGACTATGCCAAGCTGAAAGCGGAGATTCTTACCCGGCTGGGTGTTACGGTGACAGCCCGTGCCAGGGGAGTTCATGACTGGAGATGCAGTTGGGAGTCTGCAGTCAGCAAACCTGATTATGGAGTTGAAAAGGTGATAGTGAACTGCTACACCCGAGCATGTCCTCCTGAGGTACAGCCAGAGGTCGGACAAGGAGACCACCAGGACGCCAATCGTCTGGTCAGCCTGATGGAGAAGGCCTTCGCCAGCAAAGACTGTCTCCGTGACCAGCCGTCTGAGAGGTCGTCACTTCAGAGTTCCCGGACGCTGAACTCTCGCGGTAAGAGCGTTCCAGCTGTTGGGGACATGGGGTATGCTGATAAGCGGGTTCAGGCCCGAGGGGACATGTGGGTGGAAAAGTGTGATGGACAGTGTTGGAGATGTCGTGAAATTGCAGCCAACTGTCCAATAGAGGGGGAGCCTATGTATTGTGATGTTGGCAGATCCCTCTCTCTCTGCGCAGAACCTGTGTGTGTGTCCACCTCAGCCGAAGAGACTGGACCACAGGTGTCCCCGGTGGTTGTAAATGACTGCCCAGCACAGGCCCTCTTGGACTCAGAGAGTCCAGTGACTTCCGTATGTGACAGCCTGATTGATAGGGACTTCATCCCTGATAAGCACCTGAGTGTGGTGTGCGTCCATGGAGACACCAGAGTCTACCCAGAGACTGTCGTGGACTTGATCCCCAAACGCGGGGAGGTTTCATGTGAAGTGGGGGTAGTGAAGAACCTGGTGCAACCCGTTATATTGGGTAATGACTTTCCCCGGTCTAAGGATCTCTGGGGGAAAAATGTTTCTGATGGACAGTGTGATGAAGCTCCTATTGAGGGTGCGCAGTCCCGAGGGGTGGAACACAATGCTAGTGGGCATTTAAACTTATGTGATAATGATGATGATAATGATAATGATGATGGTGATCATGATAATGATGATGACCATGATAATGATGCTGATGCTGATAATGATAATGATGATGATCATGATAGTGATGATGATACTGATCATAATCATGATAATGATATTGATAGTGATGATGACTGTGATAGAGATGAAATTCCTTTGCAGGTGATGGTGGGAGACGAGGATGGTGGTTCTCGGGAGCCGAGTGTCCCTGACTTGCCTGTGTCCTGTGACAATTTTGAGAGTGGACAATGGCGAGACCCCACTCTTAAAACGGCACAGGAAAATATAATTGTTCTAGAGGAGGTTTCCCAGGAGCCTGGCTCTGAGGAGAGGTTTCCTCATGTTGCCATGGACACTCGCCTGTTGTGTAGGGACGCTGGGGTCCAGGGAGAGGTCGTGAGCCAGCTCCTGGTACCTGAGCTATGTAGAAGTATGGTGCTGGGGTTGTCACATAGTCACATACTTGAGGGACCAGATGGTGAAGTTAATGTTGTGGATGACATGGTAACTAAGGTTCCAGATCAGGATGTGAATGAGAATGAATTGTATACCCCTGAAAGTGAGCAGGATGTGAATGACAATGAATGGTATAACCCTGAAAGTGAGCCGGATGTGGCTGAGAAAAAGGGGTCAGAAAGGGATAGTGGTAGTGATAGTGAATCATCTGTTGACAATCAAGCAACCAGTGCAAATGAGGAAGGCATGGTAGCAGAGGAGGTTGAGAGTCCTGAGAGGAAGGCTGATGCTGACCTTGCAGCCGGACAGAAGATGGCATCTGAAGATGTTTTACAGTTGGCCGGTTCCCTGGCGAAGACTAGGGTGAAAGGAGGAGAGCTGAGCTTTAAAGGCAGGACTCTGAAACTGAACACAGCACAAGTGGATGCTGTTGAAGATGAGAAGTTATCAATGTATGGTATGGAGCTGCATCATGCCCAGGACTCTGAAGGTAATGCTGCAGAGGTGGAAAAAGCCATGGAAGTGGTGGTCACCAAGCCAGATGCCTCATCAGAAGCTGAGGTCTCAAGTGAAGCTGTGAGGAACAAGACTGAAGATATGAGGACTGACTCTGTCCAGGAATCTGTTTCTGCCGAAGACAGCGGCGTGGACGGGTTACGGTCCGGATCAGTAGCTGCAACTCGTGAAGCTCAGGCTGGAAGTTCGGCGCCCGGAGCCCCAGCAGTGTTCCCGAGTGATACCAAGGATCTGGATAAATCACAAGATGAGATTTTGAGACATCAGGCTGGCATTGGTGAGCTCAAGCGCACTTTCATGGAGTCTACATCGGAGCCACGTCCCAACAAATGGGAAAAGCGGTGTGTCACTCCGTTGCCGCTGCAGACACACGGGAGCTCAGATGGGATGCAGAACGTGGTGGAAGAGAAGAATCCGGCGGGTTCTGAGTATACAGATGCAGCTATCAAGGAGAACTTGAGAGCTGGAATAAATGGAGATATTGGAGACCATAATGATGTGACTGAAGAGGTAGAATGTAAGACTGACGGTAGGGCTTCTGAGCATGTTCTACCAGAAGAGCCTGAAGAAGGGGCCGAAGACATAAAGGACGTCCAACAGGTACCAGATGAATTGATTACTTCTCAGAAAAAACTCCAAACTGTGATGAAGGAGTGTGATGAAAGCCATGAGCATCTTCGTGAGAAAGTCAATGAAGTAAAAGGAAGAATACAGGGAATCTCTTCGTTGCAAGAGCAAATGCTGCTCAATAAGTCTAAGGCTCTATATAAGAATGCTGTTGTCACGGTAGAACATTACAATTCAGCTGGAGACTTAGCGGATGAATTATGTGTACTGCAAAAGAAAAACGATCTGTTCCTTCTGCAGTCCCAATCATTTGAACAGAGTAGCTTAAAATGGTCAGAGACCATGGCAGAGGAGCTTAAGGTCTGTGAAATAGACTTTATGAGTCCACCGATATTCAAGAAAATAGATGTGCTAAAGAGGGTTCAAGGGGAACTAGAGAAAAGTGAAAAACCCCCTATACCTTCTGTGATAGTTGGTGACACATGGTCAGTGCACCAAGGACAGGAGGTACGTGAGTTTCTGAGGAAGAGTCAGCAGAAGTGTTCTGATGTGCCGGGTCGTACTTCTCTGGCCAGGCACTATATCGAAACTGAGCCCGGCCCTAAGGTCAAGATGAAACCGTGCAGGATACCCGAGGCCCGCAGAGAGCATAGGCCTGGGAGGGTACAGGGTAGTGCGGATGCTTCAGATGAAGAGAAAACTGATGTTGGCTATGGCTCAGGTGAAGATACAGATGACAGTAGTGAAGATGAAGCTGAAGAAGGCCATGACTGGTCCAGAGTTCACTGTCTCTTTTGGATTGTTGACCAGCCCTCCGGTCTGGATGACCAGCCCTCCGGTCTGGAGAAGAGGGGGGGGATATGTGAGACAGTGAAGGAATATGTGTCGAATGGGGTGTACATTTCACCTAGGTACTGTGCTGTATGGTATAAGGGAAATATGTGGCTTTGTAAACCTAGTGGTAGAGAAAGGTCACTACACCTTACATTCAGTACACACTTGCAGCTCAGGCCTGAAACCATTCAGCTGTTAATTAGGAGACCAGAAGTAGGTGTCTGCGAACACAGTCAGAGAGCTCGCTTAGTCTGGACAAGGAGTCCAGGCACAAGAAGGAGTCTCCAGGAGTTTGAGCTGTCTCAGTCTGGGTGCTCGATGTACCCCGGACACAGGAGTAGTCTCTGTGAGAATCCATGCGGATAGCTGCTGAATAGGAGGGGAGCTCTCTCAAGTCTGGACGTTGAAGGTGCCTTCAGACACAAGGAGGAGACTCTGTGAACCTCCATGCTGGTAAATGCTGAACATATGTGTTGTTTTGGCCCAGGCTATTAGAGTCTGGACCCGGATAGAAAGGGAAATCTATTTAAGTGTAATTAGTGGCTGGACAAGCCCAGGTCTTATGTTTATGATTTGGTTTTGATTATGTTCTGTTTGCTGTAGACTTTAATAAAACTGGTTGCGGCCAGTTTTTACCAGAACTGCTGTCTGTGAATGAACTGTTTCCGTGCCACTCCGTCTACCCGGACGGCGATCCCAGAGCTATATCCCCTGAAAAGCTTACTATATATATATATATATATATATATATTTATAGTACATACACTTCTACATAGTATAATAGCCGCTAATTCATTTGCTGGCTTTTGTGAAAATACAGTACCCGACATGAAATGACACATGGTTTACATAGAGTTAACCATGTCATTTCATGTTGTTTGATATATTGTTTTCACTAACAATTACATGAGTGTATGTGTGCAAAATTTGACACATGTAGGTGTTAATTAAAGGTGTAAATTCATAGCAAAAAAATGTGTTTTTTTACAACGAATTTACACCTTTAATTAACCCCTGCATGTGTCAAATTTTGCACACATACACTCATGTAATTGTTTGTGGAAACCATATATCAAACTACATGAAAAGACGTGGTTAACTCTATGTAAACCATGTGTCATTTCATGTCAGGTACTTCTGTATTTTCACAAAAGCCAACATTACCCGGCAATTGAATCAGAGGCTATTTTACTATGTAGAAGTGTATGAACTATAAATATATGTATATATAAATGTCACAATGACATGTATGTATATATATATATATATATATATATATATATGTATGTATTCTATGTGTGTATATCTAGTGTTTACAAGAAAAGAAAGGGTTTTTTTTTAGTTCCGATATTTCTGTCCCATTGACTTGCATTGTGTTTCCGGTATCGGATCGGCGATACCCGATACTTTTTGAGTATCGGGCCGATCCAATCCGATCCGATATTTTAGGATATCGGGCAGTATCGCTCAACACTAGTAATGTATTGGAAGCGGACAGCTATATACAGGGTTGAGGAAATTGTAAATCTCCGTATATTTTGCCAGAGTCAGACACTGGCTCTCACAGGCTCAGTATTGATCACAGCAGAATATAAAAAATAGAAAAAGGGTAATGTATTACAAGTGGACAGCTGTATACAGGGTTGGGGAAATTGTAAATATCCGTATATTTAGCCAGAGTCAGACAATGGCTCTCACAGGCTCAGTATTGATCACACCAGAATATAAAAAGTAGAAAAAGGGTAATGTATTACAAGCGTCCTGCTGTATACAGGGTTGGGAAAATTGAAAATCTCCGTATATTTTGCCAGAGTCAGACACTGGCTCTCACAGGCTCAGTATTGATCACAGCAGAATATAAAAAGTAGAAAAAGGTATTGTATTACAAATGGACAACTGTATACAGGGTTGGGGAAATTGTAAATCTCCGTATATTTTGCCAGAGTCAGACACTGGCTCTCACAGGTTCAGTATTGATCACACCAGAATATAAAAAGTAGAAAAAGGGTAAGGTATTAAAAGCGGACAGCTGTATACAAGGTTGGGGAAATTGTAAATCTCCATATATTTTGCAGGAGTTAGACACTGGCTCTCACAGGCTCAGTATTGATCACATCAGAATATAAAAAGTAGAAAAAGGGTAATGTATTACAAGCATCCATCTGTATACAGGGTTGGGGGAATTGTAAATCTCCGTATATTTTTTGCCAGAGTCAGGCACTGGCTCTTACAGGCTCAGTATTGATCACACCAGAATATAAAAAGGGTAATGTATTACAAGCGGACAGCTGTATACAGGGTTGGGGAAATTGTAAATCTCCGTATATTTTGCCAGAGTCAGAGACACTGGCTCTCACAGGCTCAGTATGGATCACACCAGAATATAAAAAGTTGGGGGGGGGGTGGAGGAGGGTGGGGGACAGCCCAGATAGGGAGGTGGCAAAAATGGCATATGTTGAGGTGTATAATGGACGTAAAGCAGCTGCAAATGGAGGAATTTGAGAAGTCCAAGGAAGAGGAGGACAAAGCGAGCCATTTTGCTGGCAACCTATGTGTCATCAGGGGAAGGTGGGACAGAATCCTTTGAAACCATGCATGGTTCATTTTAATGAAGGTTAGATCATCAACATTTTGCGTCAACAGATGAGTCCTTCTTTCTGTCAGGACTGATCCAGCAGCACTGAAGACTTTCTGATAGCACACTACTAGCAGGGCAAGCGAGCTCCTGTAAGGCATATTGTGCCAATTCAGGTCAGGTGTCCAGTTTACAAGCCCAGTAGTCAAAGGGGAATGACCAGTGAGTAAGAACATTGATAGGGGAGGAGAACTAATTTTTAACAATAGTTGACAGCTGCTGTCTCCTGTCTGTTGCTATATTATTATTATTTTTTTTTTATATAGCGCCATTAATTCCATGGTGCTGTACAAGAGAAGGGGTTACATACAAAGTTATAGATATCGTTTACAGTAAACAAATTTACAATGACAGACTGGTACAGAGGGGAGTGGACCCTGTCCTTGTGGACTTACATTCTACGGGATAATGGGGAAGAAACAGAAGGTCGGGGTGCGGCAGCTCTGGTGGTGGTGGCGGCGAGGCGGCAGCTCGGGTGGTGGTGGCGAGGCAGAAGCTCGGGTGTTGGCGGTGAGACGGAATGGTTATTGCAGGCTGTTGGCTTTCCTGAAGAGATGGGTTTTCAGGTTCCGTCTGAAGGATCCAAGGGTGGTGGATAATCGTACATGTTGAGGCGTGGAATTCCAGAGGATGGGGGATATTCGGGAGAAATCTTTGAGGCGGTTGTGTGAGGAATGAATAAGTGTGGAGGATAGTAGGAGGTCTTGGGAGGATCGAAGATTACGTGAAGGAAGATATTGGGAGATTAGTTCGGAGATATAGGGAGGGGACAGGTTGTGGACGGCTTTGTAGGTCAGTGTTAGTAGTTTGAACTGGATTCGTTGGGGAATTGGGAGCCAATGGAGGGATTTGCAGAGGTGAGAAGCAGGGGAGTAGCGAGGGGAGAGGTGGATTAGTCGGGCAGCAGAGTTGAGGACAGACTGGAGTGGTGCAAGAGAGTTGACGGGAAGGCCACAGAGGAGGGTGTTGCAGTAATCGAGGCGGGAGATGATGAGGGCATGCACAAGAGTTTTAGAAGATTGAGGGGTGAGGAAGGGACGGATTCTGGCAACGTTTTTAAGTTGGAGGCGACAGGAGGTGGCAAGAGTTTGGATGTGTGGTTTGAAGGACAGGGCAGAGTCGAGAGTTACTCCGAGGCAGCGGATTTCAGGTGCTGGAGAGATCGTGATGCCATTTACCATAATAGATAGATCGGCTAGGGAAGATACGTGGGATGGAGGAAAGATGATGAGTTCAGTTTTGTCTACATTGAGTTTTAGGAAGCGAGAGGTGAAGAAGGGGGATATGGCTGATAGACACTCCGGGATTCTGGACAGCAGAGAGGTGACATCTGGGCCAGAGAGGTAGATCTGAGTGTCAAACGCATACAGGTGGTACTGGAAGCCATGGGACTTTATGAGTTGTCCTAGGCCAAGGGTATAGATGGAAAAAAGTAGGGGCCCCAGGACAAAGCCTTGATGGACTCCAACAGAGAGAGGGTGGGATGAGGAGGTAGTGTGGGAGTGGGAGACGCTGAATGTGCGGTCGGAAAGGTAAGTGGTGATCCAGGACAGGGCAAGGTATTTGATGCCAAGGGAAGAAAGAATCTGTAGCAGTAGGCAGTGGTCGACTGTATCAAAGGCAGAGGACAGGTCAAGGAGGAGGAGGATGGAGAACTGTCTGTTAGCTTTGGCTGTGAGTAAGTCATTAGTAATTTTGGTCAGGGCAGTTTCAGTGGAGTGGTGAGGGCGGAAGCCAGATTGGAGGCTGTCAAGGAGAGAGTTAGATGAGAGGTGGGAGGAAAGTTGAGCGTGGACATGCTGCTCAAGGAGTTTGGAAGCAAACGGGAGCAATGATATTGGGCGATAGCTGGGCATAGCAGTTGGGTCAAGGTTTGTTTTTTTGAGGATGGGTGTGATGGTGGCATGTTTGAAGGCAGAGGGAAAGGTACCAGAAGATAGCGATATGTTGAAGAGATGGGTTAGGGCTGGGATGAGCGTGTTAGTGAGGTTGGGGAGCAGGTGGGAAGGGATGGGGTCAAGTGCACAGGTGGTAAGGTGTGATTTGAAAAGGAGATGAGTAAGCTCTCCTTCAGTCATGTTGGAGAGGGAGGTTAGTAGGGAAGGGCAGAGGTCTGGTATACGGAGTGGTTGGGGTGGTGGAACAGTAAAAGTTTGCCTTGTTTGGTCGATCTTATTTTTGAAGTAGGTGGCAAAGTCCTCGGCAGAGATGAGAGGAGTTGGAGGTGGCAGTGGTGGGCGGAGGAGAGAGTTGAATGTGCTGAACAGTTGTTTTGGGTTGTAGGATAATGAAGATACAAGGTTTGTGAAATAGGTCTGTTTAGCAGAGGTGAGGGCTATTTTGAAGACAAGTGTAGCTTGTTTGAAAGTAGAGAAATCGTCTGGTAGGCGTGCTTTCTTCCAATGCCGCTCCGCGACCCTGGATGATTGTCAAAGTTTTTTGGTGAGATTGTTGTGCCAGGGTTGCCTATTGATTCATCGCACTTTGCCGTGCATGATAGGGGCGACTGAGTCTATGGCAGATGTGAGGGTGGTGTTATAGAAAGCGATGGCGCTGTCTGTGTCGTGGAGTGAAGATATGGAGGACAGAGGTAGAAGAGAGTCTGAGAGTCTGTGAATGTCTAGGTGTGCGAGGTTTCTGCGAGGATGTGCCAGTGGCTGGACATAGGGGGCAGGTGAAGAGGACAGGGATGAGAAAGTGAGAAGGTGGTGGTCTGATAGGGGTAGGGGAGAGATTATGAGATTAGATAGGGAACAGAGGTGGGTGAAGATGAGGTCTAATGTATGTCCATCTGTGTGGGTGGCTGTGGAGGACCACTGAGTAAGTCCAAAGGATGAAGTAAGTGACAGGAGTTTGGAGGCTGCTGGCTGGCGGGTGTTAATAGGGATATTAAAGTCACCCATGATGATGGTGGGGATGTCAGCAGAGAGAAAGTGAAAAAGCCAGCTGGAGAATTGGTCAATGAAGGCAGTGGCTGAGCCCGGTGGTCGGTATATGACGGCCATTTGGAGATTAGAAGGAGAGTAGATACGGACCGAGTGGACCTCAAAGAAAGGGAGGATGAGGGAGGTTGGGGGTTGGATAGGGTTGAAGGAGCAGTTATTAGAAAGAAGAAAACCCACGCCTCCACCATGTCTGTTGTCAGAGCGAGGAGTGTGGGTGAAGTGGAGGCCACCGTAACTCAGTGCAGCAGGGGAGGCCGTGTCATGGGGCGTCAGCCAGGTCTCAGTGAGGGCCAGGAAGGAGAGGTGCTATAGTTTCACTATTACCAGGTGTGTGAGCTGTCCTGGAGAAATCAGTCCACAACATGGTCATGAAACCCCTGTCTCCAACGCCACTTTGGCTGTGTGCACCACGAACACCTCTTCCATTTGGCCCAGTACGGCTCGTAGTAGAACCTGCACCGCTGCAGTTTGCTGGAAATGACTCTAACAAATGGTTTACCAGAGTTGCTTGTTTGTTAGCCAATATTAGCTCTAGGTTCTCCTACGGCATTATGTTCTGTAATTTGCCTTTATAGCGTAGATCGAGGATGCTGGCCAACCAGTAGTCGTCATCCTTCATAATTTTGGCAATGCGGGGGTCCCTTTTTAGGATCCACAAGGCATAATCACACATGTGGGCCAATGTTCCAGGTGTCAGTGATGCACTGCCAGTGGTGGGTGGAGGAGCACTTTCTGCCAAATCCACATCCCTCCAGTCACGCACAGACCCTGAACCTGAACTTGGTAAGCTAACATTTTTTCTTGCCCCCTGAGAAGCATCCTCCTCCCCAAAATAATCATCCCCCTCCTCCTCTTCCTCTTCTTCCTCCACCTCGTCCAGGACAGTTCCCTGAGTAGCCAATGGCTGACTGTCATCAAGGCTTCCCACTTCCTCCTCTTCCTCCTCCGCTGCAGATGCCTGATCCTTAATGTGCGTCAAAGTTTGCATGAGCAGATGCATAAGTGGGATGCTCATGCTTATGATGGCGTCGTCTGCGCTTACCAGCCATGTGCACTCCTCAAAACACTGAAGGACTTTACAGAGGTCTTTCAGCTTTGACCACTGCACACCCGACAACTCCATGTCTGCCCTCAAACTGCCTGCCAGTGTATCCTCCCATAAATGCATTACAGCCTGCCTCTGTTCACACAGCCTCTCAACCATGTACATGGTGGAGTTCCACCTTGTTGCAACCTCTTTGATTAGGTGGTGCTTGGGGAGGTGGAGCGATCGCTGCAGCCTCTGCATACGACTGGAGTCTATGGACGAGCGACGGATGTGCGAGCACAGTCTTCGCACTTTATGGAGCAGG
>JARQOD010000009.1:145859443-145947645 GCA_033576555.1 Oophaga sylvatica
CCGCCTTTTCAGATTGAGAGAGACACAGCTGTTGCGCATCACTGCATACTCCCTCTTCTTCAAATTGCAGAATGCTGCTTGCCTGTGCCCGTGTTTGCGAGCCAACAGATTCTGAGAACAGAAGCAGAGACTCAGCTGGCTCCTGTACAGAACTCTCTGACTGCCTGGGCAATTTGACAGGCGGTGAACAGACAGATGGTTGCTCAACAGTGTTGTGTTCCTGAGAGGAGGTGGAAGGAATTGAAGTCGATGCATTGGCTGCCATCCAACCAACAACGGCTTCAATTTGTTCTTCCCGCAGCAGGGGGCACGCCGAGCTCCTACCAAAGTGCGCATAAAGGAACGCTCATGGGTAAAACTGGTGGATGCTGTGTCACTGAGGGCGGCAGCAGCCACAGAATCCCCACGTCCTCTCCCTGCTGAAACTCCACGGCCACGACCACGTGCCTTACTCACTGACTTCTTCATCTTGGTAGATTGATAAAGAAAGTCAGAAAAGTTATAAGGCCTAAGTGTGGTTATTACTCAGAGACTGAAGTGAACACTGAAACACAACTGTTCACAATCTGTGAAAGGCTACTCCTTTGTCTACTTCTATAGTGTTTGCAACCAATGTATTGGATACGGATGGAAGCGCGTCACACTAATAGATTATATTTTAAATGGAATGGAGCAGAACCAATTGGAGATAAATGAAAAGGATGAGGCACTGAGACACGCTCAGCAGAGTACAAGCATCAGTGCTTGAACAAGTAACTGGAGCGTGATGTGCACTCAAAAAATAAAAAACACAGACTGAAGTGAACACTGAAACACAACTGTTCACAATCTGTGAAAGGCTACTCCTTTGTCTACTTCTATAGTGTTTGCAACCAATGTATTGGATACGGATGGAAGCGCGTCACACTAATAGATTATATTTTAAATGGAATGGAGCAGAACCAATTGGAGATAAATGAAAAGGATGAGGCACTGAGACACGCTCAACAGAGTACAAGCAGCAGTGCTTGAACAAGTAACTGGAGCGTGATGTGCACTCAAAAAATAAAAAACACAGACTGAAGTGAACACTGAAACACAACTGTTCACAATCTGTGAAAGGCTACTCCTTTGTCTACTTCTATAGTGTTTGCAACCAATGTATTGGATACGGATGGAAGCGCGTCACACTAATAGTTAAATTGCATGGAGCTGCAAGAATTACACTGAAGAAAAAAAAAGAGTCTGTGAGTGACACGTGCAGATGCCTACAGACAGCGTTGCATGCAGAGCAAACTGCAGCGTCACCTGCACTCACACACACCTTGCAGAGCTGTTAAAACAACACTGCAGGCAAAAGGAAGCTTTACACAGCGGTTGGTGCTAGCCTGCCTACAGCACAGAACACTAAATCGCAATCTCTAACTGTCCCTCAGAGTCAGCACAGCAGCGTTCTGTCCCTTACTGAATTCACAGCACAGTGACGCTAAAATGGCGGCGGCGCCTTTTATAGTGCATTCTGACATCATTTCAGCATCCAATCACAGCCATGCCATTAGTTAACATGACCGCAGCAGTACAGGATGTGCCCACACTTCTTAGGATTCCTCATTGGCTGACTAAAATCACATTGCCTCTCAAAGAATTATGGGAACTTCCGATTCCGGTATACGATATATGGAAAATATCGAAACTAAGTATCGAAAGGCCGATAGAGCTAATATCGGCCGATACCCGATACTTGCGGTATCGTATCGCTCAACACTAATCAACATCACTCAAAACAGGATCCCCAGGTGTCAGGGAAAAAGCCCAATCCTGAGGGTCGCCGCGCAGGAGAGAGATGACAATTTGAACCTGCTGCGCTGCGTTCCCTGAGGACTTAGATTTTAAGGCAAAAAAAATTTACAGTTATTTTTTAAATTCAGAAACTTAGCTCAATCCCCTAAAAACAAATCTGGCATGGGGATCCTAGGTTCCACAACAGGCAACCTAGCAAGATAGGTAGCCATACTCCGAACTTCAGTGGCAAGCTGATCCACACGGCCAGACAACTGTGCAAACTCCATTGAGAGAGAAAAAAAAAATCCTCCTCAGCACCCAGAGATACAGAGGGAAAAAAAATGCAACAAACAGAAAAAAAAAAAAATCTCTGACAACTCTGACAACTTTTTTCTTTCCACAATATTTTTCCCTTCTGTGAGTACCATATAATTTTCAGTTTGGGCCAGTGATACTGTTATGATTTGGTAGCTGAGGAGAGCAGGCAAAAAAGGAAATACACCAGAGCAGTTGGAAACTATGAGATTGCAGTACCCTGACTAACCACCACAACTAGAGGCAGCCGTGGAGCGTTCCTACGTTGGTCCTAGACGCCTCGTCACAGCCTGAGAAACTAACTACACCTAAAGATAGAAAGAGGAAAGCTATCTGCCCGGAGCAGATCCCCAAAGAACATAGAAAGCCCCAAACATGTAATGGCGGTTAGACAAGAAGAAATACTGACACAGACAGAAAATAGTATGAGCAAACGTTGGGGCCCAAACTTACTAAATAGAAAAGGATAGGAAGGGCACTTACTGCAATCCCAAAAAACCCTGAAAAGCACCAACTCTACTAACTTCAAAAACACCTGAGATCACACGACCTCTACCACCTAAATTAGTTCTCTGGTGTAACCAAAAACAAAACAGCAGCCACTGAAAAAACTGGAAAAAGCAAATGTACAAACATCAGTGGCTGAACTGAACTGAGAGGGCAAAAGCCCCCAGAAGGGACCCTGAAGGCCCCCACAGAAGTGCAGGACAAAATGCAAAAATCAAGCACAAAAACAAAAAGAAGAAAATGTCTTATCTGTTAGCAGGAGATTCAGAAACGACACAGCAGGCTACCAAGGAAACAGGAATCAAGGATTGAGACCAGAACAATTGATCACCGGCAACCCTGATGGGAAGGCGACTCCCTTATATAAGACCAGTCAGTAACACCTGATTCCCAATCCTCACAATCTTCACTGGACAGTCCAGTACCGTTTGTAACCACCAGAGGGAGCTTCTGCTCAGAACTCATTTCCAGCCTATTCACAACAGCAGTCCGTGATCATGCAGACAGCAACGCAATCAAGCAATCTCCTCACCGGAGAAGCTGGTATTCTAGTGGCTTATTTCAGCCAAGCCCTAACCACGTGCACTCAAATCTCCTCACCGGAGGTGCCGGTATTCTAGGGGCTTATTTCAGCCGAGCCCTAACCACATGCGTGCATGATCACACTGGCGCAAAGCACAGAATGCAATTGATACTAGCGCATGGTGGCCCAGCCATGCCACCCTTTTATAGTAACAGCTACAGGACCTGCCAGAAACAAGGACCAAAGAGAAACTGTTCCAAAGCACATGTAGTTTCAGGGCCTTCCTGGCGGACCAATAGGAGCTGCTGCAGTACCGGAACATGTGACCCCTGATCTCCAATGAGAGATCTTACCATGGGCATGCTCAGAAGGGGAAACGCAGGATTTCGTCCCAAAGACGTCTGCTCCAGCACTGGCTAGAATAGAAGATCCAGGAAGGGCAGCAGCAAGTCTCTGCACAGTATTGGAATGAGCAAGACCCTGGGACCGACGTCTCTGCTGAGCAGGCTCCACTGTGGACGGAGATTGATGGGGGACCGCAGCGGGACTGGTTCGAGACTCCCCTTGTGCAGCAGCGGGAACTCGAACACTAACACATGGGGCCCATCATATACTGGAGCATTCTAAAAGGGGGAAAACAGACAATGGAGCAGCATTTACTGGGACCATTATACAATGGATCATTAATAATGGGGCCCATTATATATGGAGCATGATTTTGGCCTATAAGACACTGGAGCATCATCCATGTGGCCCATCATAAACTGGAGCATTCTAAATGGGGCAGATCAGACACTGGAGCACTATCCATGGGGCCCATCATATTTTGGAGCATTCTAAATGGGGCAGGTCAGACACTGGAGCAACATCCATGGGGCCCATCATAAACTGGAGCATTCTAAAAGGGGGAATACAGACATTGGAACAGCATTTACGGGGACCATTATACATTGGATCATTAATAATGGGGCCCATTATATATGGAGCATGATTTTGGCCCATAAGACACTGGAGCATCATCCATGTGGCCCATCATAAACTGGAGCATTCTAAATGGGGCAGATCAGACACTGGAGTATCATCCATGGGGCCCATCATATACTGGAGCATTCTAAATGGGGCAGGTCAGACACTGGAGCAGCATCCATGGGGCCCATCATATACTGGAGCATTCTAAAAGGGGGAATACAGACATTGGAGCAGCATTTACGGGGACCATTATACATTGGATCATTAATAATGGGGCCCATTATATATGGAGCATGATTTTGGCCCATAAGACACTGGAGCATCATCCATGGGGCCCATCATATACTGGAACATTCTAAATGGGGCAGATCAGACATTGGAGCATTATCCATGGGGTCCATCATATACTGGAGCATTCTAAAAGGGGGAAAACAGACATTGAAGCAGCATTTACGGGGACCATTATACAATGGATCATTAATGAGCCCATTATATATGGAGCATGATTTTGGTCCATAAGACACTGGAGCATCATCCTTGGGGCCCATCATATACTGGAGCATTCTAAATGGGGCAGATCAGACACTGGAGCATCATCCATGGGACCCATCATATACTGGAGCATTCTAAATGGGGCAAACCAGACACTGGAGCAGCATCCATGAGACCCATCATATACTGGAGCATTCTAAAAGGGGAAAACAGACACTGGAGCAGCATTTACAGGCACCATTATACAATGGAGCATTATAAAAGGATCCCATTATATAGGGAGCATTATTTTGGCCCATAAGACACTGGAGCATCGTCCATGGGGCTTATCATATACTGGAGAATCATATGGGGTTCATTATTTATGGGGCATCATATAGGGTATGGAGCATCATATGCGACTCATTATACTGTATGGAGCAATATGTGGGGCTCATTGTACTCTATGGGGACCGTCCTATATTTTATGGCACATTATATGGGGACTATCATATACTGGAGCAGTATGTGGAGCTCATCATATACTGTATGGGACCGATTATTCTGTATGGAGCAATATATGGTGCTCATTATTCTGTATGGCGCACTATGTGGTGGCCATAATACTGTATAGAGGAATACACTGTCCGGTTTTTGAGCTATTGTAGATTTTAACATAGATGTAAGAAGTGAAGTATTTTTCATTGTACTATACCTATATTTCTGTGCCGTATCAGAGCATGATGAATTGTGGTATGTGTTAAAGGGGCCCACTGACACTCTTTGGCCCGGGGCACACAAAAACCGGGAGCCAACGCTACCCCCTACAAGTTTTGCCAAATAACCCCCAGTTTTCAATGCGTAACTATTATTATAAAGTTAATTAAGGTTGCCAAGCTTAAGTAATAAGAATTTATGCTGTTGGCATTGAAATGGGCACTGTAGGTGTGTGTACTGTCCTCCACTCCATGGCGACTTTGCTTCCCCATTGACTTGCATAGGGTTTCGTGTTTCAGTCGGACCCCAGACTTTTCCCGATAGTCGGCTGATTTCGTTCGACCCCACTTTTGAGAAAGTCGAGTTTCATGAAACCCGACTCGACCCTAAAAAAGGGAAAGTCGCTCATCTCTACAGTCATGGCCAAAAGTTTTGAGAATGACACAAATATTATATTTTCACATGATCTGCTGCCCTCTGGTTTTTATGTGTGTTTGACAGATGTTTTTATCACAGACAGAAATATAATTGCAAACATATGAGTAACAAAAGCTTATATTGACAGTTAAGGGTATGCCACACTAAACAACATCGCTAACGGGATCGCTAAAAAACGTCACTATTTAGCGATCCCGTTAGCGATGTTGTTGTGTGCGGCATCTGCCAGCTACGAGCTTCCTGCTGTGATTTCGCTCGTCGCTGGAATCGTTCCGGACCCTATTTTCGTCGCTGGCGCCCCGCTGGGTAAGTATATATCGCTAAGTGTGGCACCTTTTTTAGCGATTTAGCGGTACTTTTGTACCGCTAAAGTCGTTAAGGAGATCGCTAACCGCGATAGTGTCCTAACGACATCGCTAAAATAGGTAGCCACTAGCGATATAGAAACAATCCCGCTAGCGATCTCATTAGTATGCGACGCTAACGAGATCGCTAGCGGGATTGTGTAGTGTGGCAGTACCTTTAGAATGAGTTAATGCAGCAAGTCAATATTTGCAGTGTTGACCCTTCTTCTTCAGGACCTCTGCAACTCTCCTTGGCATGCTCTCAATCAACTTCTGGGCCAAATCCTGACTGATAGCAGTCCATTCTTGCACAATCAATGCTTTCATTTTGTCAGAATTTTTAGGTTTTTGTTTGTCCACCCGTCTCTTGATGATTGACCACAAGTTCTCAATGGGATTAAGATCTGGGGAGTTTCCAGGCCATGGACCCAAAATCTCTATGTTTTGTTCCATGAGCCATTTAGTTATCACCTTTGCTTTATGGCACGGTGCTCCATCATGCTGGAAAAGGCATTGTTGATTGCCAAACTGCTCTTGGAGGGTTGGGAGAAGTTGCTCTTGGAGGACATTCTGGTACCATTCTTTATTCATGGCTGTGCTTTTAGGCAAGACTGTGAGAGAGCCGATTCTCTTGGCTGAGAAGCAACCCCACACATGAATGGTTTCAGGATGCTTAACAGTTGGCATGAGACAAGACTGGTGGTAGCGCTCACCTTGTCTTCTCCGAATGAGGCGTTTTCCTGATGTCCTAAACAATCGAAAAGGGGATTCATCAGAGAAAATATCTTTACCCCAGTCCTCAGCAGTCCACTGCCTGTACCTTTTTCAGAATATCAGTCTGTCCATGATGTTTTTTCTGGAGAGAAGTGGCTTCTTTGCTGCCCTCCTTGAGACCAGGCCTTGCTCCAAGAGTCTCCGCCTCACAGTGTGTGCAGATGCACTCACACCTGCCTGCTGCCATTCCTGAGCAAACTCTGCACTGCTGGTAGCCCGATCCCACAGCTGAAACACTTTTAAGAGATGGTCCTGGCGCTTGCTGGTCTTTCTTGGGCGCCCTGGAGCCTTTTTGGCAACAATGGAGCCTCTCTCCTTGAAGTTCTTGATGATGCGATAGATTGTTGACTGAGGTGCAATCTTTCTAGCTGCGATACTCTTCCCTGTTAGGCCATTTTTGTGCATTGCAATAATGACTGCACGTGTTTGTTTAGAGATAACCATGGTTAACAGAAGAGAAACAATGATGCCAAGCACCAGCCTCCTTTTAAAGTGTCCAGTGGTGTCATTCTTACTTAATCATGACAGATTGATCTCCAGCCATGTCCTCATCACCACCCACACCTGTGTTATTGGAGCAATCACTGAAAAGAGGTTAGCTGGTCCTTTTAAGGCAGGGCTGCAATGATGGTGAAATGTGTTTTGGGGATAAAGTTTATTTTCTAGCCATATATTGACTTTGCAAGTACAGTCATGGACAAAAGTTTTGAGAATGACACAAATATTAATTTTTTCAAAGTCTACTGCTTCACTTTTCCTAATGGCAATTTGCATATACTCCAGAATGTTATAAAGAGTGATCAGCTTAACAGCAATTACTTGCAAAGTCAATATTTGGCTAGAAAATGAACTTTATCTCCCAAAACACATTTCAGCATTATTGCAGCCCTGCCTTAAAAGGACCAGCTAACCTCTTTTCAGTGATTGCTCCATTAACACAGGTGTGGGTGTTGATGAGGACATGGCTGGAGATCAATCTGTCATGATTAAGTAAGAATGACACCACTGGTCACTTTAAAAGGAGGCTGGTGCTTGGCATCATTGTTTCTCTTCTGTTAACCATGGTTATCTCTAAAGAAACACGTGCAGTCATCATTGCAATGCACAAAAATGGCCTAACAGGGAAGAGTATCGCAGCTAGAAAGATTGCACCTCAGTCAACAATCTATCACATCATCAAGAACTTCAAGGAGAGAGGTTCCATTGTTGCCAAAAAGGCTCCAGGGCGCCCAAGAAAGACCAGCAAGTGCCAGGACCATCTCTTAAAATTGTTTCATCTGCGGGATCGGGCTACCAGCAGTGCAGAGCTTGCTCAGGAATGGCAGCAGGCAGATGTGAGTGCATCTGCACGCACTGTGAGGCGGAGACTCTTGGAGCAAGGCCTGGTCTCAAGAAGGGCAGCAAAGAAGCCACTTCTCTCCAGAAAAAGCATCAAGGACAGAATGATATTCTGCAAAAGGTACAGGCAGGGAACTGCTGAGGACTGGGGTAAAGTTATTTTCTCTGATGAATCCCCTTTTCGATTGTTTGGGACATCAGGAAAACGCCTCATTCGGAGAAGACAAGGTGAGCGCTACCACCAGTCTTGTCTCATGCCAACTGTTAAGCATCCTGAAACCATTCATGTGTGGGGTTGCTTCTCAGCCAAGGGAATCGGCTCTCTCACAGTCTTGCCTAAAAACACAGCCATGAATAAAGAATGGTACCAGAATGTCCTCCAAGAGCAACTTCTCCCAACCCTCCAAGAGCAGTTTGGCGATCAACAATGCCTTTTCCAGCATGATGGAGCACCTTGCCATAAAGCAAAGGTGATAACTAAATGGCTCAGGGAACAAAATATAGAGATTTTGGGTCCATGGCCTGGAAACTCCCCAGATCTTAATCCCATTGATAACTTGTGGTCATTCATCAAGAGACGGGTGGACAAACAAAAACCTAAAAATTCTGACAAAATGAAAGCATTGATTGTGCAAGAATGGACTGCTATTAGTCAGGATTTGGTCCAGAAGTTGATTGAGAGCATGCCAGGGAGAATTGCAGAGGTCCTGAAGAAGAAGGGTCAACACTGCAAATATTGACTTGCTGCATTAACTCATTCTAACTGTCAATATAAGCTTTTGTTACTCATATGTTTGCAATTATATTTCTGTCTGTGATAAAAGCATCTGTCAAACACACATAAAAACCAGAGGGCAGCAGATCATGTGAAAATATAATATTTGTGTCATTCTCAAAACTTTTGGCCATGACTGTAATTGCTGTTAAGCTGATCACTCTTTATAACATTCTGGAGTATATGCAAATTGCCCTTAGAAAAAGTGCAGCAGTAGACTTTGTAAAAATTAATATTTGTGTCATTCTCAAACTTTTGTCCATGACTGTACTACAAACTATTTGAATGTGAGATGTCCCCTACTGTATGACACTAGGAACAGAAGAATTTTTTGTGACCTCTGTATCAGGCCTCTATAACACACTAGATGATGCAAACTATTTGAAAGTCAGGTCTCCTACTGTATGACACTAGGAACAGAAGGATTTTTTGGTGGCCTCTTGATCAGGCCTCTACAACTTAATTTCAACCCCGCAAAATGACAAAGTGTGATTGTCTAACTTTTTGCAACAGAAAAAATTATATATCGGTCTGCAGACAGTTCTATATTACCACAGCACTAAATGACAAGGTGGGATACAGAAAGCTGTTTCACATTTAGCTAGTAAAAAAATATTATTTAGAATACTCGTGCATGGAGCACAATAGAAGCAATGCACAACATACTTGTAGGACATGTTACTTGCTGGCTTTGTCTGTGGATCTTAGTAATGGTAAAGATAAAAAATTCTGGAAGATAAATTTAACAGCCACACTGGACACTAGCTAGCTACACTATCTGACTGATATACAACCACCTAGCTAAATAGCTAAAATCTGGGATACAGCAGGTTTTTTTCGCAATTAGCTAGTGAAAAAATATTACTTAGAATGCTATACTTGTGCATGGAGCTCAATTGGCCAAAAAAAAGTGCTGGAAGGTAAATTTAACAGCCACACTGGATTCTAGCTAGCTACACTATCTGACTGATATACAACCACCTAACTAACTAGCTAAAATCTTGCAGCTAACAGTGCCAGCAGCAGGAGCAGCCTCTCTGTGCTGTTACAGTGTCAAAATAGCACTAAAACAAGTTGTCTGCTATTTATATGGAGCTACCAATCCACTGCAACCTCTAAGTGTTTTCCCCATTATCAGTGTCATGGTTAATGTCCTATTCTCTCAGGGTTAATTTTGCTGGCCTCCCTTTGGATCTGGGAGAGGTATTTATGCTCACTCTAGACTAGGATTCCCTGTCAGCTATACTGTTGTTCTGTATGTCTAACCCCCTGGTGTGGTTGCATACTGCATTGCTTGATTGCCTCCCGTGTATGACCTGGTCTGTCCTCTCACTCTGTTCTCTGTCTCATGTTTTGGGACTATTGTCTTGTTCGGTTCTGACTTGTTTTTGTTACTCCGTTACAGTTTGTCCCTATTGTACCGCACTGCTCGTTCTGGCTTTTTGACCTCTTGCTTCCCTTTTGACAATCCCTGGTCTCACCCCATTGGTACCTCGTGATCTCCTGGTTCTGATCTTAGCTTGTTTGACTACTTTCCTGTATTTATCATCTCATCTGCACCCCGGCATCTGGCTCGGCCCCGACCACCTCCTACTCTGTTACATGCTTCAGGTCCTGGTTGTTACCTGATTAGTTACCGTGTGCTTGGCTCAGCTCCTTTGTTGCTGTGTGCAGCTCTCCCCTCAGCAGTAATACCCGGGAGTCATGACAATCAGTACTTTTTCATCAACTGGCCAAGTGTGTGGGGTCCGTCAATAAGAAGCTTGTTGGACTCATGACACAAGAATGACCACACTGATGTTTTTTTATCAGGTCTACAGCAGCAGGTAAAAGTTTGGGCACCACTGGTCAAAATTACTGCTATTGAAACTTGAGGATGAAATAATGTCTGAAAGGCCTGAAGTAAAAGTTAACACATTTCCATTGTATTTTAGGCCAAAAAACACATGTTGTCATCTTTTACATTTTAAAAATTACAAAAAGGAAATTGTAGCAAATTGTGAGTTTATTCTCTTGCTTCTCCTTCACTCTCTAACCCTACATAACAGTTGTATTGCAATGTCATCTCAGTTTGGTAAAATGGTGACCAATTTGGTAAACAGGTATTACTGTATATTGTTTTGGGAATAATGTATTGCTTTCTTCTTGTTAACTATTATAAATAAAGTAAATCCTTTCATATAGGTTTTGTGAGACAAGAGGGTCAGTGGGTGCTCTCATCTGTTGGCCTGGCCATCTTTAAAAAGACCGCATGAGCCGGGGGGTCATTCCACTGAACACCTGTACTCTTTCCTTTGGGCAGAACACTACTCAGACAACACAGGGTGAGGATACCACACTCTGATAAAACTATATTGCGTCATCAACAGTCAACAGCATATAGTATATTCCCAGCAAGGATACAAGATGGTGCAACTGACACCCTTCTGCTGGCTAACCAGGGATTCAGATATCCTTGAATCATAGATTCATAGCAAGGTAGAGTTGGAAGGGATCTCGAGTGTCATTTGGTACAACCCCCTGTCAAAGAAGGATTCACTAAATCATCTCAATGACTTTGGTGCATCCAGGACCAACTACTTCAGCCAGCAACAACCTGCTTTTGGTGGACACCCACTGAGAGGAGATAGCTGTAAGCTTAGAAAGCTGGCTGAGCACAATAAGGCTGCTTTCACATTAGCGTTTATGAGCACAGCGTCTGCGGTGCATACAAGCGCATGCGCCCTGCGCCCCTATCTTTATAATGGGGCACATGGCCAAGCGCATTATGCATTGTTTTGCGTTATTGAACGCATGTGTCGTGTGGGCATATGCGTTGTGTCCCCCAAAACGCAACATGTTGCATTTTTCTCACGTCAACATTTTTCAGAAATCACGCATGCGCCCGCCAGCGCACGGAATGCGCCAAAAAAATGCATTACAGTGTTACCGTGCGCATGCGCTTTTAGAGGTAACAAGTCTCCGGACTGTCTAGACATGTTTCTGACCACCCACCAAACCAAGATAAATAAATATAAGGGGTTGGCATTGCTCCACTTCACTATTCTACAGACTCTGGAGAGGACAGAACACCTTTGGAACATGTAAGTATACCAACTAATGGATGTTCTGATTTTTTGTTTATCCTATCGATGTGTATTTTTTTTATTGTATTTCTTCTTGCAGAATTCATACAACAGGAGGATCATGCCTTCAAGCATTGAGAATTCCCAGAGTGGACAGCCCAGTGAAGTGAGTATATTATCTACTGTTCTTTAAATATTCACTGTCATATGTACACGTGTCAATTTTTTTGTTTTCCTTCACAGAGCTCTTCAAGTGTTGATGAAACGCAGGAGCAGGCAACTCGGGGCCAAGAAGCGGTGGCAACACGGCGTGTAAGTATTTTTATTTTTTTTATAACTGTTATCTTTCAAACATTAATGTCTTTCTTTCAATTCTAGATTCCACAATGGGATGAGGAGGAGGACGTCAATAATGACCTCCTCATGACATCTGTTCATGAGCGCGTTCCATTGTGGGACACCCGTGATCCTCTGCATTCCAACGCAGTGGCTCTCCGGCAGCTGTGGAACGAGGTGGCCAAATCGCTGTGGGATGGATGGGACAATGCCTCAGCTAGGGGTCAAAAGGGCTTTCGTAAGTATTGCAACAACGCAGCTGTGAAACAGTAGGCCGGGATCACACAAACGTGTTTGATGTGATGAACTCCTGCGAGTTTCTTGCATCACACACATGGTTGTGTGATCCCGGCCAAAAGTGCAATTTTTTACAATGTTTTTTTTCCTTTCACAGTGAAGAAAGTCAAAACTAGATGGCATTCCATGAAGGACCGCTTTAATAGGGACCTGAGGCAGGAAGGCTAGGTTTGAAGCGGTGTTGGTGCAAAGACAAGGAAGTATAAGTACCATTGTCTCCTCAGCTTCCTGAGACCGGTCCTTGCACGCCGAGTGTAAGTATTTTGATGTTGTATTCTGTTGTGCTGTGTAACCTTATCTGAATTTTTATTTTCCACAGGAGTTGGCGAATGTACAAATTGAACTTTTGGGATACTAATGTTTTCATTTTCCTCTTTTCACAGAACCCATAGCAGCATGGTACAACCTGGACCGGCATCTGGAGCGGTCCCTCATGCCACGCCATCGGACCTGTCCCAGCCATCCCACAGTGACGTGGTAAGTATGCCTGCAACACAGTCTGGAGAACCGGCAGCCGGTCCATCCGGTATTCCCCTGTCCCAGTCTTCTGCCGCTCCTTTTTTTTGCTCTTCCTGTCAGCGGCAGCGGGTTTGGGACAGGCCACTCATGCCCGAGTTTTTACATTTGAGCACGGTATTCCAGAATTGCTACAAAATCCTGGGTGACACAGTGGAAAATGGTTTGGCCAATGTCACCCGACGCCGTAACGCAATGGCAGCCGAGCTCCAGAGACCGGCAAGACATTTTTTTAGTGCCATAGAGAACGGCATGTCGGAAAACCTAACGCCGGAACTCCAGCTTGCTGTGATGCAGGCCTGCAAAGCTGCATATGTCAATGCTTTGCAGCAGACTTGGTTCATGCAGCCACCACCAGCGGCAGCCTTTCCAACAGTACCACAGCTGTCAAATCTAACCATACCGAGTTCTGTTGCATATCATTGTGCGGCCACAACCTTATCCACAGCCGTTCAACACCACTACACCATGCCGGGTGCAGAGGACCGCCAATACACCGTGGCGCTGATTCCTGCTCTTGTGAGTACGTCCACAACCACCAGGCCGACCCATCACACCGAGCAGACACTGGTTCCTGATCCTGCGAGGACGTCCACCAGGCCGTCCCATCACACCAAGCAGATGCTGGGTCCTGGTCGTGCGAGGACGTCCACCACCACGCCGGCCCACCACACCGAGCAGACGGAGGGTACAGTGACGACACCCACCACCAGGCCACAGACAAGAAGCCACAAAGAGCGGAGCCACCAGACCAAAAAACATAAAAGGAGAACTGTCCATGTGTCTCCACCATCACCTCTTCCAACATCACTTTCCACTTTGTCTTTCCCTTCCCATGTTTCACCTCCAAATGTCTCTACCTGCAGTATCCCGGATCTACCATCAAGCTTACTTGACACCTCCCCTTCGCCCAACCCAAACCAATCTCCAACTTTACCATCCCCCTTTGCCATAATTTTTCTCCTTTTTAATCATATGTCATAAATATTTAATAAATGTCCTTTTTGTTTCATCAATCAATGACTGTTTTTTGAGTCTTTCGTCGCCGGCAACAAACCGTGCGCCTTATATACAAAAGGTTGGGAGGAGGGAGCCATGCATACAAGGATGGGAGGGGGTAGCCATTTAAACAAGGATGGGAGGGGGGAGGATGGGAGGGGGTAGCCATTAAAACAAGGATGGCGGGGGGAGTCATTTAAACAAGGATGGGAGGGGTAATCATTTAAACAAGGATGGCAGAGGGGAGTCATTTAAACAAGGATGGGAGAGGGTGACCACTTAAACAAGGATGGGAGGGGGGAGGATGGGAAGGGGTAGTCATTTAAACAAGGATGGCAGGGGGAGCCATACATAAAGAAACCACATACATTTTCTAGAAATAAATGTACTAGGTGTTTTATTTACAGCACAGGGAGTAAGTGTCATGAAACAGGAAAATATAGGATTAATATTACATCACATTAAAAAAACACTAAACCATTTGATCCTGCCATGACAAACGGCCAACATCGGAAACAAAAAAGGCCACAAATCGATCCCTCTTTTGTCCAATTTCCACTGTTGTCCTCACAGGCTGTTGCTGGTAATCGGACAATGGGTTAGAAACCGCTTTCTCAAGTTCAACGTTGGGTCGCTCTTTAGCCATGATATCGTTGTGGAGAACCACACACGCCTTGACAGCCTCATCCACTGTCTCAATTTTAAGATTAATTGATGTTTGCAAAATGCGCCATTTTGAGACAAGGATACCAAAGGCTCACTCCACAGTTCTTCGGGCCCTGGACAGTCTATAGTTAAAGATCATTTTAGTATGGTTCAAGTCCCAACTAGAGTAAGGTTTAAGGAGGGTTGGCACTCATCTGAAATGCCTCATCCCCAACCAGAACAAACGGCATTGCAGGTCAGTCAGTGTAGGGAAGAGGTTGTGGCTGTGGGAAATTGAAATTATTAAGACATAAGCGTTGGCCCATGTCAGAGTCTTTAAATGTTCTTGAATCATTAGCACGTCCAAATGATCCAATGTCCACGGCCACAAAGCTGCAGTCCGTACCTGCAATGGTCATGAGCACTGTTGAAAAATATTTCTAATAATTGAAGTAATGAGAACCAGTTTTAGCTGGTTTGGTAATACGGATATGTTTGCCATCCACAGCTCCAATACAGTTGGGGAAATCACAAAGTTCCTGGACTTTTACTGCTTTGGCCTTCCATAATTCCGTGGTGGGTAGGGGTAAAAATTCTTCCCGAAGAATGTCCCATAAAGCCCGGCAGGTGTCCGCAACAATACCAGAAAGTGTTGAAATACCAATACGGAACTGAAAATAGAGTGATGTTAAGGACTCTCCGGTAGCAAGGAATCTAATAAACAGATTAATAAAAAACAAAAAACATTGCGGAATAATTATGACAGGCATTTAATTTGAAATATTGCGTACCTCAGTGTTAACAGCAGACGTTCCTCTGCAGGAATCGCTCTCCGGAGCTTGGTATCCTGCCTGGTGATGGCTCCTTACAACGCATCGAAGCAAATACCGGAAGCTGTCTTGACACATCCTCGTATACTCGTAATACTTGTCCGGATTGTCATTTAGCTCTGTGAATAAACAGTGGTAAGCTCCAAAGCTTTCCCGGACTTCCACAATAGGGTGTTGCCAAAATCGCCGACACTGTCTTCTCCATCTTTCTCTCTTCCTTTCGTCATCACAAGCAACAACAAAAGCAAGAAACAAGCCGAGATCCTAATCAAGATTGCGGTACAAGCTGTCCATTTTAAGATTCATCTTGAGGCAGGATGCAGGAGCAAAATGGGAGGATTTCATCTCAGCAAGGGTATATATACAGAAATCCTATGAGACACGCCCACTTTAGTGCCATTGGTGGTGTAGTTATCTTGGAAAACCATCTTTCCCCTTTTTTCCGTTTCGAAATCATGCGCTGAAAAACGCAAACGCATACAAAAACGCATACAAATGTGTGTAAACGCTGCGTTTTTAGGTGCATACGTTAAGAGCATGTATCGGGACAAAGGTTTTCCATGCGTTTTTGGTTGCGCATGCAACGCGGCGCACACAGACGCTAATTTGAAAGCAGCCTTTGATATGTGGCCAGGTGACCTGATTCTCCCAACTTGGGTTCTACAAATGAATTCATGGGCTTAGTGCTTACCAGTGGGGCAGTTCTGTAATCCACCAGTTGAAACCATGGTCCCTAGGCTGAAGTTCTGTAGAATCACACCAGTGACAGAAGCAGGCCCCTTTTATATGCCACAGCTCCCTTTTCAGGTCATTGTTCCACATGATTATGGGGAGATATTCTTGACTCTTCTCTCATTGTTCACTAGTTCAATTAGACTAAATAAATGTCCTCCAAATGATGCTGACTAGTACACTGCAGGGGGCTGATGCAATCCATAATCAGCAGGCATTCCAGAAATTAGAATACAAAAAGGGGCACTGGATAGTCTCACAGGAAACAATGGCTCATGTCCCTTGACTTAAAGAATAGAAGAATAATACATTTGGCATAATTAAGAATAGTTCACTACCCCACAAGTGGCCAGATTGACTGTGTTGTCAAAGGTTTTTTTCTTTATGTTAGATAAATACATTTCTATCAGTCTAACCAGGGTTGGACTGAGCCACCGGGACACAGGAGAAACCTCCGGTGGGCCCCGACCCCAGCTCCTGCCTCCTTCATTAGTCCCTGCGTGGTGGACCTCGATGAGAAAGAATAGGTCACGGGTGCCCTTTAAAAGCATGTCCGAAGAGTTAATGCGGGCTGCGCTCTCACTCTGACCACAGCGACACTGTCTCTGCATTCAGGAAGTAGACATTCTTTGTGGGCGGTAATCTGCACACACTGCTTTTCAGCTTTATCTGTATGTTGCTGGCTATAGCAGTGGTGTCAGGTGTCAGCAGGCTGTGCTCTCCTCCTCTGCTGTCCTGACCTGTAATGCCGGCTGTGTGGTGACACTCTCCCTGGAAGTGCCGGCTTCAGCTATCTCTCCCTGCCTGAGCTGCTGCTAAAGTGCAATACATATTTTTTCTGGGTGAGTGTTCAGCAAAATGTGTGTGTATCTGCCTGGTTTTGGTGCCTGGTAGTGCTCTGTGATGGCAGCTCATTGTGGAGTGTCTGTTGGTCACTGTGTATGGGGCCAGTGTCTGTTCATCACTGTGTATGGGGGCCAATGTCTGTTCATCACTGTGTATGGGGGCCAGTCTCCGTCCATCACTGTGTATTGGGGCCAGTGTCTGTTCATCACTGTGTATGGGGGTCCCGTTTCTGTCCATCACTGTGTATGGGGGCTAGTGTTTGTTCATCACTGAGTATGGGGGCCAGTGTCTGTTCATCACTGTGTATGGGGGCCAGTGTCCGTCCATCACTGTGTATGGGGGCCAGTGTCTGTTCATCACTGTGTATGGGGGCCTCGTGTCCATCCATTACTGAGTATGAGGGCCAGTGTCTGTTCGTCACGGTGTATGGGGGCCCCGTGTCCTCCATCACTGTTATGGGTGCCAGTGTCTGTTCATCACTGTGTATGGGGGCCTCGTGTCCATCCATCACTGTGTATGGGGGCCAGTGTCTGTTCATCACTGTGTATGGGGACCAGTGTTTGTTCTTCACTGTGTACAGGGGCCCCGTGTCTGTCCATCACTGAGTATGGGGGCCAGTGTCTGTTCATCACGGTGTATGGGGGGCCCGTGTCCTCCATCAATGTAAGGGGGCCAGTGTCTGTTCATCACTGTGTATGCGTGTCCGTCCATCACTGTGTATGGGGGCCAGTGTCTGTTCGTCACTGTGTATGGGGGCCAGTGTCTGTTCATCACTGTGTGTGGGGGCCAGTGTTTGTTCGTCACTGTGTACGGGGGCCCCGTGTCCATCCATCACTGAGTATGGGGGCCAGTGTCTGTTTGTCACGGTGTATAGGGTACCCCGGTCCTCCATCACTGTATAGGGGCCAATGTCTGTTCATCACTGTGTATGCGTGTCCGTCCATCACTGTGTATAGGGGCCAGTGTCTGTTCATCACTATGTATGGGGGCCTCGTGTCCGTCCATCACTGTGTATGGGGGCCAGTGTCTGTTCATCACTGTGTATGGGGGCCAGTGTTTGTTCTTCACTGTATACGGGGGCCTCGTGTCCATCCATCACTGAGTATGGGGGCCAGTGTCTGTTTGTCATGGTGTATGGGGGGCCCAGTGTCCTCTATCACTTTATGGGGGCCAGTGTCTATTCATCACTGTGTATGGGGGCCTCATGTCTGTCCATCAATGTGTATGGGGGCCAGTGTCTGTTCATCACTGTGTATGGGGGCCCCGTGTCCATCCATCACTGTGTATGGGGACCAGTATTTGTTTGTCACTGTGTACAGGGGTCTCGTGTCCGTCCATCACTGAGTATGGGGGCCAGTGTCTGTTCGTCACAGTGTATGGGGGCCCCATGTCCTCCATCACTGTATGGGGGCCAGTGTCTGTTCATCACTGTGTATGCGTGTTCATCCATCACTGTGTATGGGGGCCAGTGTCTGTTCATCACTGTGTATGGGGGCCATGTGTTCATCACTGTATATGGAGGTCCGGTGTATGTGAGTGGAGCCGCATGTGTACGGGGTGTGCGGAGCGGAGTCTTGTGTGTACAAAGTGTATGGAGCAAAGCTGCATGTGTATGGGGTGTGCAGAGCAGAGCCGTGTGTGTACAAAGTGTACAGAATGGTGCCCTGTGTGTATGAAGTGTACGGAACCGTGTGTTTACGGAGCGGAGCCGCGTGTGTACGGGGTGTACGAAACGGAGACCTGTGTGTATGAAATGTACGGAGCTGAGCCGTGTGTGTACGGAGCAGAGCCATCTGTGTACGAGGTTTACGGAGTGTTGCCATGTGTGTACTGAGTGGAGCCGTGTGTGTGCAAGGTGTACGGAGCGGAACCATGTGTGTATGAGCTGTGCGGAGCCGTGCGTGTACAAGGTGTGTGGTGGGGAGCATTCATACCTCCCAACCATCCCGAATCCAGCGGGACAGTCCCGATTTTGAGAGTCTGCCCCGCTGTCCCGGCCGGGAGCTTACTTTTCCCGCGCACATAGGAGTACATGGTGGAGCCCCGAGGAACACTTTAACATTCGCACGTGACGTTCTACCGGAAGTGACGTGCTGGAAGCTGACCGGAAATTAGGTAATTACGGGAGGAGATTGTGACGGAACCATGGAGGCACTTCAGTGAATGCTTCAGATCCATCACTGTGTACTCCTCCGACAGCGCAGACAGCGGGATCTCCTTGGAATCGGGGATGTCGGCCATTTGAGCGGATCATGATATGTCCTGCATCAGGAGGCTCAGGTGGGCATTACAATGGGAGCCGGACTGCTATAGTATCTTCATAGAATCTTTCTTTCTCTTTATTTCTCTCTGTTCTTTCTTTCCCTCTCTAATCTTTCTTTCTTGCTCTCTCTGTTCTTTCTTTCTCTCTCTGTCCTTTCTTTCTCACTCTCTGTTCTTTCATTCCTCTTTTCTTTCTTTCTCTCTGTTCTTTTTTTCTTTCTCTCTGTTCTTTCTTTCTGTCCTTCCTTTCTCTCTTTCTCTCTGTTCTTTTTTTCTCTCTCCTCTGTTCTTTCTTTCTTTCTTTCTTTCTTTGCTTTCCCCTCTTTCTTTCTCTTTGTTATTTCCCCTCTTTATTTCTTCCTCTGTTCTTTCTTTCTCCCTCTGTTCTTTCTTTCTCTCTCTATTCTTTCTTTCTCTATTCTCTTTCTCTCTCTATTCTTTCTCTCTATTCTTTCATTCTCTCTATTGTTTCTTTCTCTATTGTTTCTTTCTCGCTCTATTGTTACTTTCTCTATATTCTTTCTTTCCTCTATTCTTTCTTTCTCTATTCTTTCTTTCTCTCTCTATTATTTCTTTATTTCTCTCTATTCTTTCTCTCTATTCTTTCTCTCTCTCTATTCTTTCTTTCTCTATTCTTTCTCTCTATTCTTTATCTCTCTATTATTTCTTTCTCTCTATTCTTTCTCTCTCTCTCTATTCTTTCTCTCTCTATTCTTTCTTTCTCTCTCTGTTATGATTTGGTAGCTGAGGAGAACAGGCAAAAAAGGCAATACACCAGAGAGGTTGGAATCTATTGGATTGCAGTACCCTGACTAACCACCACAACTAAAGGCAGCCGTGGAGCGTACCTACGTTGGTCCTAGACGCCTCGTCACAGCCTGAGAAGCTAACTTCACCTAAAGATAGAAAGAGGAAAACTATCTGCCCCGGAGCAGATCCCCAAAGAACATAGGAAGCCCCCAAACATGTAATGGCGGTTAGACAAGAGGAAATACAGACAGAAAATAGTATGAGCAAACGTTGGGGCCCAATCTTCCTAGACAGAAAAGGATAGGAAGGTCACTTACTGCAATCCAAAAAACCCTAAAAAAATACCAACACACTAATTGCAAAGACACCTGAGATCACACGACCTCTACCACCTAAATTAGTTCTCTGGTGTAACAAAACTAAGCCGCAGCCACAGAAAAAACTGGAAAAGGCAAATGAACAAACAACTGGCTGAACTAAACTGAGAGGAGCACAAGCCCCCGAAGGGGACCTGGCAGGCCCCCACAGAAGTGCAGGACAAAATGCAAAAAGCAAGCACAAAAAACTAAAAGAAGAAAATGTCTTATCTGTTAGCAGAAGATGCAGGCACGAAACAGCAAGCTTCAAAGAGAACCAGGAACCAAAGTTGAGACCAGAACAATTGATCACCGGCAACCCTGATGGGAGGTAACCTCCCTTATATAAGACCAGTCAGTAACACCTGATCGCCAATCTTCACAATCTTCATTGAATAGTTCAGTACTGTTTGTAACCACCAGAGGGAGCTTCTGCTCAGAATTCATTTCTAGCACATTCACAACAGTACCCCCCCTTGAGGAGGGGTCACCGAACCCTCATTTGGGCAACCAGGTCGGTCAGGATGAGCTCTGTGATACGCACGGATGAGTCTTCTAGCATGGATGTCCGAAGCAAACACCCAAGAATTGTCCTCCTGACCATAACCTCTCCACTTAACCAAATACTGGAGTTTCCGTCTAGAAAAACGAGAATCCAATATTTTCTCAACCACATACTCCAGATTGCCCTCAACCAAAACAGGGTCAGGAGGCACAGCCATAGGAACCACTGGCTCGACAAACCTCTTCAATAAGGACTTGTGGAACACGTTATGGATCTTAAATGTCCCTGGAAGAAGTAAACGAAAGGAAACAGGATTAAGAATCTCCATGATCTTAAAAGGTCCAATGAACCTAGGCTTAACTTAGGAGATGCAACTCTCATAGGGATATTTCTTGAGGACAACCAGACCAAGTCCCCCACTTCAAACCGAGGACCATCAGTCCTATGCCGGTTGGCAAACCGCTGGGCCCTCTCCTGAGAGAGGGACAACCTCTCCACTACCTGGTCCCAAATCTGTTGCATACGCTCCACAACAGAGTCAACACCTGGACAGACAGAAGCCTCCGTCTGTCCTGAAGAAAATCGAGGGTGAAACCCAAAATTGCAGAAAAATGGAGACATCAAGGTTGCAGAGCTAGCCCTATTATTAAGGGCAAACTCAGCCAAAGGCAAAAAAGAGACCCAGTCATCCTGATCAGCAGACACAAAGCATCTCAGATAAGTCTCCAATGTCTGGTTTGTTCTCTCAGTTTGTCCATTGGTCTGAGGATGAAAAGCTGAGGAGAAAGACAATTGAACACCAAGTTTAGAACAAAAAGTCCTCCAAAATCTGGAAACAAACTGGTCTCCTCTGTCAGACACAATGTTCTCAGGAATACCGTGTAACCGAACCACGTGCTGAAGGAGCAAAGGCACCAATTCGGAGGAGGAAGGCAACTTAGGTAATGGCACAAATTGTATCATTTTGGAAAACCTATCACAAATCACCCAGATAACGGTCATTCTCTGAGAAACAGGGAGGTCGGAAATAAAATCCATAGAGATATGGGTCCATGGTCTCTTGGGCACAGGCAATGGCATCAACAAACCACTAGGGCGAGAGCAAGGCTTGGAGCGAGAGCAAGTCCCGCAGGACTGCACAAATTCCCTGACGTCACGAGACAAAGTAGGCCACCAAAATGACCGACTAACCAAGTCTCTGGTACCAAAAATTCCGGGATGACCGGCCAATGCGGAACAATGAATCTCAGACATCACACTCTTCTTCCACCTGTCTGGGACAAACAATTTCCCAATAGGGCAGAGTTCGGGTTTATCCTCCTGACACCCTTCTAGAGCCAGTCTCAAATTGGGCGAGATGGCGGAAAGAACTACACCCTCTTTCAAAATAACAGTAGGATCAGATAACTCGGGAGAGTCAGCAAGGAAACTCCTTGAGAGGGCATCCGCTTTAACATTCTTAGTGCCAGGAAGAAAGGAAACCACAAAATTAAAACGTGTGAAAAACAAGGCCCACCTGGCCTGTCTAGGATTAAGTTGTTTGGCTGATTCCAGAAAAAACAGATTCTTATGGTCCGTGAGGACCACCACCTGATGTTTGGCTCCCTCCAGCCAATGTTTCCACTCTTCAAAAGCCCACTTCATGGCCAATAACTCCCGATTACCCACGTCATAATTACGTTCAGTTGGAGAAAATTTTCGAGAGAAAAAGGCACAAGGGTTACTTTTAGAGGTCTCTGGATCTCTTTGGGACAAAACGGCACCTGCCCCAATTTCAGAGGCATCAACCTCCACTTGAAATGGCAGAGAAACATCAGGCTGCCGTTGAACAGGAGCAGAAGTGAATCTCTGCTTAAGTTCCTGAAACTCAGAAACTGCCTCAGGAGGCCAATTCACCACATCAGAACCCTTCTTGGTCAAATCAGTCAATGGTTTAACAATAACAGAGAAATTACCAATAAATTTACGATAAAAATTGGCAAAACCCAAGAATCTCTGAAGAGCCTTTAATGAAGTAGGTTGGACCCAATCACAGATGGCCTGAACCTTGACCGGGTCCATTTCAATAACAGATGGGGACAAAATGAATCCCAGAAATGAGATCCTCTGTACGCCAAAAAGACACTTTGATCCCTTCACATACAGAGCATTCTCTCTCAAAATCTGGGAACACAGTCCGAATATGTTTCACATGAGAGTCCCAATCATTGGAAAAAATCAAGATATCATCCAAATAAACAATCAGAAATTTATCCACAAAATCCCTGAAAATGTCATTCATGAAGGACTGGAAGACAGAAGGAGCATTAGTGAGCCCAAAGGGCATCACTACGTACTCAAAATGCCCCTCTGGGGTATTAAATGCCGTCTTCCATTCATCCCCGTGCTTAATGCGAATAAGGTTATATGCCCCCCTGAGGTCAAGCTTGGTAAACCAAGTAGCACTTTTCACCCTGGAAAACAGGTCAGAAATCAAGGGTAACGGATATTAATATTTCACTGTGATATTGTTCAAGAGACGATAATCAATACACGGCCTTAATGAACCATCCTTTTTGGCCACAAAGAAAAAACCGGCACCCAAGGGTGAAGAGGATGGTCTGATATGACCCTTCTCCAATGACTCCTTGATATAAGACTGCATTGCAGGTACAGACAAGTTCAAAAGGCGACTTTTAGGGAATTTACTACCAGGCACTAATTCAATAGCGCAGTCATAGCTCCTATGGGGGGGCAAGGATGCAGATTTACTTTCGTTAAACAATTCAGAAAAATCAGTCAAAAAGTCAGGAACATCCTGAGCCTGGGGGAGGCAGAAAAAACAGGAGTGTTGGCATTAACACATTGGCAGCCCCAACTGGTTACAGACACAGATTTCCAATCCAAAACAGGATTATGAGACTGTAACCAAGGGAAACCCAGTACAATAATGTCATGCAGATTATACAGCACCAAAAATTTGCAACTCTCCTGATGATCAGGTTCAACCCTCATTATCACCTGAGTAGAGAACTAGGGTTTATTCTCAGCTAAAGGGGTAGAATCGATCCCAGTAGGGGAATAGACTTCCGTAGGGGTATCAAGGGAAACCCACAACGTTTAGCAAAATCAAAATCCATCAGGTTAATAGCTGCTCCCGAATTAACAAAAGCCTGAGCAGAAAATGTGGACAGGGAGCAAATCAGGGTAACAGTCAACAAAAATTTAGTCTGAACACTACCCAAGACAACTGAACGTGCAAAACGTCTTCCCCGCTTAGGGCAGACTGAAATAGCATGAGAGGCATCACCACAGTAGAAACATAACCCATTGCGTTTTTGAAACTCATGACACTGTGCCCCAGAAGCCACTCTATCACACTGCATGGGGTCAGAAGCTGGTTCACAAGGCAACACTATTCCACGCATACCTCTACGCTCACGCAAACGTCTGTCAATTTGAATCGCTAATGACATAAAATCACTGAGACCAGAGGGGACAGGGAATCCCACCATAACATCCTTTACATTCTCTGACAGACCCTTCCGAAAAAGGGCTGCCAAAGCATCGTCATTCCATTTGGTCAGGACTGCCCACTTTCGGAATCTCTGACAGTATAACTCAGCGTCCTCAAGCCCCTGATTTAATGCCAACAAGGCTTTTTCAGCTTGATCAGTGACATTAGGCTCATCGTACAATAACCCCAGAGCCTGAAAAAATGCATCAACATTACTCAAAACAGGGTCCCCAGGTGTCAGGGAAAAAGCCCAATCCTGAGGATCGCCGCGCAGGAGAGAGATGACAATTTGAACCTGCTGTGCTGAGTTCCCTGAGGACTTAGATTTTAAGGCAAAAAACAACTTACAGTTATTTTTGAAATTCAGAAATTTAGCTTGATACCCTAAAAACAAATCTAGCATGGGAATCCTAGGTTCCACAACAAGCAACCCTGCAAGATAGGTAGCAATACTCCGAACTTCAGTGGCAAGCTGATCCACACGGCCAGACAACTGTGCAAACTCCATTGAGAGAAAAAAAATCCTCCTCAGCACCCAGAGATACAGAGGGAAAAAAAAATCTCTGACAACTCTGACAATCTTCTTTCTTTCACACTATTTTTCCCTTCTGTGAGTACCATATAATTATCAGTTTTAGGCCGGTGATACTGTTATGATTTGGTAGCTGAGGAGAGCAGGCAAAAAAGGCAATACACCAGAGAGGTTGGAATCTATTGGATTGCAGTACCCTGACTAACCACCACAACTAAAGGCAGCCGTGGAGCGTTCCTACGTTGGTCCTAGGAAGGTCACTTACTGCAATCCAAAAAACCCTAAAAAAATACCAACACACTAATTGCAAAAACACCTGAGATCACACGACCTCTACCAAACTAAGCCGCAGCCACAGAAAAAACTGGAAAAGGCAAATGAACAAACAACTAGCTGAACTAAACTGAGAGGAGCACAAGCCCCCGGAGGGGACCTGGCAGGCCCCCACAGAAGTGCAGGACAAAATGCAAAAAGCAAGCACAAAAAACTAAAAGAAGAAAATGTCTTATCTGTTAGCAGAAGATGCAGGCACGAAACAGCAAGCTTCAAAGAGAACCAGGAACCAAAGTTGAGACCAGAACAATTGATCACCGGCAACCCTGATGAGAGGGAACCTCCCTTAAATAAGACCAGTCAGTAACATCTGATCGCCAATCTTCACAATCTTCATTGAATAGTTCAGTACTGTTTGTAACCACCAGAGGGAGCTTCTGCTCAGAATTCATTTCTAGCACATTCACAACATCTCTCTCTATTCTTTCTCTCTCTTCTTTCTTTCTCTCTATTCTTTCTATTCCATCTTTCTTTCTCTCTCTATTCTTTCTCTCTATTGTTTCTTTCTCTCTCTATTCTTTCTTTCTCTCTCTGTTCTTTCTCGCTCTGTGTTCTTTCTTTCTCGCTCTGTGTTCTTTCTTTCTCGCTCTGTTCTTTCCCCTCTTTCTCTCTCTGTTCTTCTCGCTCTCTGTTTTCTTTCTCTCTATTCTTTCTTTCTTTCTCTCTCTGTTTCTCTCTTTTATTCTTTCTTTCGCTCTCTCTCTAGTCTTTCTCGCTCTCCGTTCTTTCTTGCTCTCTCTGTTCTTTCTTTCTCTGTTCTTTCTTTCTTTCTTTCTTTCTCGCTCTGATCTTTTTTTCTCTCTGTTCTTTCTTTCCTCTTTCTTTCTCTCTGTTTGTTCTCTCTCTTTCTCCTTTCTTTCTCTCTCGCTGCTTTCTTTCTTTTCCTCAGTACCAGCCACTGTGCCCATAATACCAGCCACTGTGCCCTCAGTTCCAGTTAGTGTGATCAGCAGTGCTAAATGGGTGCGGTTGGGGTGTGGATATGGGTGTGATTAGTTGTGAAATGGGTGTGGTCGGGGCGTGGCCTAAAATTTGCCGCGACGCGCTATGCACGATGCAGCCTTTGTCCCTCTTTCCTGTCTTCAAAAGTTGGGAGGTATGCTTTATGACCTCCCTACAACATCTGGGCATGCTCCTGATGAGCGCGGCGGATGGTCTCCTGAGGGATCTCCTCCCACACCTGGACTAAAGCATCCACCAACTCCTGGACAGTCTGTGGATCAACGTGGCATGGCCTAAAATTTGCTGCAGCAGGCACAGCGTGCCACAGCCTTTGTCCCTCTTTCCCTTCTTCATAGGTTGGGAAGTATGATGATGGGCCCCAATAATGACTTTTCTCTGGTGGGCCCAAGGTACTCCAGTCCGACGCTGAGTCTAACCAAAAACAATATTTTTAGTTTTTGCATTGAGTTAGAAAAAAAACCCCTGCAAATGCACATTTTCAAGGCAATTTATGAATAATGATTAGCTGTTCTTCCCTAATGTAACATTTTTATAATGTGTCACTTAGCAGCTTCCATTAAATGCTAACAACTTCATTCAGTAATAGGCTTAGAGGACAATAAAAAGGGGCATCATTTAACTGTATTATCTCCTATAAAATGGAACATAGAGTATAACTCAAAGACAGAGGATCTTAACAATTTATTTTTAGTCTTTTCTTGACCAATTCTTATTCTCTTTTTCTGCAAAATGCAGACAGTTAGTATACAAATGTGAAGTCCGAAGTCATGCAAAGTCAAACCAAGGAAACCTAGTATACAAATGAACCTATTGCTCAGGAATATATTCTTAGACACATCTACTGTAAATAGCCAGAGTTGCTCAGTTTCAGGGTAAAAACTATTATATTTACCAATTAAAGGGTTTGTTCAGAATTAGGAAAAGGTGATTGCCTTCTTTCTGAAAGAATTTGACCCCTTACCATTAGTTGTGTGTGGTTTTTCATTTATTTCAATGTGGCTGAGATACAATACCTGATACAATTCATTGCAAAGGGTGGCACAGTTTTTGAAAGAAAGCAGTCATGTTTTACTAATCTTTCACAACCCCAGAATGAGGTCAGGTGCAGCTTACTATAGAAGAGCGGAGAGAATGTCAGGTGTGGTGATGTGAAGAGCAAAAGTGCTGCTTTGTTGTTATGGGTAGTCATTTAGCAGGTTGTGTATGTGCTTCCTGTATTCAGAACAAAACTTTTCTATCTGTTTGAATACTTATACATTGAATTATACTGCACTTTGTCAAACACGGACAAATTATATTTATAGGCATTATATTGTTAAATTTAAGCAACATTGCCCTTAATTCATCACCAGGATAGTAGCTAGGCTGCTGACATCATTGTTTTCATGTATATTTTACTACTTTGTCTGGATTTGCCTACTAGTTTTTATCACTGATGATCCACTACTTGGATAAGACTTACAGCTTAAGGGCCCCGTTACACATAGCGAAGCTCCAGCGATCCAACAACAAAGCGACCTGGTAAGGATCACTGGTACATCGCTACATGGTCGCTAGCAAGTTGTCAAACAGGCAGATCTACTCAACAACGCAGCAACGATACGGTAGTCCGTATAAACGACCTCGGTGGTCGTTGGGACCTTGTCACAGCAGCGATTCTGACAAAGACAAAGCAAAATCATGCCTGCGTCGCCGAGTTCTAAGTCGCCAACGAGGTCGCTCGTCGTTTTTATGGCATCAAACACAGCGATGCATGCTGGCCAGTGGGAGACCAATTATCTAAAAATGGCCTAGGACATTCCAGCACGATCAGCGATATCGCAGCGGGGTGCCGTTCACCGCTATGTGTCACATGTAGCAAGATCGCTGGTGCCGTCGCTGTTGCATCACAAAACCTGTGACGTTTCAGCGATCTCGCTAACGATCTCGCTATGTATGAAGTACCCTTAAATAAAAAAACACAAGGTTCATGTGTGTAATTTTCAAACTGTTTAAACTGTACAATGTAATCTAAGCTGTATATATATACAATTTCCTCTGTAAATTCAAGCCATGTATCCAGATTTCCCGCAAATCAACAAAATAAAAATACAATTTTTACTGTTTTTTTCTTCCATAATGCAATAATTTTTTGTGTAGTTTTGATGCAGTTTTTCATTTGAGGACAGGAAAGTAAAAACAATTATGTCACTACAGAATCAGGTAGTTCAGTAGTTCAGCATTTCATGGATGTAGATGTGAACATGCAAATGTGAAATAGATGCACATATTTTACACTTACTAAAAAATAAGAAAAGTCTTATCAAGGCTTTATACAGTGGGGAAAATAAGTATTTGATACACTGCCAACTATGCAAGTTTTCCCACCTACTAAGAATGGAGAGGTATATAATTTTATCACACTTACACTTCAAATGTGAGAGCCATAATCTAAAATTAAAAAACAGAAAATCCCATTGTATGATTTTTACATACCATGTATACTCATGTATAAGCCGAGTTTTTCAGCACATTTTTTGTGCTGAAAATGCCCCCCTCGGATTATACATGAGTCATTGTCCAGAATGCCAGCGGGGGAGGTGTGAGGGGAAGTGGCGGAGCAGCGGCAGGAGCCGGCGGCTGCGGCTGTAACTGTGCCGCTGCGGCTGTAACTGTGCCGCTGCTAGAGACAAATGAATATTCATTTCTCTTATAGCAGTGACAGCTGCAGCCGTCGGCTTCCAGAAAACAAAATACTCATGCTCCTCCGCACCGTCGCTGCATCTCCGATGGTCCCGGCGCTGGCCGCTCTTCCCATGCTGAGCGATCACGTGGCAGCGGTCATTAAGGTAATGAATATGCATGCGTCTCCACTCCCATAGGGTGCTACATGATCATTCAGCACAGGAAGAGCTGCAGGAATCCGGCACCAATGGAGATGCTGGAAGAGGGTGAGTAGGATGATTTTTTTTTGTAATAGGAGGCATGCATACCAGGACGGGAGAGGGTGAGCCATGCATACAATGACAGTACTGGAGGAGTCATGCATACAACGACGGGACCGGGGGAGCCATGCATACAATGACGGGACGGGGTACGCCATGCATACAATGATGGAATGGGGGGAGCCATGCATAGCAGAACAGGATGGGGGAAGCCACGCATACATGACAGGATGGGGGAAGCCATGCATGGCAGGACAGGATGGGGAAGCCACACATACCAGGACAGGACGAGGGAGCCACGCATAGCAGCATAGTGATGAGGGGACAATGCATACCCGGCTTCTTCTCGAGTCATTAAGCTTACCCAATTTCCGTGGCAAAATTAGGTGCCTCGGCTTATACTTGGGTCGGCTTATACTCGAGTATATATGGCAATTAAACTTCATTTTATTGCATGAAATAAGTATTTGATCACCTACCAACCAGCAAGAATTCTGTCTCTCACAGACCTGTTAGTATTTCTTTAAGTAGCCCTCCTACTCCGCACTCATTACCTGTATTAATTGCACCTATTTGAACTTGTTACCTGTATAAAAGACACCAGTCCACACACTCAGTCTATCACACTACAACCTCTCCACCAAGGCCAAAGCCAAAGAGCTGACTAAGAACACCAGGGACAAAATTGTAGACCTGCACAAGTCTGGGGTGGGTCACAGGACAACAGGGAAGCACGGTGGCTCAGTGGATAGCACTGCAGCCTTTCAGCGCTGGAGTCCTGGGTTCGAATCCCACCTAGGACAACATCTGCAAGGAGTTTGTATGTTCTCCCTGTGTTTGCGTGGGTTTCCTCCAGGTTCTCCGGTTTCCTCTCACACTCCAAAAACATACAGATAGGGAATCTAGATTGTGAACCCCATCGGGGACAGCGACGATAATGTGTGCAAACTGTAAAGCGCTGCGGAATATGTAAAGCGCTTTAAAAAATAAAAATTATTTTTATTAACAAGGAAACAGCTTGGTGAGAAGAAAATGGAAGAAACTCAAGATGACTGACAATTAATGATGAGTGAATACATTCAGCACTATTGATTACTAACATGAATAGTACGGTATTCGGCTATTCGTTACTCAGCAAGTAATTAGGTATTCGCCTAGGTATATTCGAGTGACCTGCCCAGCATGTTTGGTGCTTTATTTGCAGCCAATGAACATGCTGGCCTGTCTTACCAATCACAGTAATGCCGGCGCCATCTTTATTGTGGCATTACTGTGATTAGCTGGCCTTCCAACATCATAGGGGATATTTAAAGGCTGCCAGCGCCATCTTGCCCACATTGCAGCCGGAAACAGCGTAGGGAGAGCGTAGTTTGAGTATAGGGAGAGTGATAGGAGCTTATAGTGAGTGTTATTCCATCCAAAAATCTCTTTTAAGAGCTGAAGAATGTGAAGATTAGATGTTTATTAGGTGGGAATAGGGTAGGGAGAGATTTAATAGGAGAGAGAGTGAAAGGCCGGCACTTGGTTGTTCTCATAATTGCAAGTACATGCTGCAGATCTCTGCTATTTTCCACTGTGTTGTATAGTAGTTAGCAATAGGAACAAACTGTGGAATTAGGGTGAAATAGGGAGGGTTTCAACCACTACCAAAATATAAAAATCAGCTATTTGTAGAGGAAAATAATTTTAGGTAGTAACAGCATATACAAAACCATTTTTTGGGGAGCTACATAATATTCCTGTGTAGCAGCCTATAATTTTTTTTTCGCAAAATAATATTCCTTAGTGCCAGCATATAGTAACATCCATTTTAAAATCTAATTGCTAACTAATTTTCCTCGTCTGTAGATTAAATGCCTAATATTTGTCTAAAAAAAAATATTTAGACTTGAGAGTCCTCAGTGGTTGATACCTTTTAATGGCTAACTGAAAAGATGGTAACAAATTGCAAGCTTTCGAGACTACGCAGGTCTCTTCATCAGGCAAAGACTAAAACAAAAACTGAAGAATCACATATTTATACACAAGAGGACACAGGAATAATGCAATAGGTAAGACAGGTGACGTGAAGCAGAACTGTCATTATGGCAGAAGGATGAACATAAATATGACTAGTTCATAGATAAGGAGTGAAAGTTTTATTACCCTCTGACTGGGGTCTGGTATTGTGTTGTGATAACCCTAAAAGATCAGGGAAGCAGATTCCTTAATTGTTGTAGAAAGACATAAAACTCTGGGATATATTCATCCCAGCACTAAGAGTGTCAAAGGTCATCATAAGTTTATATTCTCAGACTTTTCTATCCTTCTCAGATTTATGTCTTTCTACAACAATTAAAGAATCTGCTTCCCTGACCTTTTAGGGTCATCACAACACAATACCAGACCCCAATCAGAGGGTAATAAAACTTTCACTCCTTATCTATGAACTAGTCATATTTATGTTCATCCTTCTGCCATAATGACAGTTCTGCTTCACGTCACCTGTCTTACCTATTGCATTATTCCTGTGTCCTCTTGTGTATAAATATGTGATTCTTCAGTTTTTGTTTTAGTCTTTGCCTGATGAAGAGACCTGCGTAGTCTCGAAAGCTTGCAATTTGTTACCATCTTTTCAGTTAGCCATTAAAAGGTATCAACCACTGAGGACTCTCAAGTCTAAATATTTTTCTATCTACTGGCTAACACGGTACGAAGATACACATCTTTCCTATATCAAAATGGAGGATACCAGAATGTACCACATCTTTACGGAACTGAAACCACTTCTGAAGAAACGTGCACAAATGGACAGCGACATTTTTTTCTTATCTAAATGCAAAAAGGAGAATCTAATTCCCAAAGGACTCTGGATTACAAACCCAATTCTTCACACCTACAATACCCATTATGCACAAAACCTTTGTCACAGGACTTCTGAAAGACTAAGGAACCATCTTTTGCATGTCTGCTACAGCATAAGGAGTAAAGTCCAAGGACAATTTGAAACTCTGAGGAAAACACTTACAGAAAGCACAGAGCAAAAATTACAACAATACTATAACAAACTACGGACCTTTCTGATTCAAAACAAGGAAAAGAAACTACACAGATTGCGCCTCCATTCCGGACTCTATACAAACAGATACAAAACAAAACCAAAACCTGACAACCACTCCATTCCAGACACAAAAGCATCTAACTGTGTCATCAATCTCTCAGATTACAAACCCAACAAAGTGGAGCTTGTCGTGCTTTCTAGAGGACTCTCATTTTGTCCTACTAAGGCCCTGGATAAAACCGAACTCTGCAGTAATATGGAATATTTTTTCAGGAGACTGCGCCTGAGGGAATACTTCAATGATACAGAAGATTCAGAAAACACTCGGACTGAAGGAAGAGGGATCCCAATAACCAAGAAGAGGTCAGACTGGACACCTCCACCTGGACGTAACCCTCATTTGGATAAATATATAGACTCATTCAGACATTTGATAAAATCCACCATCATAGCCACCAACAAGAGACAAGCCTCCAACATCAGTGCCCAGGAGAGAAAGGCCATACAGTCTCTGAAAACCAACAAAGAAATCATCATTAAACCTGCTGACAAGGGAGGTGCAATAGTCATGATGAACACATCAGACTATATGAAGGAAGCAAACAGACAACTTACGGACACACGCTACTACAGAAAACTGGGGTCGGACCCTACACAGGACTATTACAAGGAACTAAGCAAGTTGGTATCTTGTCTGTCTGACAAATCCATAAGAGCTGATGACCTGATACCAGAAAGTCCAAGAACAGGGACATTCTACATGCTTCCCAAAATCCACAAAGCCGGAAATCCAGGGAGGCCGATTATTTCATGTGTGGTCACCCTTACTGAGCAAGTTTCTGGATGGGTAGAGGGTGTTCTTAAACCCCTGGTAAAGGATACACCCAGCTACATTCAGGACACAACTGACCTACTGAATAAACTAGCAGCAATAGGTTCTCTACCAGAAGGAACCATCCTGGCCACCATGGATGTGGAATCTTTGTACTCTAATATCCCACACCAGGATGGATTAAATGCCTGCAAAGTCTTCATGGGAAACACCGGGAATGATGCTGATTCTGTGGTGAAACTCACAAAATTCATCCTCACCCACAATTACTTCGAATTTGACAACAAGATCTATCTTCAGGAGACTGGCACAGCTATGGGAAGTAAAATGGCTCCACAGTATGCAAATCTTTTCATGGCCAAGCTTGAAAGCGAATTTTTGTCCTCATGCCCCATCAGGCCTCGGGCCTACTACCGCTACATTGATGACATTTTAATCATCTGGACGGAGTCTGAACAACAGCTAAAGACGTTCCATGAACAGTTCAATCAATTTCATCCCACCATCAACTTAACACTTAACTACTCCAGCACTGAAATTAACTTTTTAGACACCACCATTAAGCTAAAGAACAATGAAATAGAGACATCCCTGTATCAGAAGCCAATCGACCGTCCAACATATCTTAAATGGGACAGTTTCCATCCAAAACACATAAAAAACTCTATTGTCTACAGCCAAGCCATCAGATACAACCGTATATGTTCCAACCAAATGGATAGAGATGAACACCTTGGTCGCCTCAGAAAGACTTTTTTGAACAAGGGCTACCATCCAAGAACAATTGAAAACCAAATTACAAGAGCCACCAGAATATCAAGGAATCACCTGCTACATTACAAAGCTAAAGAAGAAAATAACCGGGTGCCTCTAGTGGTCACCTACAATCCAAGTCTGGAGATGCTAAGGGGAGCTGCACGGAAACTACAACCTTTACTACAAAAAGATGCCCGATTACAATCCATATTTCCAGACCCCCCACTACTATGTTTTAGGCAGCTCCCAAATCTAAGAAGCATCATTGTCAGAAGCTCCCTGTCCTCCCCAACAGCTGCAGGTACCTTTCCTTGCAAACAAAAGAAATGCAAAACCTGTACATCTATAATGACCACGGACAGGATAAAGATCCCCAACTCCCATCAGGACTACAAGATACCAGGTACTTTCAGCTGCATCACATCTAATGTGGTGTACCTAATTATATGTACTAAATGTCCAACTGGGGGTCTGTATGTGGGGGAGACCGGGCAAAAACTGAGAACAAGGATGAATTCTCATCGCCACACAATAAGAGAAAGGAGAATGGATTTACCTGTGGCAAAACACTTTTGTATGCCCGGTCATAGCATGACGGATATGGAATTACTTATATTAAAATCTAACTTCAAATCTGAGAAGGATAGAAAAGTCTGGGAATATAAACTTATGATGACCTTTGACACTCTTAGTGCTGGGATGAATATATCCCAGAGTTTTATGTCTTTCTACAACAATTAAGGAATCTGCTTCCCTGACCTTTTAGGGTCATCACAACACAATACCAGACCCCAATCAGAGGGTAATAAAACTTTCACTCCTTATCTATGAACTAGTCATATTTATGTTCATCCTTCTGCCATAATGACAGTTCTGCTTCACGTCACCTGTCTTACCTATTGCATTATTCCTGTGTCCTCTTGTGTATAAATATGTGATTCTTCAGTTTTTGTTTTAGTCTTTGCCTGATGAAGAGACCTGCGTAGTCTCGAAAGCTTGCAATTTGTTACCATCTTTTCAGTTAGCCATTAAAAGGTATCAACCACTGAGGACTCTCAAGTCTAAATATTTTTCTATCTACTGGCTAACACGGTACGAAGATACACATCTTTCCTATAATATTTGTCTAGCAGTTGTACAAATGGTGCAAAACCGATTGACCTATGGAAACATCACTATTTACCATTAATTTCCCTGAGTCTGCTGTTGGCGTGTCTTGTAAAGACGATGTAAAAAATTCCCCAAAAAAACTATATTTGTTAAATAAAATAGTGTATCTTTATCTAGCAGTTGTGCAACTACTGTAATCAATGTAGAGATAATAAAACATCACAATTTAGCAGTGGAAATAATTTTTATTAGCTTTCTATTGGAGTGAGTCAGTAAGGTGATCTAAAAAAAATCATAATTTTCTATTGGTTTAATAAATAGCGTATCTTTATCTAGCAGTTGTACGACTGGTGCTATGCGGGTAAAGATAATACTATGTAACACATTTTTATTTATTTTTTGTTTCTGGGACCAAAGTGTGTTTTCCTAACCCTTTATGTCTAAGACAAAGAGAAAATAGTTGTTGCTCCACAAAAAACTTTGCTTCTGTGATCAGGACAATGAAATTTTGAAATTTGTCTGTTTTCGGGAAAATTCTCGATTCGTATTCAATACCGAGTAGTCTTCTATAATATTGTTGAACTGCTAGAATTGTGCAGAAGTTTCTACAATTTTCCAGAATTATCTAGAAGTTTCGAGAAACTTTTATAACTTTCGAGAATGTTCTCGGACTGTTCAATAGCAGTCATACAAGTATAAAAGCACAGGTAACTCGAACCAACATTTTAGTTTATGTTATTGCTAAGTAAGAGAATAAAGAATCGTAGTTAAATAGCAATTATTTGTTTTAGATGGCATCAAGAGGTTGTTTGCGCCCAGCAGATGCATTTTGCTACGTGTGTGGACAATTTATAATGACAAGTGCGAGAAAGTATTCCGTGAAAGCATGTCGTATGATGTGCAAGGCCTACAAGACATATTTCGGCATGCCTGTCGGGGATCAAGACAAGTCCTGGGCACCTCATTTCACATGTGAATATTGCAAGAAAACTCTTGAAGGTAAGATGAACAATTGCTGCTCTTTTAGATGGCAGTGCTTTATTTTGTAGAATTTCAATGATTTTGATCTAGTACAGTTTAAGGAGTTGCAATTGACAAAATTTTCACATATGTCAATGCACTATAGTAAAATAGATATTAAGTAATGTGTAAAATTTCATGCTTTTAAATTTACATAATTAATTATATCTGCTATGTTACAAGTTGGTACAGGGGAGAAAAAGAGCCATGAAGTTTGCTATCCCGCGAATTTGGCGGCAACCGACTGACCACTCAAGCAACTGCTACTTCTGCATGGTGGATCCTGCCAAATGTCGCACAGGCAATAATGCACCTCAAATTGTTTATCCAGACATTCCTTCTTCCATTGCCCCAGTACCACACTGCTTCGAGATGCCTGTTCCAACTCCCCCTAAGAGGGATCAGCCATTTTCAGGAAAAAGCTGCAAGTCAGTCAGCGAGGAAGATATTAAAGATCAAGATTACGCTTTCACAGATGTGGTTGAGGAGAGAAGGCCATATTTTCCTAACCAGAAAGACGTCAATGATCTGATCAAAGACCTTCATCTTACCAAGTCCAATGCTTAGCTTCTGACAGCCAGGCTCATGCAATGGAACTTGTTGGATGAAAGCGTGCAAGTCACAGATCAGAGAAAGCGTCACCAAACATTTTCCAACTTTTTCAGTCAGGAAGATGGGTTGTGCTTCTGCAACATTGTGGCCGGTCTTTTTGAGGCTTTAGGTATCACCTGTAACCCGAGCGAATGGCTCCTATTCATAGACAGAGCATCCCGGAGCCTCAAAGCCGTGCTGATTACAAAGGAAACAACTACCCGTCTCTCCCTATGGCTCACTCTGTGTATCTCAAAGAAGACTACACCAGTGTCAAGATGTTGCTGAGTGCCTTGAAGCATCACGACTATGGATTATGGATGGGAGGTCATCGGAGACTTCAAAATGGTGTCATTCCTGATAGGCCTTCAAGGTGGTTTCCCAAAATTTCCTTGTTTCCTTCGCCTCTGGGACAGCTGTGACACTAAGGCACACTATCACAGAAAGGACTGGCCACAGCGGGCCAAGTACCCTGTCGGGAACAGCAACATCAAGTGGGAGCCATTGATAGAACCTCTAAAGGTGCTGATGCCACCACTGCATATCAAGTTAGGCCTCCTTAAGCAATTTGTCATGGCTCTTGTCAATGAGTCAGCAGCTTTGAAGTACCTCCAAGTTCTCTTTCCGAAGCTGTCTGAGGCAAAGGTCAAGGTTGGTATCTTCATCGGACAGCAGATCAAGAAGATCATAGAATGTGACGAGTTCGCCAAGCTGTGGAAAAGGCTGAGAAAGCGGTTTGGAACAGTTTTGTGGCAGTGGTTCATGGCTTCCTGGGTTATCACAAGGCTGAAAACTATGTGCAGTTGGTTCAGACTCTCATGAAGAATTGCGCCATAATGGGATGCAGAATGTCTCTCAAAGTTCATATCCTTGACGCTCATCTTGACAAGTTCGAGGAGAAAATGGGAGCTTACTCATAGGAGAAAGGCAAGTGCTTTCATCAAGATATAATGAACTTTGATGGTTGTTACCAAGGACAGTATAACGAAAACATGAAGGGGGACTACATTTGGGGGCTTCTTCGAGAAAGCGATTTGCAGTACACATGCAAATCTAGAAAAACTACAAATTTCTGAACTTTTTTGAGTGATTTTTGACTGTCTTTGTCAATTTACCATTCAAGAGTTGTTTTTTATCAGACCGCATGAACGAAAATGCAATAATTTACATTTTTTAGACACAATAAATAAGAAATTTTCTGGTATGTGGTCATAAAATCAAAGTTTGTGCTGAATGTAGTCGTTTTTCCATAGTCTTTAAACATAAGCAGTTGAAGTATTACAGTTGGAAGCCAGGAAAAATTGTTGCATATTGTAATCTTACGCAACAATTTAGCAGTGTTAATAATCTTCATTACTCAGCATTTGGAGTGTGTCAGCAAGGCGATCTAACAAAAATCATAATTTTCTATTGGTTTAAAAAATAGCATATCTTTATTTAGCAGTTGGGCGACTGGTGCAATCATCTGGGTACAAAATCTGTGTCTGACGGTGAAACCACTGACCTTTCCCTGTGCTATGACCTCCCCAATCTGCTGTCCAAGAAGGAGGCACTGATGCTTCCTATCCACAGCCTGCAGTTGCACAGTCACAACATTCAGCAACCACATCGTTTATTGTCCCAGCGCAGCATTCAGTTGTCCCTTGTCAGCATATATGTCTGTTCACAAATTGTTAGTTAGATAGGGCATACATATTCATTTGCAATTTACATTGTCCATTGCTAGACAAAGACCATTGCTGAGTTTTCCAGGATACTAAATGAGACTTCTATCTCTTTATTAAACTGTTGCTTCCCTTGCACTTTCTAAATTTGGGTCCTTACAAAAAAAAAAGGTGGTGAGGTATTAGGACGCTCAGCATAAAATTTGGCCAAATTATATCTACCCATAACCCTTCGACAAAGTGTATGTCAGGTTACTGACCGAGCACTCAGCCTTTCAACTTGTGGTGATTTTAATTACAGCAAGTTCCTTCTTACCCATAAATAAAGGGATTACTGAGAGGAGTCCACATTCACCCAGGAATTCAGACATCAGCCTAAGAGAGGTATTCACACACGTAGGGACCCACCAGTTTTTTGAGACCACCTTGACGATGGTTGACGGGCAGATATAATTTGGCCAAATTTTATGCTAAGCATCTCAAATTTTTTTTCCTAATATTTAAAAGCCGTATTGCTATTAATATTTCTCATTGTTATGCTTTAGCATGATAGAGTGCAACTTTTTTTTGTATATTGTATATGGAGGTAGCTCCTCCTGGTATGCACCTATTCACACTAGTCTGGATGTGCCAGTCAGTTTTTGTCATTTATATGTTAGCTTACAGACCGAACACTCACAGTAACATAGTAACATGGTAACAGATAAATAGTAACATGATTAGCAAGGCCGAAAAAAGACATTTGTCCATCCAGTTCAGCCTATGTTCCATCAGAATAAATCCCCAGATTTAGAGTATGTCCTCCTAAAGAATCTAATAACTGTAAGATATGATATTGATAGGCTCTTGGTAGACATCTAGGCCTCTCTTGAACACCTCGACTGAGTTCGCCATCACCAACTCCTCAGGCAAGGAATTCCAGATTCTCACTGCCCTAACAGTAAAGAATCCTCTTCTATGTTGGTGGAAAAACCATCTCTCCTCCAGATGCAGAGAATGCCCCTTTGTGACAATCACCATCCTTGGTATAAACAGATCCTCGGAGAGATATTTGTATTGTCCCCTTAAATACTTATACATGATTATTAGATCGCCCCTCAGTCGTATTTTTTCTAGACTAAATAATCCTAATTTTGCTAATCTCTCTGGGTATTGTAGTTCCCCCATCCCCTTTATTAATTTTGTTGCCCTTCTTTGTACTCGCTCTAGTTCCATTACATCCTTCCTGAGCACCGGTGCCCAAAACTGTACACAGTACTCCATGTGCGGTCTAACCAGGGATTTGTACAGAGGCAGTATAATGCTCTCATCATGTGTATCCAGACCTCTTTTAATGCACCCCATGATCCTGTTTGTCTTGGCAGCCTCTGCCTGGCACTGGCTGCTCCAGGTAAGTTTATCATTAACTAGGATCCACAAGTCCTTCTCTATGTCAGATTTACCCAGTGGTTTCCTGTTCAGTGTGTAATGGTGATTTTGAATCCTTCTTCCCATGTGTATAACCATACATTTATCATTATTAAACCGCATCTGCCACCTTTTGACTCAAGTTTCCAACTTATCCAGATCCATCTGTACCAGAATACTATCTTCTCTTATATTGACTGCTTTACATAGTTTTGTATCATCTGTAAATATCGATATTTTACTGTGTTCTACCAGATCGTTAATAAATATGTTGAAGAGAATAGGTCCCAACACCGAGTTAGAAAATATACCATTTATAACTAGTGTTGAGCGATACGATACTGCAAATATCGGATATCGGCCGATATTAGCTGGATCGGCCTTTCGATTCCGAATACCGATATTTTCGTCATATCGAATACCGGAATCGGATTTGTCACTGTCACTGTCTGTGTCCGTCGGTTGGGTCTGTCACTGTCAGTGTCCGTCGGTCGGGTCTGTCAGGAGTCAGCGGCACTTACCTGGCAGAAGATCTCCGGCGGTCACGTCCTGGACTGCTTCATGGCCGCCATCCTCTTCTCCCCGGCGGTCACATGCAGTTTCTCGCGATAACTGCAGTGACTGCTGGGTAATCCCGGCCGTAAAGCAGTCAGTCCGATGACGTCACCGCCGGGGAAGCAGGTAATCAGCTGTGCTGCGTCGCGATGACAGGCTCTGCCTGTCATTGCGATGTAGCAGAGCTGGATCGTCGTGGGACTGTCGTTACTATGGACTGCGTCGGACAGGTGGTATACTGTTGGTTTGTTTTTTTTCTTTTTTTACAGGAGATCGATGGCATCGCAGGAATGAGAGTACAATAAAAGAAATGAAAACTGTGTTGTCTCTTTTATTTCATTAAAATACTTTTTTCTTGCTTTGTCTTTTTTTTATGCATTTAATAACTTTGGGATTAATAATGGATCGGTGTCTTATTGACGCCTCTCCATTATTAACCGGGCTTATTGTCACCGTGCAATCAACAGTGACATTAACCCCTTATTACCCCACTTGCCACCGCTACAGGGCAGTGGGAAGAGCCGGGTAAAGTGCCACAATTGGCACATCTTTTGATGCGCCAAATGTGGGGCTGCTGTAGCCTGGTATTATCAGGCTGTTGAGGGCCAAAATCCATGGGCCTTGACAGTCTTTTAATACCAGGCCGCAGCAGTCTGCATTTTGCTTGGCTGGTTAACAAAAATAGGGGGACCCCTACGCCGTTTTTTTTTCGAGGGGATCCCCTATTTTTGTTAACCAGCCAAGCTAAGCAGACTGCTGTGGCCTGGTATTATCAGGCTTGCAAGGTCCATGGATATTGGATCCTTACCAGCCTGAAAAACCAGGCCTCAGCGGTCTGCTTCATCTGGCTGGTTAACAAAAATAGGGGGGACCCCACGCCAATTTTTTTCGAGGGGATCACCTATTTTTGTTAATCAGCCAAGATATGCAGACTGCTGTGGCCTGGTATTATCAGGCTGGCAAGGTCCATGGATCTTGGCTCCTTAACAGCCTGAAAATCCAGGCCTCAGCGGTCTGCTTCATCTGGCTGGTTAACAAAAATAGGGGGGACCCCACGCCAATTTTTTTCGAGGGGATCCCCTATTTTTGTTAATCAGCCAAGATATGCAGACTGCTGTGGCCTGGTATTATCAGGCTGGCAAGGTCCATGGATCTTGGCTCCTTAACAGCCTGAAAATCCAGGCCTCAGCGGTCTGCTTCATCTGGCTGGTTAACAAAAATAGGGGGGGCCCCACGCCATTTTTTTCGAGGGGATCCCCTATTTTTGTTAACCAGTTCCCTCTGACGTCACTGATTGTGTCCCTGGCTGACCTGAAGTGAAAGTGGAAAGCAATCAATTAAGCTTTCCACTTCCTCTCCTGTCAGCCAGGAGAGGAACTCATTCATTTGGGGGTTTACTGTGAGGCTGCAGCATTAGCTGCGGTCCCTGCAGTAAACATTAACCCTTTCTGATGGATTACACCGTGGGACCTAACTGTACATCGGATTGGTAAGAATAATTTTGCTTTATTATTTTATTTTTATTACAGGAAATAGTTTTAGCAGGTAAATAAAATATGGTCAAAAACTGTGTGATTATTTCATTAAACTTCTTTTTTATTAAAGTGTGTGTGTTTGATTTTTCTTTCATACAATAGGATTAATAATTGATAGTTGTCTGATTGACAGCTCTCAATTATTAACCTGGCTTAAAGTGACCTTTCAATTGCAAGGTCATTTTAACCCCTTATTAACCCATTCACCACCGCTACAGGGCAATGGGAATAGACGGGCAAAGTGCCAGAAAGGGCAAATCTAATTAGAGATTTGCCCTTTCTGGGGTGTCTGGGGGCAGATGTTAGTAGCCGGGGGGGGCCAAAAATAATGGTCCCTCTCTGGGCTATTATTATCTGCCCCCACTCACTGGCTTTGTCTGTCTGGTTGCGAAAATAGGGCGGGAGCCCACGCATTTTTTTTCAGCAATTTTACACCTCATATATATATACATGTCATTGAATTTGTGACACATATATATATTTATATTTATAGTTCATACACTTCTACATAGTATAATAGCCGCTAATTCAATTGCCGGCTTTTGTGAAAATGCAGAACCCGACATGAAATGACACTTGGTTTACATAGAGTTAACCATGTCTTTTCATGTAGTTTGATATCTGATTTGCACAAACAATTACATGAGTGTTAGTGTGCAAAATTTCACACCTGTAGGGGTTAATTAAAGGTGTAAATTCGTAGCAAAAAAGTCCGGTTTTTTTTACAACGAATTTACACCTTTAATTAACCCCTACAGGTGTGAAATTTTGCACACATAGACTGATGTAATTGTTTGTGCAAATCAGATTGCAAACGACATGAAAAGACATGGTTAACCCTATGTACACCAAGTGTCATTTCATGTCGGGTGCTTCTGTCTTTTCACAGAAGCCGGCTTTACCCGGCAATTGAATCAGAGGATATTTTACTATGTAGAAGTGTATAAACTATACATATATGTATATATATATGTCACAATGACATGTATATATATATATATATGTATTCTATGTGTGTATATTTAGTGTTTACAAGGAAATAAAGGTTTTTTTTAGTTGCGATATTTTGTTCCCATAGACCTACATTGGACTTCCGGTATCGAAATCGGATATCGACGATATTTAGTGATATCGGCGATACCATTTCGATACGATATTTTTAGATATCGAGCAGTATCGCTCAACACTATTTATAACCACTCTCAGCTTTCTATCGCTAAGCCAGTTACTTACCCATTTACACACACTTTCCAGACCCAGCATTCTCATTTTGTGTACCCACACTTTCCCCCAGACCCAGCATTCTCATTTTGTGTACCATCCTCTTGTGTGGCATGGTATCAAACGGTTTGGAAAAATCAAGATATACCACGTCCAATGACTCACCTTGGTCCAGTCTATAGCTTACCTCTTCATAAAAACTGATTAGATTGGTTTGACAGTGGCGATTCCTCATAAACTCTTGCTGATATGGAGTTAAACAGTTATTCTCATTGAGATAATCCTGAATAACATCCCTCATAAACCCTTCAAATATTTTACCAACAATAGAGGTTAGACTTACTGGCCTATAATTTCCAGGTTCACTTTTAGAGCCCTTTTTGAATATTGGTACCACATTTACTATGCTCCAGTCTTTTGGAACATACCCTTTTGTTATAGAGTCCCTAAATATAAGAAATAATGGTTTGTCTATTATATTACTTAGTTCTCTTAGTACTCGTGGGTGTATGCCATCTAGATCCAGAGATTTGTCTATTTTAATCTTATTTAGCCGGTCCGCACCTCTTTTTGGGTTAGATTGGTGACCATTAATATTGGGTTTCTTTGTCTCTCGGCATTTCACCTAGCATTTTATTTTCCACCGGGAATATCGTGCAGAAGAAGGTGTTTAATATATTAGCTTTTTCCTCATCTACAACCATTCTTTCCTCACAAATTTTTAAGGGGCCTATACTTTCACTTGCCTTAGCAATGTGCTTCTCTGTTTCCTTTTTGGCAGCTTTAATTAGTTTTATAGATAAAGTATTTTTCTCCCTATAGTTTTTTAGAGCTTCAATGATGCCATCCTGCTTTAGTAGTTTAAATGCTTTCTTTTTACTGTTAATTGCCCCTCTTTCTTCTTTGTTTAGCCACTTTGGGTTTTTCCTATTTCTTGTCCTTTTATTCCGACAAGTTATAAACCGCTTACAGTGCCTATTTAGGATGTTTTTAAACATTTCCCATTTATTTTCTCCACCCTTCAACTTGTGGTGATTTTAATTACAGCAGGTTCCTTCTTACCCATAAATACAGGCATTGCTGAGAGAGGGGTCCACATTCACCCAGGAATTCAGACATCAGCCTAAGAGAGGTATTCACACACGTTGTTAGGATCTGCGGAACGTACCAGATAAATATAAATAGTGGGTGCGTTCGCAGACCAGGGTCCACCATGCAGGCAGAGCCTGCTGCTAGCAAGATGGCGGTATAGGCAAACTCTGTTACTTCACAAAGTTGCAAATATAGATACTGTGGCACTATATGGCGGTATAAGCGAACTCTGTAACACCACAGAGTCGCTAAGGTAGAGCCACAGAGATATGGACTGTGTCCTGTAAACTTCACAGGGATGCACAGACAACTGCTGTGTGGACAGCAGTCCATGGTAATGCAATCAGCAACGCAATCAGACAATCTCCTCACCGCAGAAGCCGGTATTCTAAGGACTTATTTAAGCCAAGCCCTAAACACGTGCATACAATCTCCTCACCGGAGGTGCCGGTATTCTAGGGGCTTATTTCAGCCGAGCCCTAACCACATGCGTGCAAGATCACACTGTCGCAAAGCACATAATGTAATTGACATTAGCGCATGGCGGCACGGCCATGCCACCCTTTTATAGTAGCAACTACAGGACCTACCAGAAAAGGACCAATGAGAAACTATACAAGAACACATGTAGTTTCAGGACCTTCCTGGTGGACCAATAGGAGCTGCTGCAGTAGCTGAGCATGTGACCCCTGATCTCCTATGAGAAATCTAACCCTGGGCATGCTCAGAAAGGAAAACACAGGACTTAGTCCCAACTGAGTCTGCTTGCCGCTGACCTGCACTGGCTACAATGGCAGGACCTGGAGAGGCAGCAGTCATCCTCTGCACAGCACTAGACTGAGCGAGACGCTGGGACCGACGTCTCTGCTGAACAGGTTCCACTGCGGCCGGAGACGAATGGGAGACCGCAGCCGGGATAGCTCGAGATTCCGCTTGTGCAGGAGCGGGAACTCGACCCCTAACATTACCCCCCTCCCTATGGCCCCCCTCCTTTGGCCTCACTATGCTCAAAGACAGCAATGAGTTGGGGAGCGTGAACGTGCTCAACAGGCTCCCAGGACCTATCCTCAGGCCCATAACCCCTCCAATCCACCAAATTAAACTTTTTGCCCCGTACTACCTTGCACCCTACAATAGCGTTCACCTCGTGATCGTCCGTAGACGAACCCGATGTCCCGGCAGATGACTCAGAGAACCGGGACATGACCACGGGTTTCAAGAGGGACACATGAAAGTGTTATGATTTGGTAGCTGAGGAGAGCAGGCAAAAAAGGAAATACACCAGAGCAGTTGGAAACTATGAGATTGCAGTACCCTGACTAACCACCACAACTAGAGGCAGCCGTGGAGCGTTCCTACGTTGGTCCTAGACGCCTCGTCACAGCCTGAGAAACTAACTACACCTAAAGATAGAAAGAGGAAAGCTATCTGCCCCGGAGCAGATCCCCAAAGAACATAGAAAGCCCCCAAACATGTAATGGCGGTTAGACAAGAAGAAATACTGACACAGACAGAAAATAGTATGAGCAAACGTTGGGGCCCAAACTTACTAAATAGAAAAGGATAGGAAGGGCACTTACTGCAATCCCAAAAAACCCTGAAAAGCACCAACTCTACTAATTTCAAAAACACCTGAGATCACACGACCTCTACCACCTAAATTAGTTCTCTGGTGTAACCAAAAACAAAACAGCAGCCACTGAAAAAACTGGAAAAAGCAAATGTACAAACATCAGTGGCTGAACTGAACTGAGAGGGCAAAAGCCCCCAGAAGTAACCCTGAAGGCCCCCACAGAAGTGCAGGAAAAAATGCAAAAATCAAGCACAAAAACAAAAAGAAGAAAATGTCTTATCTGTTAGCAGGAGATTCAGACACGACACAGCAGGCTACCAAGGAAACAGGAATCAAGGATTGAGACCAGAACAATTGATCACCGGCAACCCTGATGGGAAGGCGACTCCCTTATATAAGACCAGTCAGTAACACCTGATTCCCAATCCTCACAATCTTCACTGGACAGTCCAGTACCGTTTGTAACCACCAGAGGGAGCTTCTGCTCAGAACTCATTTCCAGCCTATTCACAACAGTACCCCCCCTTGAGGAGGGGTCACCGAACCCTCATTTGAGCAACCAGGTCGGTCAGGAAGAGTTCTATGATAAGCACGGATGAGTCTCCTAACATGGATGTCCGAAGCAAACACCCAAGAATTGTCTTCCTGACCATAACCTCTCCATTTAACCAAATACTGGAGTTTCCGTCTAGAAAAACGAGAATTCAATATTTTCTCAACCACATACTCCAGATTGCCCTCAACCAAAACAGGGTCAGGAGGCACAGTAGTAGGAACCACTGGCTCAACAAACCTCTTCAACAAGGACTTGTGGAACATGTTATGGATCTTAAATGTCCCTGGAAGAAGCAAGCGAAAAGAAACAGGATTAAGAATCTCCATGATCTTATAAGGTCCAATGAACCTAGGCTTAAATTTAGGAGATGCCACTCTCATAGGAATATTTCTTGAGACAACCAGACCAAGTCCCCCACTTTAAACCGAGGACCATCAGTCCTATGCCGGTTAGCAAACTGCTGGGCCCTCTCCTGAGAGAGGGACAACCTCTCCACTACCTGGTCCCAAATCTGTTGCATACGCTCCACAACAGAGTCAACACCTGGACAGACAGAAGCCTCCGTCTGTCCCGAAGAAAATCGAGGGTGAAACCCAGAATTACAGAAAAATGGAGACATCAAAGTGGCAGAGCTAGCTCTATTATTAAGAGCAAACTCAGCCAAAGGCAAAAAAGAGACCCAGTCATCCTGATCAGCAGACACAAAGCATCTTAGATAAGTCTCCAATGTCTGGTTTGTTCTCTCAGTTTGACCATTGGTCTGAGGATGAAACGCCGAGGAGAAAGACAATTGAACACCAATTTTAGAACAAAAGGTCCTCCAAAATCTGGAAACAAACTGGACTCCTCTGTCAGACACAATGTTCTCAGGAATGCCGTGTAAACGAACCACGTGCTGAAGGAACAAAGGCACCAATTCAGAGGAGGAAGGCAACTTAGGTAATGGCACAAGATGTACCATCTTGGAAAACCTATCGCAAATCACCCAGATGACGGTCATTCTCTGAGAAACAGGGAGGTCGGAAATGAAACCATAGAGATATGGGTCCATGGTCTCTTGGGCACAGGTAATGGCATCAACAAACCACTAGAATGAGAGCAAGGCTTGGAGCGAGAGCAAGTCCCGCAGGACTTCACAAACTCCCTGACATCACGAGACAAGGTAGACCACCAAAAGGACCGACTAACCAAGTCTCTGGTACCAAAAATTCCGGGATGACCGGCCAACGCGGAACAATGAATCTCAGACATTACACTCTTTTTCCACTGGTCCGGGACAAACAATTTCCCAACAGGGCAGCGCTCGGGCTTATCCTCCTGACACCCCTCCAGAGCCAGTCTCAAATTGGGCGAGATGGCAGAAAGAACTACACCCTCTTTCAAAATAACAGAAGGATCAGATAACTCAGGAGAGTCCGCCAGGAAACTCCTCGAGAGGGCATCCGCCTTACCATTTTTAGTGCCAGGAAGAAATGAAACCACAAAATTAAAACGTGTGAAAAACAAGGCCCACCTGGCCTGTCTAGGATTAAGTCGCTTGGCAGATTCCAGATAAACTAGATTCTTATGGTTCGTAAGGACCACCACCTGATGTTTGGCTCCCTCCAGCCAATGTCTCCACTCTTCAAAAGCCCACTTCATGGCTAATAACTCCCGATTACCCACGTCATAATTACGTTCAGTGGGAGAAAATTTTCGAGAGAAAAAGGCACAACGGTTACTTTTAGAGGTTTCTGGATCTCTTTGGGACAAAACAGCACCTGGCCCAATTTCAGAGGCATCCACCTCCACCTGAAATGGTAGAGAAACATCAGGCTGCCGTAGAACAGGAGCAGAAGTGAATCTCTGCTTAAGTTCCTGAAATGCAGAGACTGCCTCAGGAGGCCAATTCACCACATCAAAACCCTTCTTGGTCAAATCAGTTAATGGTTTAACAATAACAGAGAAATTACCAATAATTTTACGATAAAAATTGGCAAAACCCAAGAATCTTTGAAGAGCCTTTAATGAAGTAGGTTGGACCCAATCACAGATGGCCTGAACTTTGACCGGGTCCATTTCAATAACAGATGGGGACAAAATGAATCCCAGAAATGAGATCCTCTGAACGCCAAAAAGACACTTTGATCCCTTCACATACAGAGCATTCTCTCTCAAAATCTGGAACACAGTCCGAACATGTTTTACATGAGAGTCCCAGTCATTGGAAAAAATCAAGATATCATCCAAATAAACAATCAGAAATTTATCCACAAAATCCCTGAAAATGTCATTCATGAAGGACTGGAAGACAGAAGGAGCATTAGTGAGCCCAAAGGGCATCACAAGGTACTCAAAATGCCCTTCAGGGGTATTAAATGCCGTCTTTCATTCATCCCCGTGCTTAATGCGAATAAGGTTATATGCCCCCCTGAGGTCAAGCTTGGTAAACCAAGTAGCGTTTTTCACCCTGGAAAACAGATCAGAGATCAAGGGTAACGGATATTGATATTTCACAGTAATATTGTTCAAGAGACGATAATCAATACACTAGACAAAAAAACCTGACTGGCACATCCAGACTAATGTGAACTAGGTGCAAACCAAGGGAAGCTACCCCCATGTAAAACATACAAAAAAAAGGATGCACTCAAGCATACTAAAGCATGACAATATGGAATACATGAAATTTAGAATAGCAATATGGCTTTGGAATATAAAGAAAAATTTGAGACGCTTAGTATAAACATTTGGCCAAACATTTTAAAGCCCACCAACCATCGTCAAGGTGGTCTCAATACTGGTGAGTCCCTGACCTAATGTGAACATACCTCTATTAGGCTGATATCTGAATTTCTGGGTGAATATGCACCTCTGTCAGCAATGCCTGCATTTATGGGTAAAGTAGGGACCTGGTGTAATTAAAATCACCACCTGGTGGGGGCGGAGTGCTCGGTCAGCAAGCTAACATTCAATAGACAATAAAACCTGACTGGCACATCCAGACTAATGTGAACTAGGTGCAAACCAAGGGAAGCTACCCCCATGTAAAACATACAAAAAAAAGGCTGCACTCAAGCATACTAAAGCATGACAATATGGAATACATGAAATTTAGAATAGCAATATGGCTTTGGAATATAAAGAAAAATTTGAGACGCTTAGTGTAAACGTCTCAAATTTTTCTTTATATTCCAAAGCCATATTGCTATTCTAAATTTCATGTATTCCATATTGTCATGCTTTAGTATGCTTGAGTGCAGCCTTTTTTTTGTATGTTTTACATGGGGATAGCTTCCCTTGGTTTGCACCTAGTTCACATTAGTCTGGTTGTGCCAGTCAGGTTTTTTTGTCTATTGAATGTTAGCTTGCTGACCGAGCACTCCGCCCCCACCAGGTGGTGATTTTAATTACACCAGGTCCCTACTTTACCCATAAATGCAGGCATTGCTGACAGAGGTGCATATTCACCCAGAAATTCAGATATCAGCCTAATAGAGGTATGTTCACATTAGGTCAGGGACTCACCAGTATTGAGACCACCTTGACGATAATCAATACACGGCCTTAATGAACCATCCTTTTTGGCCACAAAGAAAAAACTGGCACCTAAGGGTGAAGAGGATGGTCTGATATGACCCTTCTCCAATGACTCCTTGATATAAGACCGCATAGCGTCATGTTCAGGTACAGACAAGTTAAAAAGGCGACCTTTAGGGAATTTACTACCAGGCACTAATTCAATAGCGCAGTCATAGCTCCTATGGGGAGGTAAGGATGCAGATTTACTTTCGCTAAACACATCAGAAAAATCAATCAAAAAGTCAGGAACATCCTGAGCCTGGGGGGAGGCAGAAAAAACGGAGTGTTGGTATTAACACATTGGCAGCCCCAACTGGTAACAGACACAGATTTCCAATCCAAAACAGGATTATGAGACTGTAACCAAGGGAAACCCAGAAAGATAATGTCATGCAGATTATACAGAACCAAAAATTTGCAACTCTCCTGATGATCAGGTTCTACCCTCATTATCACCTGAGTAGAGAACTGAGGTTTATTCTCAGCCAAAGGGGTAGAATCAATCCCCAGTAGGGGAATAGACTTCCGTAGGGGTATCAAGGGAAACCCACAACGTTTAGCAAAATCAAAATCCATCAGGTTAATAGCTGCTCCAGAATCAACAAAAGCCTGAGCAGAAAATGAGGACAGAGAGCATATCAGGGTAACAGTTAATAAAAACTTAGTCTGAACACTACCCAAGACAACTGAGCGTGCAAAACGTCTTCCCCGCTTAGGGCTGACTGAAATAGCATGAGAGGCATCACCACAGTAGAAACATAACCCATTGCGCTTTCGAAATTCATGACGCTGTGCCCCAGAAACCACTCTATCACACTGCATGGATTCAGAAGCAGGTTCACAAGGCAACATTATTCCACGCATACCTTTCCGCTCACGCAAACGTCTGTCAATTTGAATCGCTAATGACATAGAATTATTGAGACCAGAGGGAACAGGGAATCCCACCATAACATCTTTTACATTATCTGACAGTCCCTTCCGAAAAAGAGCTGCCAAAGCGTCCTCAAGCCCCTGACTTAATGCCAACAAAGTTTTTTCAGCTTGATCAGTGACATTAGGCTCATCGTACAATAACCCCAAAGCCTGAAAAAACGCATCAACATCACTCAAAACAGGATCCCCAGGTGTCAGGGAAAAAGCCCAATCCTGAGGGTCGCCGCGCAGGAGAGAGATGACAATTTGAACCTGCTGCGCTGAGTTCCCTGAGGACTTAGATTTTAAGGCAAAAAAAAAATTACAGTTATTTTTGAAATTCAGAAACTTAGCTCGATCCCCTAAAAACAAATCTGGCATGGGGATCCTAGGTTCCACAACAGGCAACCTAGCAAGATAGGTAGCAATACTCCGAACTTCAGTGGCAAGCTGATCCACACGGCCAGACAACTGTGCAAACTCCATTGAGAGAGAAAAAAAATCCTCCTCAGCACCCAGAGATACAGAGGGAAAAAAAAAATGCAACAAACAGAAAAAAAAAATATCTCTGACAACTCTGACAACTTTTTTTCTTTCCACAATATTTTTCCCTTCTGTGAGTACCATATAATTTTCAGTTTAGGCCGGTGATACTGTTATGATTTGGTAGCTGAGGAGAGCAGGCAAGAAAGGAAATACACCAGAGCAGTTGGAAACTATGAGATTGCAGTACCCTGACTAACCACCACAACTAGAGGCAGCCGTGGAGCGTTCCTACGTTGGTCCTAGACGCCTCGTCACAGCCTGAGAAACTAACTACACCTAAAGATAGAAAGAGGAAAGCTATCTGCCCCGGAGCAGATCCCCAAAGAACATAGAAAGCCCCCAAACATGTAATGGCGGTTAGACAAGAAGAAATACTGACACAGACAGAAAATAGTATGAGCAAACGTTGGGGCCCAAACTTACAAAATGGAAAAGGATAGGAAGGGCACTTACTGCAATCCCAAAAAACCCTGAAAAGCACCAACTCTACTAACTTCAAAAACACCTGAGATCACACGACCTCTACCACCTAAATTAGTTCTCTGGTGTAACCAAAAACAAAACAGCAGCCACTGAAAAAACTGGAAAAAGCAAATGTACAAACATCAGTGGCTGAACTGAACTGAGAGGGCAAAAGCCCCCAGAAGGGACCCTGAAGGCCCCCACAGAAGTGCAGGACAAAATGCAAAAATCAAGCACAAAAACAAAAAGAAGAAAATGTCTTATCTGTTAGCAGGAGATTCAGACACGACACAGCAGGCTACCAAGGAAACAGGAATCAAGGATTGAGACCAGAACAATTGATCACCGGCAACCCTGATGGGAAGGCGACTCCCTTATATAAGACCAGTCAGTAACACCTGATTCCCAATCCTCACAATCTTCACTGGACAGTCCAGTACCGTTTGTAACCACCAGAGGGAGCTTCTGCTCAGAACTCATTTCCAGCCTATTCACAACATGAAAGGTGTTGGAGATACCCAGGCATGGTGGAAGGGCCAAACGGTATACCACAGGGTAACCTGCTCGAGGACTTTGAGGGACCCAGGTAATGGGGTGCCAACTTGGTCGACTCCACTCGCAGCCTGATGTTATGGGCGGAGAGCCATACTAAGTCACTGGGAGCAAATGTCGGAGCAGGGCGCTGATGTGCGTCGGCGGAGGACCTCATCCTCTCCTTAGAGGCCTGAATGGCATCCTGAGTACGGTCCCAAATGTCCCGTGCCTCCACAACCCAGTCTGCCACCCTGGAGTCGGTGGAAGACACGGGCATAGGCACAGGAACCCGCGGATGCTGACCGTAATTAAGTAGAAATGGTGTCTGTCCAGTGGAGTCTGCCACGGCGTTGTTCAACGCAAACTCTGCCTAATGTAACAAAGATGCCCAGTCATCCTGCCTGGCAGAGACAAAGTGTCGCAGATATGTGACCAAGCTCTGGTTGGCCCTCTCTACCAACCCATTCGTCTCGGGATGATATGCCGAAGAGAGATTTAACTCAATACGGAGTAGACGACAAAGCTCTCTCCAGAACCGAGACGCAAACTGTGGACCTCGGTCACTCACGATTTTGTCCGGCATGCCGTGTAGACGAAAGATATGTCTTATGAACAACGCAGCCAGGGCCCGTGCAGAAGGTAACCGTGGTAATGGTACCAGGTGCACCATTTTGGAAAAATGGTCGGTGATCACCCAAATGATGGTGCAACTCGAGACTTGGGTAAGCCCACCACAAAGTCCATTCCGACCATCTCCCAGGGCCTGTCTGCCACCAGCAAAGGGTAAAGTAACCCAGCTGGCCGTTGTCTAGGAGATTTATTTTTGGCGCAGGAGAAGCACACCTGAACATAATCCCCAACATCACGGACCATATGCGGCCACCAGTACATCCTCGCCAACAGCTCAGATGTCCTTTTGGTCCCAAAATGTCCACCCACCCTGGACAAATGAGCCCAAAAGAGAACCTCCGGTCGCAAATTGGGTGGTACAAAAGTCTTGCCCGGGAGTACAGACTCTAGCGAAACCGGCGCTACGGTTCTCAGGCTCTCAGAAGGGACAATAAGCCGAGGCTCCACCTCCTCTTCCTCAGAGGACACCACGGATTGAGAGAGAGCGTCAGCCGGAATGTTCTACTCTCCCGAGAGATAATGGAGGGTAAAGTGAAATTGGGAGAAAAACAAGGACCATCTGGCCTGACGAGAATTTAACCGCTGGGCTGTTTGTAAGTATACCAAATTCTTGCGATCCGTAAAGATTTGGAAGGGAAAGCGAGCCCCCTCCAACAGATGTCTCCACTCAGAGAAAGCCAACTTCATTGCTATCAACTCCCTGTCCCCAATGGAATAATTCCTCTCCGCTGGTGAAAAGGTCTTGGAGAAGAAGAAGCAAGGATGCTTCCGACCTTGAGCATCCTATTGAAAGAGGACTGCTCCAGCACCAATGGATGAGGCATCCACCTCCCATATGAATGGCTTATCACCACAACATCAGGGCGGTGTAGGATGGGAGCGCTAGCAAAATGAGACTTAATTGAGGTGAAAGCCTTGGAGACTTCTTCAGACCACAATTTGGGATTTGCTCCCTTCTTGGTGAGGGCTACCAAGGGAGCTACCAAAGTTGAGAAATGGGGAATTAACTGGCGATAGTAATTAATGAACCCCATAAAGCGCTGCACCGCTTTAAGAGAATGGGGTTCTTGCCAGTCCATCATCGCCTGTAGTTTGGCAGGATCCATAGCCAATCCCTGGGCGGAGATGATATAGCCCAGGAATGGTAAAGACTCCTGCTCAAACACGCATTTCTCTAACTTTGCATAAAGGGAATTTGCCCGCAAGAGGTCGAAGACTCTGCAGACATCTTTCCGGTGGGAGTCAATATCTGGAGAGAAGATGAGAATATCATCCAGATAGACCACGACCGAGGTGGAAAGCATATCCAGGAAGATGTCATTAACAAAGTCTTAGAAAACGGCTGGGGCATTACAAAGCCCGAAGGGCATCACCAGATATTCATAGTGCCCATCCCTGGTATTAAAAGCCGTCTTCCACTCGTCCCCCTCGCGGATGCGAATCAGGTTGTAAGCACCCGCAGGTCTAATTTGGTAAATACCCTTGCTCCCCAGAGCCTATCAAAGAGCTCAGAAATCAGAGGCAGCGGGTATTTATTCTTAACGGTGATGGCATTAAGACCCCTGTAATCTATGCAGGGACGTAATTCTCCGTTCTTCTTTTGCACAAAGAAGAACCCTACCCCAGCAGGTGACACTGACTTCCTAAAGAACCCTCTTGCCAGATTCTCCTGAATATATTGGGACATAGCCTCCATCTCAGGGAGAGAGAGAGGATAGACCCTTCCCCGGGGAGGTTCTGCTCCAGGCAAAGGGTCAATAGGACAGTCATAGGGGCGGTGAGGCGGAAGCGTTTCCGCAGACTTTTTGGAGAACACGTCTACACAGGACCAATAGCACTTGGGAAAGGAAGTGAAATCTGTGGATATCCCTGTAGTAGCAACCTGAACACTCTCCCTCACACAACTACCTCTACAAGACTCACTCCAACCCTGTATCTTCCCAGAGGACCACTCAATATGTGGGGAGTGAAGACGAAGCCAGGGTACTCCCAGCAGAGCCTCATCTATACCCTCAGGAAGGATAAGGAAAGAGATAATCTCCTGATGGGAAGGAGACATAGCTAATGTGAGAGGGATTGTCTGATGTGTGATCTGTGAGGGCAGTATGAATCCATTCAAAACTCGAACAGTCACCGGTTTGGCGAGCATCACCTGAGGTATTGTGTGGCGGAGAGCAAAAGCAAAGGACATAAATTTCCCCTCTGCTCCAGAATCCACACAAAGCTCAACTGATAGAGTGGATGGACCAAAAGAGATTGTCCCTTTAAAGGACAGCTTCGAGGCAAATCCTGCTGACTCTAGCGAAACTCCTCCTATGGTCACAACGCGATCGTGTTACCAAACGCTGAGGTCATCTATTGGCATAATTGTTGTGAATGTGCTAGAGTTGGTTTCTGAGCAGAGGCTCCCTCTGGTGGTTACAGACAGTACTGAACCTTTCAGCGAGGAATGGCAATCTGGGATCATGGACTGGACTGATATAAGGGAGGTTCCCTCCCATGATGGTCGCCGGTGATCAATTGTTCTTGTCTCAATTGTGGTTCCTGGTTCATTTGGAAGTTGCTGGAGTCTTGCCTGCACCTGTTGCTTTCAGATAAGATATTTTCTGCTTTTCTTTTTGTGCTTGTTTTTTTCATAGTTTTCTGTACTTTTGTGGAAGTCAGCCGGGTCCCCTTCTGGGGCCTGTGCTCCTCTCAATTTATCTGTAGCCACTGTTATTTGTTCATTTGCTTTTTCCTGTTTTTTCAGTGGCTGCGGCTTTGTTTTGTTACACCAGAGATCTGATTTAGGTGGTAGAGATCGTGTGATCTCAGGTTTTATGGCAATCAGAAGTGCTGGTATTTGTTATTGAAATGGACCCGGTCAAGGTTCAGGCCATCTGTGATTGGGTTCAACCTACTTCATTGAAGGTTCTTCAGAGATTTTTGGGTTTTGCCAATTTTTATCGTAAATATATTGGTAATTTCTCTGGTATTGTTAAACCATTGACTGAGCTGACCAAAAAGGGTTCTGATGTGGTGAATTGGCCTCCTGAGTCAGTTTCTGCATTTCAGGAACTTCAGCAGAGATTCATGTCTGCTCCTGTTCTACGGCAGCCTGATGTTTCTCTGCCGTTTCAGGTGGAGGTTGATGCCTCTGAGATTGGGCGCAGGTGCCATTTTGTCCCAAAGGGATCCAGAGACCTCTAAGAGTAACCCTGGTGCCTTTTTCTCTCGAAAGTTTTCTCCAACTGAACGTAATTATGATGTGGGTAATCGGGAGTTATTGGCCATGAAGTGAGCCTTTGAAGAGTGAAGACATTGGCTAGAAGGAGCCAATCATCAGGTGGTGGTCCTCACGTACCATAAGATCCTGGTTTATCTCGAATCAGCCAAGCGACTTAATCCTAGACAGGCCAGGTGGGCCTTGTTTTTCACACGTTTTAATTTTGTGGTTTCTTTTCTTCCTGGCACTAAGAATGTTAAGGCGGATGCCCTCTCAAGGAGTTTCTTTGCGGATTCTCCTGAGTTATCTGATCCTGCTGTAATTTTGAAAGAGGGTGTAGTACTTTCCGCCATCTCGCCCAATTTGAGATTGGCTCTGGAGTGGTGTCAGGAGGATAAACCTGAGTGCTGCCCTGTTGGGAAATTGTTTGTCCCAGACAAATGGAAGAAGAGTGTGATGTCTGAGATTCATTGTCATCCTGGGATTTTTGGTACCAGAGACTTGGTGAGTCGGTCCTTTTGGTGGCCTACTTTGTCTCGTGACGTCAGGGACTTTGTGCAGTCCTGTGTTCCAAGCCTTGCTCTCGCTCTAGTGGTTTGTTGATGCCATTACCTGTGCCCAAGAGGCCATGGACCCATATCTCTATGGAATTTATTTCCAACCTCCCTGTCTCTCAGAGAATGACCGTTATCTGGGTAATCTGTGATAGGTTTTCCAAGATGATGCATCTTGTGCCATTACCTAAGTTGCCTTCCTCCTCCGAGTTGGTGTCTTTGTTCCTTCAGCACGTGGTTCGGTTGCACGGCATTCCAGACAACATTGTATCTGACAGAGGAGTCCAGTTTGTTTCCAGATTTTGGAGGACATTTTGTTCTAAACTTGATGTTCAATTATCTATCTCCTCTGCATTTCATCCTCAGACCAATGGACAAACCGAGAAAACAAACCAGACCTTGGAGACTTATTTGAGATGTTTTGTGTCTGCTGATAAAGATGACATGGTCTCTTTTTTGCCTTTGGCTGAGTTTGCTCTTATTAATAGGGCTAGCTCTGCCACCTTAATGTCTCCATTTTTCTGCAATTCTGGGTTTCACCCTCAATTTTCTTCGGGACAGGCGGAGGCTTCTGTCTGTGCGGGTGTTGACTCTGTTGTGGAGAGTATGCAGCAGATTTGGGACCAGGTAGTGGAGAGGTTGTCTCTCTCTCAAGAGCGGGCCCAGCGGTTTGCCAACCGGCATAGGACTGATGGTCCTCGGTTTAAAGTGGGGGACTTGGTTTGGTTGTCCTCAAGAAATATCCCTATGAGGGTTGCATCTCCAAAGTTTAAGCCTAGGTTCATTGGACCTTATAAGATCATGGGGATTCTTAATCCACTTTCTTTCCGTTTGTTTCTTCCAGGGACATTTAAGATCCATAACATGTTCCACAAGTCCTTATTGAAGAGGTTTGTCGAGCTAGTGGTTCCTATGGCTGCGCCTCCTGACCCTGTTTTGGTTGGAGGCAATCTGGAGTATGTGGTCGAGAAAATATTGGATTCTTGTTTTTCTAGACGGAAACTCCAGTATTTGGTTAAGTGAAGAGGTTATGGTCAGGAGGACAATTCTTGGGTGTTTGCTTCGGACATCCATGCTAGGAGACTGATCCGTGCCTATCACCGAGCTCATCCTGATCGGCCTGGTTGCACAAGTGAGGGTTCGGTGACCCCTCCTCAAGGGGGGGTACTGTTGTGAAGGTGCTAGAGATGGTTTCTGAGCAGAGGCTCCCTCTGGTGGTTACAGACAGTACTGAACCTTTCAGCGAGGAATGGCAATCTGGGATCACGGACTGGACTGATATAAGGGAGGTTCCCTCCCATGATGGTCGCCGGTGATCAATTGTTCTTGTCTCAATTGTGGTTCCTGGTTCATTTGGAAGTTGCTGGAGTCTTGCCTGCACCTGCTGCTTTCAGATAAGATATTTTCTGCTTTTCTTTTTGTGCTTGTTTTTTTCATTTTTCTGCACTTTTGTGGAGGTCAGCCGGGTCCCCTTCTGGGGCCTGTGCTCCTCTCAATTTATCTGTAGCCACTGTTATTTGTTCATTTGCTTTTTCCTGTTTTCTCAGTGGCTGCGGCTTTGTTTTGTTACACCAGAGATCTGATTTAGGTGGTAGAGATCGTGTGATCTCAGGTTTTTTGGCAATCAGAAGTGCTGGCATTTTTTAGGATTTTTGTTGGATTGCATTCAGAATTCTTTCCTGTACTTTTCTGTCTAGACAGATTGGGCCCCAACTTTTGTTCATTTTATTTTCTGTCTGTGTCCGTTCTATCTTCTTGTCTAACCGCCATTATATGTTTGGGGGCTTCCTATTTTCTTTGGGGATCTGCTCCGGGGCAGATAGCTTTCATCTTTCTGCCTTTAGGGGTAGTTATCTCTCAGGCTGTCACGAGGCATCTAGGTTCAACGTAGGTACGCTCCACGGCTACCTCTAGTTGTGTGGTTAGTTCAGGTTACTGCAATCCAATAGGTTCCAGCCTCTCTGGTGTATTACTGTTTTTGCTATTTCTCCTCAGCTACCTAACAGAACACATAATGTCCTAATTGCTGACAATTGTTAACAACTACGGAGACTCGAACGGGCCGAGACTTATGCCCCGCTCAAACAACCTCCATGACCTCCGGGGAGTCGGGCGCCTGAATGGGAGATTCTAGAGGTTTGGCAAAGGTGGGAGCTAGCCGAAACCTCCGTCTACACTGGGCCCCCTCCAACCTCCGCTCGTGAAAGCGAAGGTTGATGCGGGTAGATATGGAGATAAGCTTCTCCAGTGAGGCAGGAATCTCACTGGTGGCCAAGGCGTCCTTTACATGGTCAGCCAGACCTCTCTAGTATACCGGTATAAGGACCTTATCCGGCCACTCTAACTCGGAGGCCAGCATTCGAAATTGGACTGAAAACTGACTGAGCAAGCTCAAACCCTGTGACATTGCCAGCAGTTGAAGCGCCGAATCGTGGGTGACCTGAGTGCCTAAAAAGACCTTTTTAAGAGCCTCCAGAAACCGAGGAGCACTCCGCACCACGCGATCGTCACACTCCCACAGCGGTGTTGCCCATTCCAAAGCTCTGCCAAACAGTAGTGACACTATGAAACCCACTTGTGCCCGCTCTGTGGGAAAACGTGCAGCCAGAAGCTCGAGCTGTATAGAGCACTGACTCACGAATCCCCGACAATGTTTACTGTCACCAGAAAACTTGTCTGGAAGCGGGAGATGGGACAAGGTCGGAGCGGAGGTGTTGGAGGACAAACTGGTTGCTGCTATGCTAGCAGCCGGAACAGCGACTGTGGTCACATCCACAGCTGAGGTTGTGCTCTCGAGAGCCGCCAACCTACCCTCCAGCTGCTGGATAAACTGCCGTAGGCGCTGGTCGTCCGCCATTTTACTAGCCAGACCCTGGCGCTAGTGTACTGTTAGGATCTGCGGAACGCACCAGATAAATATAAATAGTGGGTGCGTTTGCAGACCGGGGTCCATCGCGCAGGTAGAGCCTGCTGCTAACAAGATGGCGGTATAGGCGAACTCTGTTACTTCACAGAGTCGCAAATATAGATACTGTCGCACTATATGGCGGTATAAGCAAACTCTGTTACACCACAGAGTCGTTAAGGTAGAGCCGCAGAGATATGGACTGTGTCCTGTTAACTTCACAGGGATGCACAGACAACTGCTGTGCGGACAGCAGTCCATGGTAATGCAATCAGCAATGCAATCAGACAATCTCCTCACCGGAGAAGCCGGTATTCTAGGGGCTTATTTCAGCCAAGCCCTAAACACGTGCATACAATCTCCTCACCGGAGGTGCCGGTATTCTAGGGGCTTATTTCAGCCGAGCCCTAACCACATGCGTGCAAGATCACACTGGCGCAAAGCACATAATGCAATTGACACTAGCGTATGGCGGCACGGCCATGCCACCCTTTTATAGTAGCAACTACAGGACCTACCAGAAAAGGACCAATGAGAAACTATACAAGAACACATGTAGTTTCAGGACCTTCCTGGTGGACCAATAGGAGCTGTTGCAGTAGCTGAGCATGTGACCCCTGATCTCCTATGAGAGATCTTAACCTGGGCATGCTCAGAAAGGAAAACACAGGACTTAGTCCCAACTGAGTCTGCTTGCCGCTGACCTGCACTGGCTACAATGGCAGGACCTGGAGAGGCAGCAGTCATCCTCTGCACAGCACTAGACTGAGCGAGACGCTGTTACCGACGTCTCTGCTGAGAAGGTTCCATTGCGGCTGGAGACGAATGGGAGACCGCAGTGGGGATAGCTCGAGATTCCCCTTGTGCAGGAGCGGGAACTCGACCCCTAACACATGTAGGGACCCATCAATTTTTGAGACCACCCTGACGATGGTTGATGGGCAAATATAATTTTGCCAAATTTTATGCTAATCGTCTTAAAATTGTTTTCCTAATGTTCAAAAGCCATATTGCTATTCATATTTCATATATTTTGCATTGACATTCTTTAGCATGAAAGAGTGCAACCTTTTTTTGTATAACATATTGGAACATGGTCATTGCCACGCTAAGGCCTTTACCTGAGCTTTGTAGCACTGCTTGTCACCTTAGTAATACACTCCACAGAACGCAACACTCTCTGGGGCATATCATGTAATTACTCCATTGTTGCTCTAAACCATGCAAAAGATACATTCTGCATGGTTGGGTTGTTTCCAGAAGAAGTGCGTAGGTTTGTGCAGATTGGTCAATGGCACCCCTGTCTCTTTCCCTTGAGGAGGCTGTTTCCAAGTAAAATGAAGTTTGTACATTTTCCTGACATGGGTTTCTGGCCTGTCAGACTGACACTAGAGGCCCTCACTTGCATACACGGTATTCAGAACTTAATTCTAATGCTTTTGGTGTCTGGTAGAATTCAATTTCCTGACATTGATCATATAGATCCCCCAACTCCTGTATTATATTCACCTTTCAGTGGCTTGACCTGCTATGAAAGTTGTTCCATTGGGTTCTGGTGGCAAAAAAGGACTGTTGAGTTAACAGAACACAGGTTTCACAGCACCTGCTGGCCCTCTGAAAATGTGAAGCGAGGGCCGCATAATGACATGGCAGTGAACATGGTGGTGGTGTGCAAAGCCCAAAATTCAAATGGGCATGTTGGAAATGGCATTGTAAAGGGATGGGGAATATATATTCCACTATCTTGCTAACTATTTGGTATGATGGAGGGCTCTTACAAAACTCAGGTTTCACCACACCTGCTGGCACTCTGCAAATTGTTCAGTTTCATCCCATTGCTTCTAGTCTTTCCTTCTGCAAATGAGAATAAAGATGATCCTTCTATAATGTGACAGCCCTTGAGATATTTGTAGACAGTTATTAAGTCTCTTCACTGTCTTCTGTTTTGCAAGCTAAACATTCCTAAATCCTGTAAGCGTTTTTCATAGGACATGGTTTGCAGACCGGTCACCATTCTGATCACTCTGCTCTGAACTTTCTCCAGTTTGTTGATGTCTTTTTTAAAATGTGGTGCCCAAAACTGGACACAGTATTCCAGATGAGGTCTGACCAAAGAGAAGTAGAGGGCAATAATGACTTCACGTGATCTAGACTGTATGTTTCTGTTAATACATACCAGAATTGTACTTGCCTTTTTTGCTGCTGCATCACACTGGTGACTCATGTTCATATGCTAAAGATGAGGTATATATATTTTTTTGCGTTATATGCATGAAATTATAAAGGAAAAAATGTTTCTAAGCATTTTGCCGTTTAAAAAAAAAATTGGTTTGGTTTGGTAGGTCTTTTTAAAATTCCATAAAATAGTCTGACAACATTCCCAGATACCATATATAAATCAGAAAGACATGCAGGTATCTTGTCCATGTTGTTCCCATTTAGTTTTAGCTCTTTCGCATCCATTTCAGCTTTTTTCCCATGCCCCCAAGACCTGCTTGTTGGGTCCAGCAGAAAAATATATGACTTTCCCAATACCTAGCATCGGTACGAATACACTGATATTAGAAATTATATGTGCCGATTTTACCGAAACCAAATATTGCACTATTTGCTCATCACTACTGACAATCTTTCTCAGTCTGGGGCTCCATGCAAGATCTTGCCTCATGGGGAAAGAATGAATCTGAGAGGGTTCAGGAATCAGCCCAGAACCACAAGGGAGGACCTGGTCAATGATCACAGTTTCTAACAAGACCGTTAGTAACACACTTAGCCGTCATAGATTAAAATCCTGCAGGGTATGTAATGCCCCCCTGCTTAAGCCAGCACATGTCCAGGTCCATTTAAAGTTTGTGAATGACCATCTGGATGATCCAGAAAAGGCATGGGATAAGGTCATGTGGTCAGATGAGTCAAAAATAGAACTTTTTAGTATCAACTCCACATGCCTTGTTTGGAGGAAGAAGAAGGATGAGTACAACTCCAAGATCACCATTCCAACCATAAAGCATGGTAGGGGAAATATCATACTTTTGGGGTACTTTTCTGCAAAGCGGACAGGATGACTACACTTTATTGAAGGTAGGATGGGTGGGTCATGTATCACAAGATTTTGGCCAACAACTTCCTTCCCTCAGTAAGAGCATTGAAGATGAGTCATGGTTGGGTCTTCCAGCATGACAATGTCTCGAAACACTCAGTCAGAGCAACTAAGCAGTGGCTACAAAAGAAGCATTTCAAGAAGCCTAGCCAGTCTCCAGACCTGAACACAATAGAAAATCTTTGTAAGGAGCTGAAGCTCAATGTTGCCCAGCGACAGCCCCAAAACTTGAAAGATCAGCCAAAATCCCTACTGCAGTGTATGCAAACTTTATTAAGAACTACAGGAAACGTCTGACCTCTGTAATTGCAAACAAAGGTTTCTGAATCAAATAATACGTTATATTTTTTCTATTGTATCAAATACTTATTTCATGCAATAAAATGCAAATGAATGATGTAATAATGATTCAGTGTGATTTTCTGGATTTTTTTAAGATTCTCTCTCTCACAGTTGAAGTGTACTTACAATAAAAATTACAGATCTCTCCATTCTTTGCAGGTGTGGAAATTTTCAAAATTGCCAGTGTATCAAATACTAATTTCTCCCACTATATATATAAATGTGCACATATTCATATATGTGTATATGTATATACTGTGCAACTATTTTCCCAGATAGGATTTTTCTTATCAAAGTGTAAGCAAATATTCTGTTTTTATATACAGTGGGTTTGGAAAGTATTCAGACCCCTTTAAATTTTTCACTCTTTGTTTCATTGCAGCCATTTGGTAAATGCAAAAAAAGTTCCCTTTTTTCTCATAAATGTACACTCTGCACCCCATCTTGACTGATAAAAACCAGAAATGTAGAAATTATGGCAAATTTATCAAAAAAGAAAAACTGAAATACATACAGGAAAGAAGTATATCTTTGTACCGTGTTAGCCAGTAAGTATTCAGACCCTTTGCTTACAAAAGATTTTCTGCAGTATTCATGGTTCCTAGAGCACAGTGGCTGCCATATTTCTTAAATGGAAGAAGTTTGGGACCACCAGAAGTCTTCCTAGACCTTGCCATCCAGCCAAACTGAGCAATCATGTTAGAAGAGCCTTGGTGAGAGAGGTAAAGAGGAACTCCAAGATCACTGTGGCTGAGCTTCACAGATGCAGTAGGGAGATGAGAGAAAGTTCCACAAAGTCAACTATTACTGCAGCCCTCCGCCAGTTGGGCCTTTATAGCAGAGTAGTCCAACGGAAACCTCCTCTCATTGCCAGGCATATGAAAGTCCACATAGAGTTTGCTAAAAAACACATGAAGGACTCCCAGACTATGAGAAATAAGATTCTCTGGTCTGATGAGACAAAGATAGAACTTTTTGGTGATAATTCTAAGCCGTATGTGGGGAGAAAAACCAGTCACTGCTCATTACCTGCCCAATACAATCCCAGCCAAAGCCCTGACTTAAACCCATTTGAGCATCTCTGGAGAGACCTTTAAATGGCTGACCACCAATGTTCACCATCGAACCTGACGGAACTGGAGAGGATCTCCAAATCCAGGTGTGAAAAACTTGTTGCATCATTCCCAAGAAGACTCATGGTGGTACTAGCTCAAAAGGGTTTACTCAATACTGAGTATTTATGACCATGTGATATTTCAGTTGTTCTTTTTTAATAAATTTGCAAACATTTCTACATTTCTGGTTATTTTCAGTCAAGATGGGGTGCAGAGTGGGCATTAATGAGGAAAAAAAATAACTTTTTTGCATTTACCAAATGGCTGCAATGAAACAAAGAGTGAAAAATCTAAAGGGGTCTGAATACTTTCCGAACCCACTGTATACACGGTATACAGTATATAGAGTATACTCTATTTAAACTGTATAAATGTATTCCCAGATAAGATTTTTCTTATCAAGGTAAGTAAATATGCAGCATGGAAATTCCTGCAAATACCACTGGATCTGTATTTGTGGAGTGCTATGCATGGATTGCTTAGTTAATTGATTTTCACATTCCCACTGATTTGCTGAATGTTTATTTGTCAATTTATGCAATGCAAATGATGACCAACACTTGGAATGCCTACAGCTTGTGAATGAAAATTAAGTCCAGGGAGAAATTTTATGCATTTGAAATGAGTAGGATGTATTTAGATGGATAGTCTAATCTCTTCCTGCATAGTAAAATGTGAGAGGATCCAAACAGTAATTACGTTTATGTGACAGAAGTATTATTGGTAAATATCAATATACCAAGCAATATTAGAGAGAAAATGTAGCAAATCTCACAAGTTTGTGTAATTATGTAATTACATTTTTACCATGCAAAACTAACAAAAAAATAATAAATTGTTGTATGACTGCAATGGTATAACATTACCTTATATGAATCACTACTTAATAATCAAAATACTAGAATGAGAAAATAAATTCAAGTGAAATTGGATTTGAATTTTACAAAAATCAGCATTTCCTAAAATGCAGTTTTTTTATAATTCATATTCATGTGAATTAATCAAGCCAGCGCTGACCATTTTTCTGAAGAATATTGAGCCATACAAAGGTTAAAAAAATCGTTATACTCACCTCACTGTTGACCTCTATGACCCTTCTGCCACTAAACTCCATCCTGTCCTCTCCATATCTTCAGATCCCCCACTGCTCACGCTGGAATCTTTGTGTCTCCTGCACTGTTGCAGAACTTCTGGATGTCATGGTGCCCGGGAAAGTTCTATACATGAGAGTGGGAGGTCACAAAGTCTGTAAAGACATCATGACACCTGGAAGTCCCGGCATAGTGCTGGAGGCATTAAGATTCCACCTTGAATGACAAGGGATCAGAAAGTGCAGAGAAAACCGGATGGATGGGACTGAGTAGCAGAGGGGCCAAACAGGTCAGCGGTTAGGTGAGATAATTATTTTTTAACATATTGTATGTGATGCTGAGTCACTTCTCACAGACAAGCCATGAGTCGAAATAGTCCAGAAGTCCAAGGTCAAAAGCTAGGAAGGTACATCATAAACAGATGGAAGAGACAAATGTATAGTCAGGTAACAATCCAAGGTCAAAATACCAGGATTAGAGTAGATCAGAACAAAGGGTTAAACAGACAGAGAGTCAGAAAGAGGTGCAAGGCCAGGCAATGAAAGATTATCAAGAAAACACTAGGCACAGAGAAAACCAACCACACTTAGGGTACTGTCACACTAAGCGAGATCGCTAATGAGATCGCTAAAGAGTCACCGATTTTATGACACAGTAGCAATATTGTTAGCGACACAGCTGTGTGTGACAAGTAGCAGCGATGTGGCCCCTGCTGAGATGTCATTGATCGCTTATGAACGTTCTGAGCCATTTTTTCGTCGTTGGTGTCCCGCTGGTGAGCCTGAATCGCTGAGTGTGACACTCTTTATGAACGACTTTACCAGCGTCGCAGGCGGGACTAGGTTTTCCCAACGACCGCAGAGGTCTGTTGTGAATGTGCTAAAAATGATTTCTGAGCAGAGGCTCCCTCTGGTGGTTACTGACAGTACTGAACCTTTCAGCGAGAAGTGGCAATCTGGGATCACGGATTGGTCTGATATAAGGGAGGTTCTCTCCCATGATGGTTGCTGGTGATCAATTATTCTTGTCTCAATTGTGGTTCCTGGTTCATTTGGAAGCTTGCTGAGTCTTGTCTGCATCTTTTGCTATCAGATAAGATATTTTCTGCTTTTATATTTGTGCTTGCTTTTTGCATTGTTCCCTGCACTACTGTGGAGGTCAGCCAGGTCCCCTCCGGGGGCCTTGTGCTCCTCTCAGTTTATCTGGAGCCACTGTTGTTTGTTCATTTGCTTTTTCCTGTTTTTTCAGTGGCTGTGGCTTAGTTTTGTTACACCAGAGAACTGATTTAGGTGGTAGAGGTTGTGAGATCTCAGGTGTTTTTGCAATCAGTAGTGTTTTTTTTTTAAGGGTTTTTTTGGATTGCAGTGAGTATTGTTTCCTGTACTTTTCTGTCTAGACAGATTGGGCCCCAGCGTTTGCTCATTCTATTTTCTGTCTGTGTCCGTGCTTCCTCTTCTATAACCACCATTACATGTTTGGGGGCTTCCTATTTTCTTTGGGGATCTGCTCCGGGGCAGATAGCTTTCATCTTTTTGCCTTTAGGTGTAGTTATCACTCAGGCTGTGACGAGGCGTCTAGGATCAAAGTAGGAACGCATCACGGCTACCTCTACTTGTGTGGTTAGTTCAAGGTACTGCAATCCAATAGGTTCCAGCCTCTCTGGTGTATTGCCGTTTTTGCTTACTCTCCTCAGCTATCAAAACATAACAGTATCACAGGCCATAAACTGAAAATTATATGGTACTCACAGAAGGGAAAAATAGTGTGGAAAAAAAAAAAGTTGTCAGAGTTGTCAGAGTTTTTTTTTTTTTTTCCTGTTTGTTGCATTTTTTCCCTCTTTCTCTCTGGGTGCTGAGGAGGATTTTTTTTTCTCTCAATGGAGCTTGCATAGTTGTCTGGCCGTGTGGATCAGCTTGCCACTGAGGTTCGGAGTATTGCTACCTATCTTGCTTGGTTGCCGGTTGTGGAACCTAGGATTCCCATGCCTGATTTGTTTTTGGGGGATCGGGCTAAATTTCTGAATTTCAAAAATAACTGGAAGTTGTTTTTTGCCTTAAAGCCTAAGTCCTCAGGGAACGCAGCACAGCAGGTCCAAATTGTCATCTCTCTCCTGCGCGGTGATTCTCAGGATTGGGCTTTTTCCCTGACACCTGGGGATCCTGTTTTGAATGATATTGATGCATTTTTTCTGGCTCTGGGGTTATTGTACGATGAACCTAATGTCACTGATCAAGCTGAAAAAACCTTGTTGGCATTAAATCAGGGTCTTGAAGACGATGAGTTGTACTATCAGAAATTCCGAAAGTGGGCAGTCCTGACCAAATGGAATGATGATGCTTTGGCAGCCCTTTTTCGGAAGGGGCTGTCAGAGAATGTAAAGGATGTTATGGTGGGATTCCCTGCTCCCTCTGGTCTCAATGATTCTATGTCATTGGCTATTCAAATTGACAGACGTTTGTGTGAGCGCAGAGGTATGCGTGAGATAGTGTTGCCTTGTGAACCTGCTTCTGAATCCATGCAGTGTAATAGAGTGGTTTCTGGGGCACAGTGTCATGAATTTCGAAAGCGCAATGGGTTATGTTTCTACTGTGGTGATGCCTCTCATGCTATTTCAGTCTGCCCTAAGCGGGGAAGACGTTTTGCACGCTCAGTTTTCTTGGGTAGTGTTCAGACTAAGTTTCTGTTGACTGTTACCCTGATTTGCTCCCTGTCCACATTTTCTGCTCAGGCTTTTGTTGATTCAGGAGCAGCTATTTAACCTGATGGATTTTGACTTTGCCAAACGTTGTGGGTTTCCCATGATACCCCAGCGGAGGTCTATTCCCCTACTGGGCATTGATTCTACCCCTTTGGCGGAGAATAAACCCCAGTTCTCTACTCAGGTGATAATGAGGGTTGAACCAGATCATCAGGAGTGTTGTAAATTTCTGGTGCTGTATAATCTGCATGACATTATTGTACTAGGTTTCCCTTGGTTACAGTCTCATAATCCTGTTTTGGATTGGAAATCTGTGTCTGTGACCAGTTGGGGTTGCCAATGTGTTAATGCCGACACTCCTGTTTTTTCTGCCTCTCCCCAGTCTCAGGATGTTCCTGACTTTTTGACTGATTTTTCGGATGTTTTTAGTGAAAGTAAATCTGCATCCCTGCCCCTCATAGGAGCTACGATTGCGCTATTGAATTAGTGCCTGGTGGTAAATTTCCTAAAGGTCGCCTTTTTAACTTGTCTGTACCTGAACACGATGCTATGCGATCTTATATCAAGGAGTCATTGGAGAAGGGTCATATCAGACCATCCTCTTCACCCTTGGGTGCCGGTTTTTTCTTTGTGGCCAAAAAGGATGGTTCATTGAGGCCGTGTATTGATTATCGTCTCTTGAATAAGATCACTGTGAAGTATCAATATCCGTTACCCTTGATTTCTGACCTGTTTTCCAGGGTGAAAAGTGCTAGTTGGTTTACCAAGCTTGACCTCAGGGGGGCGTATAACCTTATTCGCATTAAGCACGGGGATGAATGGAAGACGGCGTTTAATACCCCAGAGGGGCATTTTGAGTACCTAGTGATGCCCTTTGGGCTCAATAATACTCCTTCCGTCTTCCGATCCTTCATGAATGATATTTTCAGGGATTTTGTGGATAAATTTCTGATTGTTTATTTGGATGATATCTTGATTTTTTCCAATGACTGGAACTCTCATGTGAAACATGTTCGGACTGTGTTCCAGATTTTGAGAGAGAATGCACTGTATGTGAAGGGATCAAAGTGTCTTTTTGGCTTACAGAAGGTCTCATTTCTGGGATTCATTTTGTCTCCGTCTGGTATTGAAATGGACCCGGTCAAGTTTCAGGCCATCTGTGATTGGGTCCAACCTACTTCATTAAAGGCTCTTCAGAGATTTTTGAGTTTTGCCAATTTTTATCGTAAATTTATTGGTAATTTCTCCGGTATTGTTAAACCATTGACTGATTTGACCAAAAAGGGTTCTGATGTGGTGAATTGGCCTCCTGAGGCATTCTCTGCGTTTCAGGAACTTAAGCAGAGATTCACTTCTGCTCCTGTTCTACGGCAGCCTCATGTTTCTCTACCGTTTCAGGTGGAGGTTGATGCCTCTGAAATTGGGGCAGGGGCCGTTTTGTCCCAAAGAGATCCAGAGACCTCTAAGAGTAACCTTGTGCCTTTTTCTCTCGAAAATTTTCTCCTACTGAACGTAATTATGACGTGGGTAATCGGAAGTTATTGGCCATGAAGTGGGCCTTTGAAGAGTGGAGACATTGGCTGGAAGGAGCCAAACATCAGGTGGTGGTCCTCACGGACCATAAGAATCTGGTTTATCTCGAATCAGCCAAGCGACTTAATCCTAGACAGGCCAGGTGGGCCTTGTTTTTCCTGGCACTAAGAATGTCAAGGCGGATGCCCTCTCGAGGAGTTTCTTTGCGGACTCTCCTGAGTTATCTAATCCTATTGTTATTTTGAAAGAGGGTGTAGTTCTTTCCGCCATCTCGCCCAATTGAGACTGGCTCTGGAAGGGTGTCAGGAGGATAAACCTGAGCGCTGCCCTATTGGGAAATTGTTTGTCCCAGACCAGTGGAAGAAGAGTGTGATGTCTGAGATTCATTGTTCCGCGTTGGCTGGTCATCCCGAGATTTTTGGTACCATAGACTTGGTGAGTCGGTCCTTTTGGTGGCCTACTTTGACTCGTGACGTCAGGGAATTTGTGCAGTCCTATGGGACTTGCTCTCGCTCCAAGCCTTGCTCTCGCTCTAGTGGTTTGTTAATGCTATTACCTGTGCCCAAGAGGCCATGAACCCATATCTCTATGGATTTTATTTCTGACCTCCCTGTTTCTCAAGAATGACCGTTATCTGGGTAATCTGTGATAGGTTTTCCAAGATGATACATCTTGTGCCATTACCTAAGTTACCTTCCTCCTCCGAATTGGTGCCTTTGTTCCTTCGGCACGTGGTTCGGTTACATGGCATTCCGGAGAACATTGTGTCTGACAGAGGAGTCCAGTTTGTTTCCAGATTTTGGAGGACATTTTGTTCTAAACTTGGTGTTCAATTATCTTTCTCCTCTGCTTTTCATCCTCAGACCAATGGACAAACCGAGAGAACAAACCAGACCTTGGAGACTTATTTGAGATGTTTTGTGTCTGCTGATCAAGATGACTGGGTCTCTTTTTTGCCTTTGGCTGAGTTTGCTCTTAATAATAGGGCTATCTCTGCCACCTTGATGTCTCCATTTTTCTGCAATTTTGGCTTTCACCTCGATTTTCTTCGGGACAGGCGGAGGCTTCTGTCTGTCCGGGTGTTGACTCTGTTGTGCAGCGAATGCAGCAGATTTGGGACCAGGTAGTGGAGAGGTTGTCTCTCTCTCAGGAGAAGGCCCAACGGTTTGCCAACCAGCATAGGACTGATGGTCCTCGGTTTAAAGTAGGGGACTTGGTTTGGTTGTCCTCAAGAAATATCCCTATGAGCATTGCATCTCCAAAGTTTAAGCTTAGGTTCATTGGACCTTATAAGATCATGGAGATTCTTAATCCTGTTTCCTTCCGTTTGCTTCTTCCAGGGACATTTAAGATCCATAACATGTTCCACAAGTCCTTATTGAAGAGGTTTGTCGAGCCAGTGGTTCCTGTGGCTGTGCCTCCTGACCCTGTTTTGGTTGAGGGCAATCTGGAGTATGTGGTTGAGAAAATATTGGATTCTCGGTTTTCTAGACGGAAACTCCAGTATTTGGTTAAGTGGAGAGGTTATGGTCAGGAGGGCAATTCTTGGGTGTTTGCTTCGGACATCCATGCTAGGATAATGATCCGTGCCTATCACCGAGCTCATCCTGATCGACCTGGTTGCACAAGTGAGGGTTCGGTGACCCCTCCTCAAGGGGGGGTACTGTTGTGAATGTGCTAAAAATGGTTTCTGAGCAGAGGCTCCCTCTGGTGGTTACTGACAGTACTGAACTTTTCAGCGAGGAGTGGCAATCTGGGATCACGGATTGGTCTGATATAAGGGAGGTTCTCTCCCATGATGGTTGCCGGTGATCAATTGTTCTTGTCTCAATTGTGGTTCCTGGTTCATTTGGAAGCTTGCTGAGTCTTGCCTGCATCTTCTGCTATCAGATAAGGTATTTTCTGCTTTTATTTTTGTGCTTGCTTTTTGCATTGTTCCCTGCACTTCTGTGGATGTCAGCCAGGTCCCCTACGGGGGGCTTGTTCTCCTCTCAGTTTTTCTGGAGCCTGTTGTGAATGGGTTTGAGATGAGTTCTGAAAAACAAGGCCCACCTGGCCTGTCTAGGATTGAGTCGCTTGGCAGATTCCAGATAGACCAGATTCTTATGGTCCGTAAGGACCACCACCTGATGTTTGGCTCCCTCCAGCCAATGTCTCCACTCTTCAAAAGCCCACTTCATGGCCAATAACTCCGATTACCCACGTCATAATTACGTTCAGTAGGAGAAAATTTTCGAGAGAAAAAGGCACAAGGGTTACTTTTAGAGGTCTCTGGATCTTTTTGGGACAAAACGGCACCTGCCCCAATTTCAGAGGCATCAACCTCCACCTGAAATGGCAGAGAAACATCAGGCTGCCGTAGAACAGGAGCAGAAGTGAATCTCTGCTTAAGTTCCTGAAACGCAGAGACTGCCTCAGGAGGCCAATTCACCACATCAGAACCCTTTCTGGTCAAATCAGTTAATGGTTTAACAATAACAGAGAAATTACCAATAAATTTACGATAAAAATTGGCAAAACCCAAAAATCTCTGAAGAGCCTTTAATGAAGTAGGTTGGACCCAATCACAGATGGCCTGAACCTTGACCGGGTCCATTTCAATAACAGATGGGGACAAAATGAATCCCAGAAATGAGATCTTCTGTACGCCAAAAAGACACTTTGATCCCTTCACATACAGAGCATTCTCTCTCAAAATCTGGAATACAGTTCGAACATGTTTCACATGAGAGTCCCAGTCATTAGAAAAAATCAAGATATCATCCAAATAAACAATCAGAAACTTGTCCACAAAATCCCTGAAAATGTCATTCATGAAGGACTGGAAGACGGAAGGAGCATTAGTGAGCCCAAAGGGCATCACAAGGTACTCAAAATGCCCTTCAGGGGTGTTAAATGCCGTCTTCCATTCATCCCCGTGCTTAATGCGAATAAGGTTATACGCCCCCTTGAGGTCAAGCTTGGTAAACCAAGTAGCGTTTTTCACCCTGGAAAACAGGTCAGAAATCAAGGGTAACGGGTATTGATATTTCACAGTAATATTGTTCAAGAGACGATAATCAATACACGGCCTTAATGAACCATCTTTTTTGGCCACAAAGAAAAAACCGGCACCTAAGGGTGAAGAGGATGGTCTGATATGACCCTTCTCCAATGATTCCTTGATATAAGACCGCATAGCGTCATGTTCAGGTACAGACAAGTTAAAAAGGCGACCCTTAGGGAATTTACTACCTGGCACTAATTCAATAGCGCAGTCATAGCTCCTATGGGGAGGTAAGGATGCAGATTTACTTTCGCTAAACACATCAGAAAAATCAAACAAAAAGTCAGGAACATCCTCAGCCTGGGGGGAGGCAGAAAAAACAGGAGTGTTGGTATTAACACATTGGCAGCCCCAACTGGTTACAGACACAGATTTCCAATCCAAAACAGGATTATGAGACTGTAACCAAGGGAAACCCAGCACGATAATGTCATGCAGATTATATAGAACCAAAAATTTGCAGCACTCCTGGTGATCAGGTTCAACCCTCATTATCACCTGAGTAGAAAACTGGGGTTTATTCTCAGCCAAAGGGGTAGAATCGATCCCCAGTAGGGGAATAGACTTCTGTAGGGGTATCAAGGGAAATCCACAACGTTTAGCAAAATCATAATCCATCAGGTTAATAGCTGCTCCAGAATCAACGAAAGCCTGAGCAGAAAATGAGGACAGAGAGCATATCAGAGTGACAGTTAATAAAAACTTAGTCTGAACACTACCCAAGACAACTGAGCGTGCAAAACGTCTTCCCCGCTTAGGGCAGACTGAAATAGCATGAGAGGCATCACCACAGTAGAAACATAACCCATTGCGCTTTCGAAACTCATGACGCTGTGCCCCAGACACCACTCCATCACACTGCATGGGCTCAGCAGCTGGCTCACAAGGCAACACCACTCCACGCATACTTCTCCGCTCACGCAAACGTCTGTCAATTTGAATCGCTAATGACATAGAATCATTGAGACCAGAGGGGACAGGGAATCCCACCATAACATCCTTTACATTATCCGACAGACCCTTCCGGAAAAGGGCCGCCAAAGCGTCGTCATTCCATTTGGTCAGGACTGCCCACCTACGGAATCTCTGACAGTATAACTCAGCGTCATCAAGCCCCTGATTTAATGCCAACAAGGCTTTTTCAGCTTGATCAGTGACATTAGGCTCATCGTACAATAACCCCAAAGCCTGAAAAAATGCATCAACATCACTCAAAACAGGATCCCCAGGTGTCAGGGAAAAAGCCCAATCCTGAGGATCGCCGCGCAGGAGAGAGATGACAATTTGAACCTGCTGCGCTGCGTTTCCTGAGGACTTAGATTTTAAGGCAAGAAACAATTTTCAATTATTTTTGAAATTCTGAAACTTAGCTCGATCCCCTAAAAACAAATCTGGCATGGGGATCCTAGGTTCCACAACAGGCAACCTAGCAAGATATGCAGCAATACTCCGAACCTCAGTGGCAAGCTGATCCACACGGCCAGACAACTGTGCAAACTCCATTGGGAGAAAAGATCCTCCCCAGCACCCAGAGATACAGAGGAAAAAAAAAATGCAACAAACAGAAAAATATCTCTGACAACTTTTCTTCCTTCAAAATATTTTTTCCCTTCTGTGAGTACCATACAATTTTTATGGCCGGTGATACTGTTATGTTACGGTAGCTGAGGAGTGCAGGTAAAAAAGGCAATATACCAGAGCAGTTGGAATCTATGGGATTGCAGTACCCTGACTAACCACCACAACTAGAGGCAGCCGTGGAGCGTTCCTACGATGGTCCTAGACGCCTCGTCACAGCCTGAGAAACTAACTACACCTAAAGATAGAAATAGGAAAGCTATCTGCCCCGGAGCAGAACCCCAAAGATAATAGAAAGCCCCCAAACATGTAATGGCGGTTAGACAAGAGGAAATACTGACACAGAAAGAAAATAGTATGAGCAAACGCTGGGGCCCAAACTAACTAAATAGAAAAGGACAGGAAGGGCACTTACTGCAATCCCAGAAAACCCTGAAAAACACCAACTCTACTAATTTCAAAATCACCTGAGATCACACGACCTCTACCACCTAAATTAGTTCTCTGGTGTAACAAAAACAGCAGCCACTGAAAAAACTGGAAAAAGCAAAACTACAAAACACAGTGGCTGGACTAAACTGAGAGGGCAAAAGCCCCCGGAGGGGACCCAGAAGGCCCCCACAGAAGTGCAGGACAAAATGCAAAAATATAGCAAAAACACAAAATAAGAAATTGTCTTATCTGATAGCAGGAGATGCAGACACGACACAGCAGGCTACAAGGGAAACTGGAAAGAAGGATTCAGACCAGAACAATTGATCACGGCAACCCTGATGGGAAAATGATTCCCTTAAATAAGACCAATCAGTAACACCTGATTCCCAATCCTCACTAGTACCGCTTGTAACCACCAGAGGGAGCCTCTGCTCAGAACTCATCTCAAACCCATTCACAACAGAGTATCCTTTCCTGTACTTTTCTGTCTAGACAGCTTGGGCCCCAGGGTTTGCTCATTCAATTTTCTGTCTGTGTCCGTGCCTCCTCTTCTCTAACCGCCATTACATGTTTGGGGGCCTATTTTCTTTGGGGATCTGCTCCGGGGCAGATAGCTTTCATCTTTCTGCCTTTAGGTGTAGTTATCTCTCAGGCTGTGACGAGGCGTCTAGGATCAACGTAGGAACGCTCCACGGCTACCTCTAGTTGTGTGGTTAGTTCAGGTTACTGCAATCCAATTGGTGTATTGCCGTTTTTGCTTACTCTCCTCAGCTACCAAAACATAACAGAGGTCGTTATACAGATCGCTGATCTCTGATGAGATCTTTGTGTTTGGAAGCTAACTAGCGACCACATAGCGAGCACACTAGCGATCTCGCCAGGTTGTGTTGTTGTCATGATCGCTAGTGCGATTGCTAAGTGTGACAGTGCCTTTAGCTGAAGCTACATCTGGCAGAGGTCCAGGACTAACAGCCCAGCTAAGTAGAAAGGCAATCACCTGAGACAATGAACACCTGGAGATAGCCCAGCACCTCCCAGTCTCTGGTTGTATGGCCAAGCTGTCAATCAAAACACCAACAGCTCAGCATGCCCCTGTGATGTTTGGACAGCTGAGCCATCAGTAACAGGATCCTAGACACACTGAGGGGTAAAATCATGACATTAGGCTTAGTATGCTCTGGAGACTGTAGAGATCCCAGACCTTAACATAGGAAGCTAAAATTGAATTTCCCTGGAAAAAACTTGATCACAGGTGAATTCAAATTGCTTGATCTGCTCATCTATGTAACCTCACACATATTAGAACATTATTAGATAGCCACAATATGGGAACATTTTCATTTTAGATCACTAAGTGTAATCCAAGTTTTGTTTAGTTCAAATAAATGAGGTCCAGATGTGTTCACACTAGCATTTTCATATTTTGTCAAAATTTTGACAAGAATAGTAATTTCTATAAAAAATATAGAAATCCTTAAAATAACTTATTCTAGTGCAGTTACTACAATCCTTTGGTCTGTGGTGCAAAATTAGAACCTGGGTTCCCACCAGAATGTTGGTCAGATGTATGGGCCCCTGTTGCTTTCTAAATCCTGTAAAGTGTTTTCTCCACGTTATTAAACAAAAAAAGACTAGAGAAAAAATAAATAAATGTAATAGAGAATGCAGCAATAAATAATAGTCACACAGTTATCAAATAACTCAAATCAACATGTGGTTGCTGAACAAGAACGTCTAATTTACCGATAATAAACCACATAAAGGGGATACTGCCACACAATGACCATTTATTATCACATTATAGTGTTTGAAAATTACCACCATCATCTTTTTGAAAAAAAAAATCTGCCATAACAATACTAATTTTAAAACTATGCCACAAAAAAGGGATAAATGTCCCTACACTATGACCAGACCACATACTACCACCACATACTATATGAAAAAAGGTGGCTGATTAGGTCTAAGACAAGTACCAATGAAAATGAGATGGATATCACACATCAGGTAAGTGGTTTATATATAAAATATTATAGTACAGTGGGTATGGAAAGTATTCAGAATGGAAAGTATTCAGACCCCTTTAAATTTTTCACTCTTTGCTTCATTGCAGCTAATTGGTAAATTAAAAAAAGTTATTAATCATCAATGTACACTCTGCACCCCATCTTGACTGAAGAAAAACAGAAATGTAGAAATTTGATGAGTTGCGGTTGGGTGTTCCAGCATGACAATGTCTCGAAACACTCATCCAGAGCAACTAAGCAGTGGCTGCACAAGAAGCATTTCAAGTGGCCTAGCTAGTCTCCAGACCTGAACACAATAGAAAATCTTTGTGAGGAGCTGAAACTCAATGTTGCCCAGCAACAGCCCTAAAACCTGAAAGATCAGCCAAAATCCCTGCTGCGTGTATGCAAACTTTATTAAGAACTACAGGAAAGTCTGACCTCTGTAATTGCAAACAAAGGTTTCTGAATCAAATAATAAGTTATATTATTCTATTGTATCAAATACTTATTTCATGCAATAAAATGTAAATTAATTATGTAAACATCATTCAATGTGATTTTCTTGATTTTTTTAAGATTCTGTCACTCACATTTGAATTGTACTTACAATAAAAATTACAGATCTCTCCATTCTTTGCAGGTGGGGAAATTTTCAAAATTGCCAGTGTATCAAATACTTATTTTTCTCAATATATATACACTACCGGTCAAAAGTTTAGGGTCACTTAGAAATTTCCTTATTTTTGAAAGAAAACCCGTTTTTTTCCAATGAAGCTAACATTAAATGATTCAGAAATACACTCTATACAGTGTTAATGTGGTAAATGACTATTCTAGCGGCAAACGTCTAGTTTGTAATGCAATATCTTCATAGGTGTATAGAGGCCCATTTCCAACAACCATCACTCCAGTGTACTTATGGTATTTTGTGTTCGCTAACTGTGTAAGAAGGCTAATAGATGGTTAAAATACCCTTTAAAACCCTTGTGCAAGTATGTTAACACAGCTGAAAACCGTTTGGTTGATTAGAGAAGCTATAAACCTGACCTTCCTTTGAGCTTGTTGAGAATCTGGAGCATTACATTTGTTGGTTCCATTAAACTCTCAAAATGGCCAAAAAAAAGAACTTTCTTGTGAAACTCGACAGTCTATTCTTGTTCTTAGAAATGAAGGCTATTCCATGCGAAAAATTACCAAGAAACTAAAGAATTCATACAATGGTGTGTAGTACTCCCTTTAGAGGAGTGCACAAACAAGCTCTAACCAGAGAAGAAAGACAAGTGGGAGGCCCCGCTGCACAACTGAGCAACAAGACAAGTACATTAGAGTCTTTAGTTTGAAAAATTGACGCCTCACAGGTCCTCAACTGACAGCTTCATTAAACAGTACACATTAAACGCCAGTGTCAATATCTACAGTGAAGAGGCGATTTGGGGATGCTGGCCTTCAGGGCAGATTGGCAAAACAAAAGCCATATTTAAGACTGGCTTAAATGAAAGGAAAAGATTAATATGGGCAAAAGAACACAGACATTGGACAGAGGAATATTGGAAAAAAGTGTTATGGACAGACGAATCCAAATTTGAGGTGTTTGGATCACACAGACGAACATTTGTGAGACACAGAACAACTGAAAAAATGCTGGAAGAGTGTCTGACACCATCTGTCAAGCATGGTGGAGGTAATGTGATGGTCTGGGGTTGCTTTGGTGCTGGTAAAGTGGGAGATTTGTAAAAGGTAATAGGGATTTTGACTAAGAAAGGCTATCACTCCATTTTGCAACGCCATGCCATACCCTGTGGACAGCACTTGAATGGAGCCAATTTCATCCTACAACAGGACAATGACCCAAAGCACACCTCCAAATTATGCAAGAACCATTTAGGGAAGAAGCAGGCAGCTGGTATTCTACCTGTAATGGAGTGGCTAGCGCAGTCACCAGATCTCAACCCCATTGAGCTGTTGTGGGAGCAGCTTGACCGTATGGTATGCAAAAAGTGCCCATCAAGCCAAACCAACTTGTGGGAGGGGCTTCTGGAAGCATGGGGTGAAATTTCTCCAGATTACCTCAGCAAATTAACTGTTTGAATGCCAAAGGTCTGCAATGCTGTAATTGCTGCAAAGGAAGCATTCTTTGACGAAAGCAAAGTTTTAAGGAGAAAATTATTATTTCAAATAAAATTCTTTTTTTTTTAACCTTGTCAATGTCTGGACTATATTTTAAATTCATTTGGCAACTCATTTGATTAATAAAAGTATGAGTTTTCATGGAAAACACAAAATTGTCTGGGTGACCCTAAACTTTTGACCGGTAGTGTATGTATATATATATATATATATATATATATATATATATATATATATATATATATATATACATATATATACGTATATATACATGTATATATATATATATATATATATATATATATATATATGCACATATACATATTTGTGTATATGTATATACTGTGCAACTATTTTCCCAAAAAGGATTTTTCTTATCAAAGTGTAAGCAAATATTCTGTATGTATTGTATATACAGTGTGTTTGGAAACTATTCAGACCCTTTTAAATTTTTCAGTCTTTGTTTCGTTGCAGCCATTTGGTAAATGCAAAAAAGTTCATTTTTTTTCTCATTAATGTACACTTTGTACCCCATCTTGAATGAAAAAAAACAGAAATGTAGAAATTCTGGCAAATTTATTAAAAAAGAAAAATTGAAATATCACATGGTCATAAGTATTCAGACACTTTGCTCAGACCCTCATATTTAAGCCATATGCTGTACATTTCCTTGTGATCCTCATTGAAATGGTTCTACTCCTTCATTGGATTCCAGCTGTGTTTAATTTAACTGATAGGACTTGATTTGTAAAGGCACACACCTGTCTATATAAGACCTCACAGCTCACAGTGCATATCAGACCAAATGAGATAATCATGAGGTCAAAAGAACTGGCCAAGGAGCTCAGAGACAGAATTGTGGCAAGACTCAGATCTGGCCAAGGTTACAAAATAATTTCTGCAGTACTCAAGGTTCCTAAGAGCACAATGGCCGCCATAATCTTTAAATGGAATAAGTTTGGGACCACCAGAAGTCTTCCTAGACATGGCCATCCAGCCAAACTGAGCAATAATGTGAGAAGAGCCTTGGTGAAAGAGGCAAAGAAGAACCCCAAGATCACTGTGGCTGAGCTCCACAGATGCAGAAGGGAGATGGCAGAAAGTTCCACAAAGTCAACTATCACTGCAGCCCTCCACAAGTCAGGCCTTTATGGCAGAGTGGTCAGATGGAAGCCTCTCCTCAGTGCCAGACATATGAAAGCCCGCATATAGTTTGCTCACAAATACATGAAGGACTTCCAGAATATGAGAAATAAGATTCTCTGGTCTGATGAGATGAAGACATAACTTTTGGTGATAATTCTAAGCCGTATGTGTGGAGAAATCCAGGCACTGCTCATCACCTGTCCAATACAATCCCAACAGTAAAACATGGTGATGGCAGCATCATGCTATGGGGGGTGTTTTTCAGCTGCAGGGACAGGACGAATGGTTGCAAATGAAGGAAACATGAATGTGGCAAAGTACAGAGATATCCTGGATGAAAAGCTATTCCAGAGTGCTCTGGACCTCAGGCTTGTCTGAAGTTTCACCTTCCAATAAGACAATGACCCTAAGCATACAGCTGAAATAACAAAGGAGTGGCTTCAGAACAACTCTGTAACCATTCCTGACTGGCCCAGCCAGAGCCCTGACTTAAACCCAATTAAGCAGCTCTGGAGAGTCCTGAAAATGGCTGTCCACCAACGTTCACCATCCAGCCTGACGGAACTGGAGAGGATCTGCAAGGAAGAATGGCAGAGGATCCCCAAATCCAGGTGTGAAAAACTAGTTGCATCATTCCGAAGAAGACTCATGGCTATACTAACTCAAAAGGGTGCGTCTACTCAGTACTGAGCAAAGGGTCTGAATACTTATAACCATGCGATATTTCCGTTTTTCTTTTTTAATAAATTTTCAAAATGTACTGTATACATTTCTGTTTTTTTCAGTCAAGATGGGGTGCAGAGTGTACAGTCATGGCCAAAAGTTTTGAGAATGACACAAATATTATATTTTCACATGATCTGCTGCCCTCTGGTTTTTATGTGTGTTTGGCAGATGTTTTTATCACAGACAGAAATATAATAATTGCAAACATATGAGTAACAAAAGCTTATATTGACAGTTAGAATGAGTTAATGCAGCAAGTCAATATTTGCAGTGTTGACCCTTCTTCTTCAGGACCTCTGCAATTCTCCTTGGCATGCTCTCAATCAACTTCTGGACTAAATCCTGACTGATAGCAGTCCATTCTTGCACAATCAATGCTTTCATTTTGTCAGAATTTTTAGGTTTTTGTTTGTCCACCCGTCTCTTGATGATTGACCACAAGTTTTCAATGGGATTAAGATCTGGGGAGTTTCCAGGCCATGGACCCAAAATCTCTATGTTTTGTTCCCTGAGCCATTTAGTTATCACCTTTGCTTTATGGCAAGGTGCTCCATCATGCTGGAAAAGGCATTGTTGATCGCCAAACTGCTCTTGGAGGGTTGGGAGAAGTTGCTCTTGGAGGACATTCTGGTACCATTCTTTTTTCATGGCTGTGTTTTTAGGCAAGTCTGTGAGAGAGACGATTCCCTTGGCTGAGAAGCAACCCCACACATAAATGGTTTCAGGATGCTTAACAGTTGGCATGAGACAAGACTGGTGGTAGCGCTCACCTTGTCTTCTCCGAATGAGGCGTTTTCCTGATGTCCCAAACAATCGAAAAGGGGATTCATCAGAGAAAATAACTTTACCCCAGTCCTCAGCAGTCCACTGCCTGTACCTTTTGCAGAATATCAGTCTGTCCATGATGTTTTTTTTGGAGAGAAATGGCTTCTTTGCTGCCCTCCTTGAGACCAGGCCTTGCTCCAAGAGTCTCCGCCTCACAGTGCGTGCAGATGCACTCACACCTGCCTGCTGCCATTCCTGAGCAAGCTCTGCACTGCTGGTAGCCCGATCCCGCAGCTGAAACACTTTTAAGAGATGGTCCTGGCGCTTGCTGGTCTTTCTTGGGCGCCCTGAAGCCTTTTTGGCAACAATGGAGCCTCTCTCCTTGAAGTTCTTGATGATGCGATAGATTGTTGACTGAGGTGCAATCTTTCTAGCTGCGATACTCTTCCATGTTAGGCCATTTTTGTGCATTGCAATGATGACTGCACGTGTTTCTTTAGAGATAACCATGGTTAACAGAAGAGAAACAATGATGCCAAGCACCAGCCTCCTTTTAAAGTGTCTAGTGGTGTCATTCTTACTTAATCATGACAGATTGATCTCCAGCCATGTCCTCATCAACACCCACACCTGTGTTAATGGAGCAATCACTGAAAAGAGGTTAGCTGGTCCTTTTAAGGCAGGGCTGCAATGATGTTGAAATGTGCTTTAGGGGATAAAGTTCATTTTCTAGCCAAATATTGACTTTGCAAGTAATTGCTGTTAAGCTGATCACTCTTTATAACATTCTGGAGTATAAGCAAATTGCCATTAGAAAAAGTGAAGCAGTAGACTTTGTAAAAATTAATATTTGTGTCATTCTCAAAACTTTTGGCCATGACTGTACATTAATGAGAAAAAAACAACTTTTTTTGCATTTACCAAATGGCTGCAATGAAACAAAGAGTGAAAAATTTAAAGGGGTTTGAATACTATCCGTACCCACTGTACATAAGAGGATAATGGTAACTAACAACAGGTTAAAGTGATGATTATTACAATAACCGTGATAATATATATCAAAAAGGGAATAAGCACAATGTGCAAATTTTAAATTAGTGTCACATGTAGCTGAGAGGATGACTGGCAATACACCTCAGGTAAGAGGAAAAAGAAACAATGTGCAATTATAACACTTTTCATATTTAAAGTGAAATGCAATATAAAGTGTTAATGCCAGTTAAAAAAAATCCTGTAAGCATGTACAGATATTGCAAATGGATCACCAAATTAGTCTTCAGTGAGTATACTAAATGCATAGAAAATCATGAAAATCACATCCCCAGATGTGATAATTTAACCCCTTCCCGACCTGTGACACAGCGTATGTGTCATGAAAGGATCGTGTTCCTGCGGGTCATGTGACCGGGTTCACTGAAAGGTCACCTGACCCGCAGGCACAAGACCCTTTGTGCTTCACCACAGGGGGGTTGGCTTAACCCCCACGTGGCTACGATCGCTCTGATTGGCTGTTAAAAGTGAAACAGCCAATCAGAGCAATTTGTAACATTTCACCAATGAAATTTGGTGAAATATTACAATCCAGCCATGGCTGATGCTGCAATAGCATCTGCCATGGCTGGAGACCGATATCCGACCCCCCCCACACCGAGTCACGGCGGCGATAGGCCGCCGCCACCGATAGATGGCGGCGATCGGTCACCGCCATCACTAAACGCTCTCCTCCTCCTTGCCTACGCTGCCCCCACCTTCCGATCCCCCCCTTACCTTCCGACCCCCCCTACTCACCTCTCCCGGTCCTCCGATGTCCCTGGATCCGTCCCGGCGTCCATCCGGGATGTTTCATGGGCCCCGCCATCTTGCAAAATGGCGGGCGCATGCACATTGCGCCGGCCGGCGCATGCGAAGTGTGCCCTCCAGAGTGCAAAAATTTATTTTGATCACTGTGATAAACTCTCACAGTGATCAAAATAAAAAAAAGTAAATAAACGCCCCATTTATCACCCCCATAGTTAGGGACAAATAAAATAAAAAAAAATATATATATTTTTTTATCTTTTTATTAGGGTTTGGGTTACGATTATAAGGCTGTGTTCATATTGCGTTATGGCAGTCCATTAGACGGACTGCGTTACACCGCGGTATAACCCAGTCCGTCAACGCTGCCATTCACCCCCATTTGCGGGCACGATGTGCCGTCATTCAGTGACGGAGCCTCGGATGCGGCCTGCAGCGTCTGGGCTCGGTCACCGCTAGCGCAGATGAATCATCTGCTGATTCATCTGCGCTAGCGGGTATAGCATAACGCGATCGCCTAATGCTATACCGTTACCCGCCCGTCAACGCTATGTGTTGAACGGGCTGGTAAAACGCATTTGGATTAGGGTTAAGGGTGTGTAGGGGTTGGGGTTAGCGTTGGAGTTAGAATTGAGGGGTTTCCACTATTTAGGCACATCAGGGGTGTTCATACACGACATGGCGCCACCATTGATTCCTGCAAATTTTGCGTTCAAAAAGTCAAACAGTGCTCCCTTTATTCCGAGCCCCGACGTGTGCCCAAACAGTGGTTTACCCCCACATATGGGGTATCAGCGTACTCAGGAAAAATTGCACAACAACTGTGGGGGTCTAATTTCTCCTGTTACCCTTGGGAAAAAAACATTGGGGACTAAAAACATTATTTTTGTGTAAAAAATGATTTTTTATTTTCACAGCTCTGCGTTATAAACTTTTGTGAAGAACTTGGAGATTAAAAGTGCTCACCACACATCTAGAGGAGTTCCTTGGGGGATCTAGTTTCCAAAATGGGGTCACTTGGAGGGGTTTCTACTGTTTAGGCACATCATGGGCTCTGCAAACATAACATGACGCCCGCAGACCATTCCATCAAGTTGGCATTTCAAAACGTCAATACTTCCCTTCCGAGCCCCGACGTGTGCCCATACAGTAGTTTTCTCCCACATATGGGATATCAGCGTACTCAGGACAAACTGGACAACAACTTTTGTGGTCCAATTTCTCCTGTTACCCTTGTGAAAATAAAAAATAGCGTGCTCAAAAATCATTTTTGAGGAAAAAAATGATTTTTTTATTTTCACTGCTCTGCGTTATAAACTTCTGTGAAGCACTTGGGGGTTCAGAGTGCTCACAACAAATCTAGATAAGTTCCATAAGAGGTCTAGTTTGCAAAATGGTTTCACATGTGTTTTTTTTTCCACTGTTTAGGCACACAGGGGCTCTCCAAACGCGTCATGGTGTCCGCTAACGATTAGAGCTGATTTTCGATTCAAAAAGTCAAATGGCGCTCCTTCCCTTCTGAGCCCTACCGTGCGCCCAAACAGTGGTTTATGACCACATATGAGGTATCTGTGTACTCAGGAGAAATTGCCCAACAAATTTTAGGAGCCATTTTATCCTGTTGCCCATGTGAAAATGAAAAAACTGAGGCTAAAATAAAATTTTTGTAAAAAAAAAGTACTTTCTTTTTTTATGGATCAATTTGTGAAGCACCTGGGGGTTCAAAGTGCTCACTATGCATCTAGATAAGTTCCTTTGGGGGTCTAGTTTCCAAAATGGGGTCACATGTGGGGAGCTCCAATGTTTAGGCACACAGAGACTCCAAATTCGACATGGCAACCGCTAAATATTCCAGCATATTTTCCATTCAAATAGTCAAATGGCGCTCCTTCCCTTTTGAGCCCTGCCGTGCGCCCGAACAGTGGTTTATGACCACATATGAGGTATCTGTGTACTCAGGAGAAATTGCCCAACAAATTTTAGGATCCATTTTATCCTGTTGCCCATGCAAAAATGAAAAAATTGATGCTAAAATTACATTTTTGTTGGAAAAATTAAAATGTCCATTTTTCCTTCCACGTTGCTTTAGTTCCTGTGAAGCACCTGAAGGGTTAATAATCTTCTTGAATATAGTTTTGAGTAGCTTGAGGGGTGCAGTTTATATAATGGTGTCACTTTTGGGTATTTTCTACCATATAGACCCCTCAAAGTGACTTCAAATGTTAGGTGGTCCCTAAAAAAAATGGTTTTGTATATTTTGCTGTAAAAATGAGAAATCGCTGGTCAAATTTTAACCCTTATAACTTCCTAACAAAAAAAAAAAAAATTTTTCCAAAATTGTGCTTATGTAAAGTAGACATGTGGGAAATGTTATTTATTAACTAAATTGTATCACATAACTCTCTGATTTAACAGAATAAAAATTCAAAATTTGAAAATTGCTAAATTTTCAAAATTTTCGCCAAATTTTCCATTTTTTTCACAAATAAACGCAAAAATTATAGACCTAAATTTACCACTAACATGAAGCCCAATATGTCACGAAAAAACAATCTAAGAATCGCTAGGATCCGTTGAAGCGTTCCTGAGTTATTACCTAATAAAGGGACACTAGTCAGAATTGCAAAAAATGGCAAGGTCATGAAGGGGTTAATTGCCTATTACAATAACTGTGATGTTAATTACATAGTTACATATTTACATAGTTTGAAAAAAGACCCAGATCCATTAAGTTCAACCTTTAATATGTAAAAACAAGGTATAGTGTAGCGCCCACATCTCTGCCTGCAGTCCCTTTCTCCCTACAAAGACATCAGCGTAATCACCGTCAAGGATTCCGTTCTGCCCCTTCCAGGTCTGCTGCTTCCCTGGGTGCACACACTCCTAGCAGGTTTCCAAGTACTGTGCTTAGAGCGCAAGCGCACCATTCCTCTTTCTTAAAGGGGCTTTAGGGTTCCTCTAAAGTGTCCAGAGCCAATGGCTGGAGGCTTCTTTTTATTTAAACCGCCTCCTCCAACATGGAGGTGCCTGTGCAATGTTGTGAGTTTGTTCCTAACACGCTTGTCAGCTATCAGGTCCCTGTACTTGTATCCGAGTCTTCGGTGCTCGTCAGTGCTAACCTCAATGGCAGCAGAATCAGCTGCACCCATCAGTGCTCATTTCAATGGCCGCAGAACGAGCTGCACTGGTCAGTGCTCATCTGCCTGTTAGACTGTCCAGTCTGCACCTGTGATTCCTGTTATCTTCTCTGCCTGTCTGCATCTGTTGGACATTTCTCCGGGTCATTCCAGCCATCCACTTCTAGGGTTTAGCAGCCATCTACCAAAGGTCAGTCCTGGAGTTGCACCGGGATCACCTCCCTTTTCTCTCCACAGACTGCGGTTTCGTTAGCTGCTGCGTGTCAGTGGTTGGATTATGTGAGGCTCCTAGTCAAGCTGCTCCAGGTCTTACTTGGGCTTTGGCACAGTGGTTCCACCACCCAGCTCGTTACAGCTTTTCTCAGGCCATGGAATCCGCTGCCTCCCGGGTGTCTGCCTTCTCGGACATATAGCAGGAGGTCTCCCGCCAGAAAGATCAGCAGGACAAGATTCTTTCCACATCCTCTCAGGCGGCAGTTACCACCACAGTGATCCACCATGCAGCCAGTTATGCACCAGGGTCTGGACCTCATCTGTCGGCTCCTCCACTTTTTGACGGAAATCCCACCCAGTGTCAGGGGTTCATTAATCAGTGCACGTGTCATTTTGAACTCCTGGCTCATCAGTTCACCTCGTACCGAGCCAAAGTAGCCTTCATCATGTCACACCTATCTGGTGAGGCCCAAGCCTGGCACAATCATCTGTGGGAAAGAGGGGACCTGTTAGTATCAAGCCTACAGTCCTTCTTGGAAGCCTTTCGTAAAGTCTTCAACGAGCCTGGTCGCCATTCTTCTGGAGCCTCTTCTCTGCTCCGGTTACGCCAAGATAACCTTTCCGTGGGCCAGTATGCAGTCCGTTTCTGTACCTTGTCTTCAGAACTCACTTGGAACAATGAGGCTCTGGTGGCATCCTTCTGGGAGGGTCTCTCCGGGTGAATCAAGGACAAACTGGCAGGACGGGAGAAACCCACCTCTCTGGATGACATGGTGTCTTTCGCAAACAGAATTGACATTAGCTTCCAGGAAAGGAACAAAGAAGTGAACCGTGAGAGAAGATTGGTACTCTTGGATCCCACCATCCAATGACCGATCATTAAGTAAGTTCCTGTTACGACTTCTTCGCTTGAACCTATGCAGATAGACGAGGTGAAGCTATCCAAGTGCCACCAAGAGGTTTGTCAGGCTGAAGGGACATGTTTCTACTATGGCAGCTCCAAACACCTTATTCGGTCCTGTCCCGAGAGACCAGGAAATGCCAGTGCCTAAAATCAGTAGGAGAGGCTACCCTGGGCAAGACGTCTACCTCTCCATCATTGACCCTGATTGTATCTGTCTCCTGCAGCAAAGAGACTTTTGTTGAATTGGCCCACCTGGACTCCGGCTCCGAGGGTATCTTTGTTCAACAGGCTGTGGTCGAGCGGCATAAGATTCCGGTCTAATGTCTTCCAGATCCGTTGGTGATTTCTTCAGTGGATGGAAAGCCTCTTCCCCAGACTATCCAGTTCATCACTGAGCCCGTGGATCTTCAGGTAGGGATGCAGCATTCGGAGAAGATTTCTCTTCATGTGCTGTTTGGTCTCTCTTATCCTCTACTTCTAGGTCTCCCGTGTCAAGAAGTGACTGTCCTGGCTTGACGCGACCCAACGGTTGGTCGGTCACCAGATGGCAAAACAACACAAGGGTACAGCAGGGTGCACAATTACAATGGTGGGCACTGCGATAGGGAACGAGGGAAATGGACACCTCCTGCACTCACCTAAGTCTGTGCCCTGATCTCCCTATCATTCCTATATGGGTTCTTTCACCCTGTTGCTGAGCAGGATACCTTAAACCCTCACAAGCCCTGCACTAATCCCTAGGTAGGGAGCAGGCCGGTGAGAGCACTAATCACACCACTGCACCAATAATACAAAAGGAAAGAAAAGACAGACACCACAGGGAATGGGGAACAAAAATAACACTTATTTTTCTCTGC